>CM031237.1:603648250-604218960 GCA_018340775.1 Taxus wallichiana var. yunnanensis | reverse complement strand
TTCCAACGCATAAAAGATAGAAAAATTTGTCAGGATGTTGAGAGGCTGCCCGAGCATGCCTCTTGGGAGATTCATATGCGAAATGAATGGAGGTATAGTGCAAAGCAGCTGGCGAAGCCCGGCTTGACGGAATGCCTCAAAGAAATGCAAAGGCTCGTGGGGGCCGCCACGATGGCGTGGATTTTGCATAAATGTGAGTTTGTTGAAAAGGACTTGGAAACTTCCAAAGCAAATGTATTGGTACATGTAAGCCACACTCTACATCTTTTTTTTCACACAACCTCCCAGCTGCCTGGCCAAAAATGGGAGCTTTAAAGCAGCGCTTGTGGACATCCGTCAAAAGCATAAATGGAAAGATAATAGTTTTTAAATGTCTTGTCGTGTGCCGAGGTTGCCCATGTATGCTTAATGTGAAGGCAAAAAATGTGAAGAGCATACGCATCGTGATGTCGCTTCATTCGACAAAACACTAAAGATAAATTGGTCTCTGGGCTACTGACAGGGCTTGAGATACGTAAATATGGGTATGTTAAGAAAGGCTTTGGGCCTGCATTGACAAAAATACGCTTAGGATATTTGGTCGCCTCATGGAATGCAATGGTTTTTGCAGGGTACTCGTAGATGAGCTTGTCAGAAAGGCTTCAAACATCTCGGTAGGAAATGGATTTGTGCAATGGTAAAGCAACACTTAACAAACAAAATTTAACACCCTCTCTAGGCACGCTAAAATAAGCATTTAAAATTGGGATATCTTGCATAATAGGATTGTTGGTCGGGAAGGCATGTGATCTATTAGACATAGAAAATGTGGTCTCTCAGGATCGGGGCGACTTCTTGAAAAAAAAAATGGTTCTTTTCGATGAGACATGGGTGCATTAATAAATGGCTTGGTTTGCACGTGACTACCCGGCATCGTATGGCACAACAATGGTGGTCTCGACGATCGCAGTGTAAAGCATGGTTCTTCTTCCTTACCTCTCATAATTCTCGTGTTTTAGTTCTCTTTTGCAACTAAATAGAATTTTAAATTATTAGGATTTTTAATACAGTTAAATGTTCCTTCAACTCGTTACAAAACAATAAATTGTCGTGTCGTAACTCACGAAGTCATTATAACTTGTCTACTTTAAACCATGAACTATCACCCTCACTTCGAGATGATTTAGAAAACTCTTACCCATCTTGATCACTCCAATATTGTTTTATCGACTAGATGAATTTGACTCCCCATTGATAAAGTTGACCTTCTCCCTGTTTTAAATAGTTAAATTTTGTATTTTCAGAGACTCACTAAGTACCCTTCGTAACTCTGGAAATGAGATGTGAAGTTTCATTTGTGTACCTTGGTATACGAGGAGTCACCTTGACCTTTGGTTTGACCCGAAATGAACATATGACATCCTTTTGACGCTCTTATAGGAGCCCTGTTACACTGGTTTACAACAATAGAAAGTTATTAAATCTAGAAAGTTGGCTTTCGTTTTGAACTGCCATTTGAAACCTGATGGAGAAATTACTTCCCATCTTCGCAAACCTCTAGTGTTTATACTAGAAAATTGCATGGAACATTTAGTATAGGAAAGAGCACTTTTCGGGATAGTTTGGTGAAGCCATTTTGTAGGCCTCTAGTCGCAGTTTGACGAGGTCAAACTGGACCAATTTCGTCTTGTCGCTCCATAAAACTTGTCGCCGTTTGAAAATGGTTTTCTAGTTCTTAGTCCCGTCGACTCTGATGAATTCTCCTTATATAGGGGAACTAGTAGGAGATGTCTCATTGCATGCTCCTCCATCGAACGTCAGTTATGGATGCGGTTTTCTGGGCCCTCGAGCTAACTTTTGTCATTTTACAACTGGGTGAACTACGACCGGCTGGCCCCGAGAATTAGCCACCTAACGCAAAACCGTTCGCTCTTTTTCAATTCTGTCAGTTGCTATGAACTCTTGGTATATTTGGGGACATGTAGAAAGTTGATCATGGTGTGCGTTCTCATCAGAAGATAACTTTTGGAAGTGGTTTCTTAGCCTCCGAGCCCATTTTGTACGTTTTTGTAGCTAGTAAGAAAATGTAAAAATAGAAAGTCACGCAGACCTGTAGGGTTTCCAAACCACCCCAAAACTTTTAACACATGCAAATAACTAGTTTAAAACCCTTTAGTGTATCTGTTGTGTGAAATAGAACTTTTGACAAAATGGTGTTTTCTCTCTCTTCCCTTCTCTTTCTCTCTCCTGGGTTACAAAGTGAAGTGAAATGAAATGCAATGAATACATGTTTCTAGACCTTTTTATTTCGATTGCAAATTGTAATTATTGTCATATGTAAATGGGAAACTGAAAATGATACTTATGTTAGGTTAGGTGAATGACATGCGGTGAATTATCACCGATATCATGCTCACGTGGGTTTTGTAGGATGGAAGAATGACGACGAAAAAGGCGATGTGTAATTTTATTATTATTATTGTAATTTTTACAGGTCATAGTAAAATGAATAATTGTATAAGGTAGTCTCTTGTTACAGAAAAGTTATAATTGAAATTTGTTAATATGTATGAGATGCTAGTTTTAGGGATATCTTAGGAAATGTGCATCTAATCACCGGTTCAATTTGATTCTTAGTTGTGTATGGCAAAAGGGTTTGATATATATAGTAAATGAAATTGAAGTTAATATATTGTAGTACTTTCTCAGTATTCAATAAATGATTAAATTAATTACTGGGTTATCTTCTTACCTTGTAAACGTAATAAAGAGTTTTAATGGGAACACTCAACCCTAATAAAATATTCAGTGCATAACTTGCCTGCATGTGTGATCCTTTTTACCATATAAGAAATTTAAAACCATAGAACGAACTTAAGCTTTGCACTCGATGGAACCTCCTAGGTTAGGTAAATAAAACCCCTAGTTGGAGTTTACCATCATAGTCATTATGTTTAGCGACATTGTCATGAACCCATATTTTAGGAATGACATGGTCCAACTTTATCCAGAGTATGTAGTTTCCTTCTAGTTTTGGTAATCGCGAGAAGAATTCTCTCTTCGTGTAACACCGGATTGAGTGTTGAAGACCGCCTTTAGAAGTCACCTTATGAGTCCTTGTTCGAAGGATTGACTAAGCAGTGCTACCTTGGTTTCTATCAAAATAACATCTTGGTATTTTCTTGAATGTGGTTTAGTATAAATATGTCCGCTTGCCTTAAACTCTTATATAGTTGAGGCATAGATCATTAGAGTGCATATTGGAATAAACCAAACCTCAGCTGATTAGGAGGTGTCACTTGTGGTTCATGTATAGTTTACAATTCTTCCAATCATGTACCCCTTCAAGATGTTAGACAAATACTTCTGTAACTCCTGATTACAAAACAATGCTAATAACGAGACCATAGTGTGATGTAAGAGCATATCATATAAGATGAGAACGAGATTGGAGATTAGGATTAAGGTCACTCTTGGAGTCCTTTTAACTTAATTAAACATTATCATGTGTTGCAAAGAATATGAATTGTTTGGTGTGATCAAACTTCGAGAAAATAAAAGATATATATATATATATATATAATCAAATTTGGAATTCAACAAGTTTTTGAACTATAATGATAATGGTAGCGAAATAACTATTCCGTGATCAATGGATGTTCTTAGGGAAAAAGCTATCTCGAATCTATGTCTTCCTTAATCCCAAGATTTCACCTTGACATCACGTTAGATTCACTTGTGTAGCAAGGGTAAATTTTAAACATTAAATAAACATTTGAGAAGCATATTCTTAACATAAGAACAAGATAATTAAGTACTGTATATGTGATTTGAATTGTGCCAAATAAGTAAGTTTATGGAAATTTCCGTGATGCATAAAGAAGACAACCTAAATTGGTCTAACAATAAATTAAAATGTGGAATGAACTTAAGATATGTAAATGGAAAAAGGAGAATATTATCCTTATACATAATAATGTTATTAGAATGTTAATCGTAACTAAGATGTAATTAAATAAATGATGTGTTGTGGGTTCGCCGTTCCTGAAGTTATGTTTCTTGTGGTTGGGTCATTGTTGGTATTCATTCATTACGAGAAGTGTGGCATCGACATGCCTATGTTGTTATCTTGAGTCTATGTGAGTCGATGAATTATGTGATTTTCATATGCGAGTTGAGTTTCTATACTGGAGCCTTGATGTGTTGTGTGTAGTGAGCATTGTAAGTAAAAAAAAATTCATCCTAGTATTTTATTTGTACATTGTGTGTGTAAAATGTGGGCACAACATCCTTTCAAAATGGAAGCAACATTTCAATGAGAAAAGGATACAAAATTCAAGTTAGACTAATCAATAAGATGTGCTTATATATATCTATATGATATCACCTGGCTTCTCAAAGAATGCAACAAACCATATCTTCCACCTCAGGTAAGTATTTCGGATGTAGAAGATCCAACACTTTTGAATCTAAAAAAAGTTTATATTCTTAGCACATGAAGGATATTGGGATATATTGTTTCAAGAGAAGGATTGACAATAGATCCCAATAAGGTGGACTCCTCATCTTCCATTTCAAGTCACAAGAGCTCTCCAAAGCTTGTTGGGAAGAATAAACTTTAGCTCTTACCGAGATTTGTCCCCGATTTTATAGACTCTTGTGAAAACATTACAATGATGTTGAAGAATATTCTTATTCAAGTGACATCAGATGGTAGCCAGAGAGTTTTGAGGCTATCAAGGATGTTATATCAGAATCTCTAACTCTTATCAGGCCGCATTTCTCCAAAGACTTCATGCCATATGAATTTGGAGGACCAGGATCACAGCTTTAAGCTATCTTGGGTACAACTGAATAAAGAAGGTTCGAGAAGTCTATAAAATTCTTTAAAGCCTACAAAATTTATGAACAAGGTTTATTTCATTGAAAAGCATGTTCTATTACCATTAATAGCTTAAAGAAGGATCAAACACTTGACTCGAAAATAAGATTCAAATTTAGTGTCTTATAATAACTGTCAAAAATTTTCTCCTGAATAAAAATATTTAAATGAGAAGAGGAAATGTTGGATCACTCTTAATGGAATATGAAATTTAAATCAAATTAACCTCCTAGTTCATGGAAAAGGCTTATGTGAACAACTAGTTTCTAAGCTCATTCAAATGTGAAGAAGAAGTTGTACTCATTTGATTAAAACAACTAAATAAATGCACTCATCCCATGTTGGTCTCAAGACATGGTGTATTATCTCCTAAATGGGTTTGTGCCCTCATAATGGAGAAAAGTAAAAGAGAAGATATTTCCATGGGTGTCAATCCATTATGTTTGTGCTCATCCTTGGAATCTTGTTCAAGAAGGATGTGAATGGAGTATCATTGAGGTGTGTCCCAAAAAATTAGATTGAGAAAATGTTATGAAAGTTCTATCCTTGGGGAAGATGGAGTTCTTCTTTTTTCCCTTCCATGAGTAAAAACTAAATATCATCCCAGGCCGACAAACTATTGTCCTATAACCCGACCCTTGTTGATTTTTATCTCATGGATCAAAACAGTGAAAAAATGTGAGTTCTTCACAGGGAAACAAGAAAGGCTAGCAATGCTTCCCCTTCATCCAATCTCAATGGATCAGAAAATAATGGGCTTGGACTTCATTGGATTCATCAATATGAACTAAGCCATCCACAAGTGGATCCTCATGTTAACATAATATTTCACTAAGTGGACTGAAGGGAACTGAAGGAGGCAAATGAGTCCACGGGTCATCTTAGATGTTTCTATGAAGGGAATCACGAGGTTTGATGTCCCTTCAATATCTCTTCTATCAAAAATGCATTGGTGTTTCGGGCACCAAATTCACTAAATGGGATGTCAAGAATGGAATTTACCTCAACACTTCTTCTAAATCTTACCCTGGAAGATGGGATCCCCAAATCCAAAAGAAGAGGAGTCCAGAACGTGCTAAGAATCGAAGGAGGAAAAGGTTCCCAAAAGTAAAAGAACTTAGCACCCTCGAGTCTCAAATCAGCCTTATGGGCTAATGCATATAATTAGCACCTAAGTGGTATCATTAAAAGTTTCCCCCGCGGAGAGCTTCATCTTGTAGGAAAATAAATCGGGAAGAAGAAGAGATCATTAAGATTATATCACTTTAGTGGTGAAACATTCTTCTCCTAACTCTTGAAAAATCTAGAGCTATTGTGAGTTTGAACCCATCATGTTTGAGGAGGAAGAGGAAGATGATGACTAATAGATCAGAAGAACATCATGAAAAACATGAAATGAAATTTTTTTGTATGGAGAAAGATTCAAATCAATTGAGCAAGAGGAGCTTTTGTAAAGAAATCTAAATCCAAGACATTTCAAATGAGCTTCAAAAGAATGGGTAGATCACAAGGATCTCGCTTCATTGTAAAACCAAGAAAACATTCCAAGGTCATGCAATATGGAGCATGAGGATGATCTTCAATCACCAAGGATCGCAATGTCTTCCAACCATGATGTTACATGGTGAGGAATTATAGATTCTTGTCAATTGGAATCTATCTCAAATGGACTAGAAGGAAGAATTTTTCACTCTTATTTCACATATATTCATATTTAAATTAATTACATGGCACACACTTTTTAAAAAGTAGGTTTTAGCTATTTCTCCCTTCCTGTGCATGTTTTGTTTATTTGTCATTATTTTCTAGTGTATTCTTGTGTATAGTTTTGCATGCTTCAAGATAAGAAGTAAGTCTGCAGTACAAGCTCATAGTCACTTTGAACATATATGATTTTTCTTTTTTAAACATATGGAGCTTTTTTAGGTCAAGAGGAAGATTTAAAATCTTCAATTCTTTTCTTCCTTTGTGTCAACAGGGAATTTTATCAAATTAGGAATCAACATTAGGGTAATTTGGTATCAACACAAATGCAATTTTCACTCAAATATGATCAATGTTAAGTAGAAAATATGAGCCATCCGAGGCATAGTCCGAATTTTATAACAACCTTGCAAGCAATGAAGAGTCCATCCGAGATCACCTCAAGTCAACAATCAACCCATCAAAACAAATAGATCAATTAAGAAGAAATAAAATCATAACTTAATAGAGTTCCATGATGTCCAAATAATGATACTCGTCCTTCAACCTCAATGGATTATAGTATGGCGTAGGAATGAGTGGAATTCAATTTTAAAACAATTTTCTACTCTCACAAAACAAATTTCAACATTTTATTATGACAATTGGAGGGTGCAAGCGAAGAGAACATTCTAGGTGCAAAGAACGACATTTCAAATGTTCTCGAGTAAAGTTTTCGTAGTTCATATCAACTCATGAGGATTATGCACTCCTTGCCCAAGGAAGGATACAGGAAGTCGGTCATTCTCCGCTTAGCAAGCTAACCCTCTGTGAGTCGCCAAACTATTATCCCATTTCTACCCTAGTGAAATCAGATAACTAGCAGCCTTTACTATGATAATTAATTAAAGGGACCCACTTGGTAAGAGATGGCAAAATCCAACACTTTTTCTGAGCACCCGTGAACACAAAGGATATGATAAGAACTGAAGGAGGTTGTGAGAGTTACACTCTAAACTCTGGTGAGCTAGTCCATCTCCATATACTTCAAGCTACGACAAGAAGACTGGACTCGCTAGCTCTTACCGAGCCATCCATGCACCCCGAGTTGGTTATAGAGTAAGAGGAGGAACATTGCTCACAGGTCGAGTTAAGGACATGCAGTAAAGGACTCGTCATGAGCCGTGTCATCGGGTCACCTGGATGAGCTTGGCGCCGACCATGTCGGCTTAGGTCGTTACACCGAGCCATCATTGGAGGCAGCAAGATCAAGCTTAAGTGGGATCATGGTCATTGAGCATTTGCGAATCATGGACAAATAGAAATAAATGCATATTTATTTTTAATTACAAAAATATTATAATATATTTTTATGTGTATGCGTGAAATTGATATTACCATATAATAATATCAATAAAAGGATCAATTAATATTGACTTAAAATAAAAACAATAATGTTAAGTTCCAATAATAACTGAAAAATAATAAAAATATTTAAATTTAAGCGTCTCTTGAATGTTGACACCTTAAACAATTGCGAGTCTACATAAAAATTAATACTCCTTTATATCCAATGACATATGGTGAAAACATAACTCGTAGATGCAGCACCTCTACTCATTTATAAACCTAAATAAATACTCATCCCAATTTATCGTTGTTTAAGTATATACCAATTTAAACTACTAAATGTGGATCGAAAGTGTTTCCATCGTTGTGTTTGTCCAAATAATATACGCACTGACACTATTCAACACATGGACACAGAAAATTTATTGTTTCATAATCAAACGTCAATAGAGGAACCAACTTAGAACGCCTTCAACCTAAATACTTATACACCCAATTGGTGACATGTTTAAAAATGACCCTAAAAAAATAGTTGACTTAATAATAACTCGTCTTGACTCGTATGTCGACAAAAACGTGTGTTGAACATTGCAATTTGCCATTTTCTATCTTACAATTTGTACGCGTAACGCGTTCACAGATTACAGCGAAGCCCCACACAATTCTGGAGTTGGTATGTGACTTTTTAGCTATTTTCAATCGGTGGTTACAACTTAGAATTCTTCAAACAGAGCATAAACGTAAATATGCAGAACACATTGAATTCTAGAATCCAGATAAACAAATAACTCACGGAACGAAATTGTTTTCTTAAAAGAAGAATATTTCAATGACGAACATTTTGTGAAGCTACAGATCAGTAGGTTCAGAGAAGGTGCAATGACATTTTTTCTGTTTTCCAGTCAACGGCACAAAAGGCTATTTAGTTCCTGGGGCTGTTTTCCAGTCATATTTTCTCTCTTGCATCGTGATAACTAAAAGATGTCGCTGCGAATGCAAATTATGTATTGGGAGACTGGTCGATTATTAATTTGGCTCTGATTGGTGGGAATCGCCGCTGCAATATGCCCTCCTGAGAGCTGTGGATCAACGAATCTGAGTTACCCTTTTTGGATTCACGATGTTAATTGTGGATACCCTGGTTTTCAGATTAAATGCATGGAAAATTCTACTGGGTGGCTCACTCCGTTTCTTCCTGCATCTGTAGAGCATAATAGTGGTGATATGAATAATGATTTTGAGATTTTGCAGATCGATTACACAGGCTCTCTCATCATAAATTCGACTTCTCTCAAAGCCATGTCATGCAACAGAACGGATGATGCCTTTGTGCTGTTAACGTTACCTCCAGATGGCCCCTTCACCATTTCCTCCGTCAATAAATTCGTGGTAATTGGTTGCAATTCAGTCGGTTCTTTTACAGTAGATAATATTGACCAGTGGAGCGCAGGGTCCTGTACATCTGCATGCCTAAATCAATACGATCCAAAGTACTGCAACATGTATGGCTGTTGTGAAGCAGGAATTCCAGGAAACAAGAGGATGATAAATTTCACTGGCGGTGGAATCAGTTATCAATTCTTTCCGGAATGCGGGTTCTCAACTATACTAGACCCTGATACCTGGAGCTTACCCCAAAACCAGGGAGGATTCTTTGCCAGAGGTCATTACGGTTTCCGGCTTGATTGGAGCATTGGGCGATCAAATTGCGCAACAGCGAAGGGAACATCCAACTATTCCTGCGCCGAGCAAGTTGATTGCAAAAAGCCAAACACCAGGGCATGTTTGCAAATGTCTTCCTGGATATGAAGGAAATGGGTACTCTAATGGCACGGGTTGCACAAGTAATTTCTGCAAACTTTTGAAAATTAGAATCTTTACTAGTTAGAAGAATGTTTTAGGTTTAGATCCTCCAGATTCCTAATGCTTTGACGCTGATAATGAATGTCTGCACAGTTTTGGAAATTAGAAGCTTTACTAGTTAGAAAAATGTATTAGCTTTAGATTCTACAGATTCCTAATGCTTCGATACTATTAATGAATGTTCAGATGTAGACGAGTGCACTGATACAGAGTTAAATGAGTGCGTTGAACCATCGAAAGGAGGTATGTGTATAGATTTGCCAGGTTCATACAACTGTTCATGCACAGAGGGTTATACCGGAGACGGTTTTCAAAACGCGACCAGGTGCCAGCGGCGAAGCTCAGACAAGTCCGTCCTTTACGCAATTACAGGTGACTATGCCGCTTGTCTGGTTTGATTTTTTTGGGTGTTTTGTATTTGAACAATTATAGTTTGTAACAATTGTATGTTTGGTGAGAGAACAGGGTCTGTTTCTTCATTCATTGGAGTTTCTCTGGGAGCATGTGGGTTATTTTGGTGGCTGAGGCGGCGTCGCTTGAAACAAGAGAGGGACAACAATTTCCAGCTGAATGGCGGCATCCAATTGCAGCAACACATTGCTGCCATGGGAGGAAGAAAAACGCTCAGAATATTTTCAGAGAAAGAGCTCGAAATAGCCTCAAACAATTATTCATCAGAATTGGGAAGAGGCGGTTTCGCAACAGTCTACAAAGGAGTTCTTTTGGACGGCACGCAAGTGGCAATCAAAAAACCCAAAGCAATTTCCACTGAGTTTCACAACGAAGTTATGATTTTCTCGCATATCAATCACAGAAACACAGTGAAAATGCTTGGCTGTTGCCTCCAAACTCAATTTCCGTTGCTGGTATACGAATTTGTGTCCAACGGAACACTGTATCAGCATCTACACTCCATGGATAAGCACCTTCCCTGGGAAACACGGCGACAGATTGCCATCGAGACGGCAGATGCAATAGCATATATGCATCTTCAAGCCTCTCAGCCGATTTTCCATCGGGATATTAAATCATCAAATATTCTTCTCGATGATACATTCACTCCAAAAGTTGCAGACTTTGGAATTTCTCGTCTACGGCCTTCGGATGAACCCCACCTCAGCACCATGGCTGCAGGCACTCCAGGTTATTTAGATCCAGAGTTCATAACAAGCGACCAATATACAGACAAAAGTGATGTTTTCAGCTTTGGTGTAGTTTTGGTGGAGCTTCTCACTGGTCTAAAACCCTTGTTGTCTCAAGAGGGAATTGTGTACACTTTATATGACCATTTCTTGTCCGCAATCCACCACAACCGCTTGACTGAAATCTTAGATTCCAGTGTTTTGAATGAAGAAAACCAAGTACAGATGGAGAATATGTCAAGGTTAGCTCAGGCATGTCTGCAACAGAAAGGAAGGGCAAGGCCATCGATGAGAGAGGTGGTGGAGGAGCTTGCTTGGATAAGAGCCGCCACAAAACATTCAGACTTTATACCAATGTGAATCTTGTTGAGCACAGGGGTGATTCAACACAAGCAAAGATGAATGGTTATACTTTGGCGACCAAAGAACCAGTGAAAGTGCTTCCGAGGATCCTTACCCTTGGCCAGTCCAAGTGAGATTATAACTTCAGAGGACCCTTCAACTTCATTGATTCAGATTCAATTGTCAAATATGTATGCAAGATGATCAACACAAGTCACTTTGATTGATCATGGATGTTGAAATGTTGTAACAATTCAAATTGTTAATATATATGAAATTTAAGTAGAGCGGGTAGGCATTATTTGTTTCTTATAATTGAATATAAGAACATTTATTAACATACAACTCTTTGAATTATTGTATTTTCATATCAACTTTAAGTAAAATAAGCATTATTAATAACCATTTAGAGTATGGTCACATGCTTCTTTTTAAAACAGGGCTAAAAATAGAATCTAGGTCTAAAAAAATGAGCTCCATTTTTTTGCCCCTAAACTTAAGAGGTAGCTAGAGAAGGGTGGTGACAGTTCCCTACAATTTAAGCTGAATTTTGTCCATATGGAACACAACATGCATTCCCTCCATTATTTTTGGTGATTTTAGAGGGAAATATGATTTTTATTTACCTAGAAATAACCAAAAAAAATCCAATAGTATCCTATAATAGCTTAGGAGGTATCATTTGAGGAAAGTAATAAATAAACATGGTACCTTAAAACTGTTAAATGCTCCTAAATTTTCTGGGTAGCATCCATTAAGACATTTATGGAGCCCCCTCCATTAAACCATGGCCTTATATATAAAATATTTGTAATAATTTGCCAGAAGGCGTCCACCGTTGAAGATGTCCCTGCTGGAAGGTGTCAAATTCCGACGACTTTTTCCAACAATCAATTTTCGCCACATTGTTCATGCCTGCCTATACTTATGAGTGATGTGATTAGGGTTGTGGCATTGTGTTTACCCGAGTGAAGAGATTGAGGGATGTTGACGGCGGCCATACGGTGCACTTGTGAAGTCTTGCTCAAAGCTTGAGGAGCTTGGGTTGTTCGATTGTATGAGTATTAATGGAGCATTGGGAAATGCGGTGTCGTTGAGGTTTTTGTCAATTGTTGGATCGAGGAATATTAAGTGGATCATGGTGTTGCTTAGATTGGTTGCTTTAAACGTTTCTTGGTCCGATGATGTGACACCTAGTGCAATAGAGTTTGTGTGCTTTGAATTGTCCTTTGCTAGAAGATAGTCGTCATCAAGGTAGCAACTTTTGTACATATAGTATTAAACAGTGAACCTCAAATATGGAAAAAAATGCTCCATTAAAAAATACGATAAATACGAAAAAAAAAAAAATACGGTAAATCATATATTTTAAAAATATCATCTAGATTTTTTTATTAGTTAAAACATAATTTTACAACAGATTCAAAATTACGATCTGTGAAGAATTTGTGTATGTCCATAACAAATTACAGTTTTTACAACTTAATATATTATCCTACTTGTGGTCACTATGTACTACGTAGCATGTTATAAAATATTAAAAGACATGTTTTTAATTAATAATAAACAAAAGTAATAATAATAGAAATTTGAGATCCGATTTGTTGAGTTTTATGTTTTTCTTAGTTTTTAATCCACGTTTATTAAATATTTAAATTTTTCTGTATTGTATTATTTAAATCTTGAAAAATACACGGTGGATGCAAAAATACGGAAAACGTCATTATGTTGCGTACAATTCTATGGCAAAGGTTCTCCTGGAGGGTTTCACTGAGTCTAAATTTATTTACTTACAAGGGGGTTCAAGAAGCAAGCATCGTCACTTGGAACTTCTACAAAGGACGAAATGGTTAAATTTTGGAACGCACCGAACCTGAAATTGAGGGGATAAGAGTCTTATAGAGTTGACTGAATGGCTTGAATGGGTTCTTTCTCATGCATTGCTACGGATTGCAGAGAGTAATGCCAGTTTCTAGCTGAAACAGGGTAACCCCATAATATTGAGCTTATTAAGAAGCTCGCAGGAAGACATCTAGGAAAGAGCAACAACTGGCCTTGCGACATTTGTCGTTGTCGATGATGAAAATACTATGATTGACCCTTCAAGGGCAGAAGCAAGGTACAAGGGACAATTTCGGTTGAGTACAGAGTATGTAAATACAGATCTACGACAATGGTTTTAGGACACATTATGATTGTCTTATCTCATAATTTCCTAATTTAATTTCATCTTAGTTGGCATTCTAGTTTTTGTATGGTATAAGCATATTTTGGCTGACAAACCAATATAGTTTTGGAATCATTTGGTTGTATTTTTATTTTTTTATAGTTTATATCAAAATTATTTAGTATTTTCATAATTATGATATGAATAAAAAATATTAATATAATGATCATTTTCATAATTGCTAATTTGAAAATATAGGCATATTAATAAGTGATCTTTTTCTAACCGCTACAAGAATAATTGTTGACCAAATGTAGTGCCCCTCCATTCCAATCCTCAAGTCGCACCCCTGTTAGTTGACAAAACATGGAGAACGACACTTCCTCGTCATCCTTTCAGACCCATCACTTTTCTTGCAGAATAATAAAAGCACTTTATTTTAGATCCATAGACTTTAACCACATTGAAACCCTAGTTAACATTGTAAATTTAGCAGAAATGGATCGTTGTAGCAGATTCTTTGTCTTTGAGAAGAAATCATCTTCTAGCTGTCGTTTTGTGTTGTGGCTTGTGTTTAGGAACTCCTTATTGCGTTGAATTGTTGATGTGGCTACAGGATAGTTTAAATGGCCTTGGAAACTTGGGACCAGACATTCAACGCCCATCAAGCATAATGGAAACTGGACTGTTGTAAGATGTTGTAGCTGCACTGGTTCTAGTAGACATGTATACAAAATGTGGAAGCATTGACATGCTCTCAAAACTTTTGACTAAAGATATATAAAAAAATGTCTTTGTGTGGACTGCAATGATTGCAGGATACGCACACAATGGATTGTTAAAAATGCGTGGGAATTTTTCTAATGCTTCGACTGGTGTAAAGCCAAATGCCACAAATTTTTTGGCATCCTCCTTGCTTCTGCGTAGAATAGGATATTTGGAGCAGGGTACTCTTACCTAAACACCTGAAAGAAATGCGAGCTCTGAAACAGTGTTTAGACGTCCATCAAAGCATAAAAGTTATAGGAATTTTGTCAGAGGTTTTAGTTGGAAGCGCTCTAGTAGATAGGCATGCAAAATGTGGAAGCATGCGCTTGGCATGTGAACTATTCGACTAAATGCATGAAATGAGGGACTCATGAACTCGCAACGAATGCATGATATACACAAAATGGGTTCTTCATCAGCCGTTTGACCATATCTGAACCCACGGTGTCCAACCTAATCAACTCCATGTTTGTTAGCGTCCACACAGCTAGTGCCAAAATAGTAGTGGTTTTGAAATAAGATTTGGGCATCCGCTAAAGCATTATGGGGATGAGACTTTTGTCAAATGTTTTAGTTGCAAGTTCCTGCTAGATATGCACGCACAAAAAAAAGAAAGAAAGAACAAGGCATGTGAAATGTTGACAAAATGCCTGAAAGAATTGTGATCGACGGATTGAGGGGATTCCAGGATATGTGCATTCCATACATGGATAAGGTTAGAGGAACATTGTTTGATGTTGCAGCTTCTCGTGCTCTGGTAGACCATTAGCAAAGTGTGGAAGATTATGTGAATCTCATGAATTGTTCGGCGAAATGCAAAGGAAGCGGGGTCCCATCAAATGTGATGTTACGATTCTGCTTAAAGAAGGCATGGTTCATCTCTCCTTATCTTTCATAATTCTCGTACTTTAGTTTTTTTTTTGCAACGAAATATAATTTTAAAAGCTTAGGATTATCATACATTTAATTGTTTTATATTAACTTGTTGCAAAACAATAAAATGTCGTATCGTAACTCACGCAATCAAAATAACCATTTTGTAGTCAACCATGAACTTGAACCCTCATTTTGAGGTGATTTAGAAAACTTCCTAACCAAACTAGATCACTACAATATTGTTTTATCGACAAGTTGAAGTTGACTTCCCGGTAAATATGTTGACCATCTCCTTGTTTAAATAGATAAATTGTGATTTCGAAGACTAGCAAAGTAACCTTCGTAACTCCTAAAGGAGATGTTAAGTTTCTTATGTGTACCTTGTTATGTGAGGAGTCACTTCAGTCCTTGAATCAACCTCGAGTGATCGTCTGTGATATTTTTGACGCCCTTCTAGGAGCCCTATTACACCATTTTGTAGTTGTAGGAAGTTTCTTAAATTAAAAATTTGAGTTTCATATCACTTTCATTGTTTGAATCTTGGACAACGAAATGCTTACCCGCCTTCGCAAACCTCTAGTATTTTTACTAGGAAATTTCTTGGAACCTTCAGTTTGGGGAAAAACCTCTTCTTGTTAGTTTGGAAAATGCATTTCGTAGGTCTTCGGTGGCAGTTTGACTAGGTCAAAACTAGACCAATTATGACCGATGGCTCAACAAACATGTCGCGTTTGAAAATTGTTTGCTAGTTCTCATCCCGTTGACTTCAGTGTGAATTCTCCATATCGAAGGGAAATTGTAGGATGATTATCGTTGCACGTTCGTCCATCGAACGTCAATTTTGGACTTTGTTTTCTAATCCCTTGAGCTAACTTGTATTCATTTTGTAATTAGGCCAATTACGACCAATGGCCCCGTAAAAACTGAGAAAACTAGCCGCCATCCTAAATTGTTCGCGACTAAAATTTTTAGTTCCTAATAAATGTTCGTATATAGGTGGACACGTATAAATTTAACCATGGTGTGTTTTCTCTTCGGAAGACAACGTTTGAAAGTGGGTTCTTAGCCTTCAAGTCCAATTGAACATTTTTGTAGCTAGCGAAAAATGTAAAAAAGAAAGTTGTAGGACCCCCGTTGGGTTACCTAACAATCGTGAAAACTTGCTAACACTTTTAAATAATTGTTTATAACTCTATCTTGTGGCTTGTTGTGTGAAATTTGAATTTTGGGAAAATAGTGTTTCTCTCTCTTTCCTATCTCTTTCTCTCCCGTTGGTTGCAAAATGAAGTGAAATGAAATGAAATGAATACATGTCTATAAACCTTTTGTTTCGAATTCAAATTATAATCATTAATTATATGTAAATGGGAAACTGAAAAACATTAATTATGCTAGATTAGGGTGGATTTCATGCCAGCGATTTATCGTTGATTTCATGCTCACATGGTTTTGCAGGATGCAAGAAAGATGGCGAAAAGGCGTTGTGAAATTCATTTTTATCATTGTAATTTATATAGGTCATTGTAAAATTTATATATGTACAATGTAGTCCCATGTTACGAAACATTGTATTTGAAATTTGCTAATATGTATGAGATGTTAGTTTTAGGGATACCTTGGGAAATGTGCATTTAATCATAGGTGCAATTTTGATTCATAATTTACGTATGGTAAAAAAGATTGATATATATATGGTAAATGAATTTTAATTTAATATCTTTTAGTGTGTTTCTAGTGTGCAATAAATGATTAAATAATTGGTGTTGTGTTTCTTACCTTGAAAATATATTAAAGGAATCTAACCACAATAGTCAACCCTAACATATGATTCGTGCATAACTTGTCTTCATGTGTGATCCTTCTTAGCGTAGAAGAAATTGAAACTATAGAATGATCTTAAACCTTGTACTCGATGGCACCTCCTAGTTCAGGTAAATAAAACCCCTGGTTTTGCTATCATCATGGTCGTATGTATAACATTACCATCGTGAACCCGATGGTTAGGAGTGACCTAGAAAAAATTTATCTGGAGTAAGTAGAACTAACACCTCCTTAGTATCCTAGTCATCTACCAAGTCTTACGAAGTTAGATCTAGGAATTTTCTTCATCATCAAATGAATTCCTTGTGGGATCCAAACGACACAAATGGACCTAGTGAAATAGTTGTATTATGACTTAAACTCTTGTTAATGATCTCTTTAGTTCCTCATAGCTAAATGTGTTACTTTGGCTAGTGACAATATAGCACCTTGATCTTTTACGAAGGTTTTATAGGGTAAATATGTTTTCACACCTTGGTCTTTCATGAAGGTTGGTCAACATAAATAGTTACTCTCATTTTAAAATCATATATAGTTGAGACTTTAGGTGCAATTAGAATTAAACTAAATCTCAGTTGATTAGGAGGTTAAATTGTGGGTAGAAAATGGTAAGTAACTCCTTGCAAATGAAATTGATTTGAAAGTTGTTGAATTTAGAGAACCCAAGAAACCGTAATCTTGGTCCCGTAATTCCTTGTTATGTCCCTTTTGACATTAAGAATAAAAGAAAATTTCACATGTAGAATCGTGAAATGCATAAAAATGGGATCTTACTTGAACATAAACCACTTGTGGTTCATGTGTAGATTATAATGCTTCCAATCATGTACTTCTTCAAGATGTTAGGAAGTACTTTCGTAACTCTTTTGTTATAAAACAATGCTAATAATGAGACCATAATGCGATATAAGAGTAAAGCATATAAGAGTAAAATGAGATTTGAGGTTAGGAATAATGTCACTCTTGGAGTCCTTATAACTCAATTAAACATTTTCATGTGTTACAAAGTAATATAAATTTCCCTTGGTGAGATCAAACTTCGAGAAAACAAAAGATGTATATATATATATATAATCTAAATACAATTTCTTGTTGTGGGAATGTTGAATCGGGAAATAAAGATACCGTGATCGAAGAATGTTTATGGGAAAAAGGTATCTTGAATCTAAAACACCCCCCTTAAATCCTAATATTGCTTTCTTAACATCAAGTCAGATTCACTTGAGTTGCAAGGGTAAAATTTAAACATTGAATAAACATTTGAGAATTGTATTCTTAACATAAGAACAAGAGAATTAAGTACTTTATATGCAATTTGAAATATGCCAAATAATTATGTAAGTTATGGAAATTTCCGTAAAGGATAAAAAGCCAACTTAAAATGGTCGAACCAGTAAATTAAATTTGGAATGAACTTAAGAATCTATAGGTGGAAAAAGAGAAAATTATCCTAGCACAATAATGTTCTTGGAATGTTAATCATAACTAAGATGCAATTAAGGAAGTGATGTGTTGTGGGTTTGTCAATCCTTGATTCATTTTCTTGCATGGTTGGGTCATTACTAGTATTGTTCATTGGGGAAAGTCTGGCATCAACATGTATATGGTGTTTTCATGTGTCTATGTGAGTTGATGACTTATGTAAGTGTCATATGCATTTTGAGTTTTATTTACTTGGAGCCCTTATCGCATTGTGTAGTGAGCAATGTAAGTCACAAAAAAAAAATCCTGGTATTTTTACTATTTTTTGTGTGTGTAAAATGTGGGCATTACATTTGGTATCAAAGAAAGGTTTATGCACTCGAACCTTTGGGATAGATTGAAGTAGTGATGATTTTACATGGTGACATAGAAAATATTGGAAGAGTAATGTGATATATGTTGTAATGTGAACAACGTTGTAATTGTGATATTACGAACACACATGTTGTGCATGTCACTTAGTGTGTATTTGTTATCATGTTGATGTGCTTGTGATGAGAGTATTCACTCTCCTTTTTGTGGATTCAATGAGGATTTCATGTGTGATGTGCCACCTTGGTGTGTGTGAAAATAATGTTGTTGTGGATTGCGGAGTGTTGGAGTTTCTTATTATTCTATGGTATGTAGGTGTGTTGATGTGTTGCATGACATAATTGGTGTATAGTGAATTGGATTGTATTGTGATGTTTCCACCGTGTTGTGATGAATTGTGTGTGTCACCATGTTATATAGAAATTAATTTTATGTTGTAATGTTACTCGTTGTGTTCATCATACATATTATTTGTGTAATATGTGATGGTTCATGTCGTGATTTAGGGACATATGGTGAACGTATGATCCCTATTGTATAGTGCTTGCACTTTGGGTGCATTATGTGGTAATGTGATGTATTGAAACCCGTGAAAGTAATGATTTTTTTATACCCTATATATATACCATGTGTAAGACGTTATGGTTAATGTGTGTGAATCACCATGGTGTGAGAGATGTAGTTATGTGTTATGTTGTGAACCCTACACTAGCTGATCCTAAGGAAATCGGTAAAAGGTGTATGTTTGGAGTGAGGAAATGTGTACCGTTGACTAGTCACTCAAGCCGAGTATGAGATAGGAAGTGGAGTCTTACATAGGTTGAAAACCCACTTTTGTTCATTTGGTATGTGAGACACTTGCTCAAAGGGTGTCATGCATATTGTGTTTCGCGGACACCTTAGGGTCAGTAGACGGTGACATGTACTCCTTCCTCTCTCCCTATATGGTTATCGTATGGATTCAACCTAATTTTAGTTATGAATATGTTGAGCCTTGTGGATGTGGTGAAGGGATGATTCAGACAGACATGATGATAATTGTATTATTTGATATGTTATTTTACAAGTTGAGGCTCGATGTCCAAGTTCCAACAACTCATTGAGTACCCCTTTGGTGGCTGTATAAGAACACATAGTTATTGTAATGTGTTATTTCCATATACGTATTTTATTCGTAAATTTTTCATTATCTCTTTTCTTGTCAAAACCAACAATTTTTCTTGATTGATGTGTTCTTATATTTTGGGCATTTTATTTGATTGTTGCAATAATATGTGGATTTTGCAATAACTATGGCTATTTAGCCATTTATTTTTGTTACTTTTAAATTTTCTTTTCATATTTAAAATTTTTATAGCCTTTCCCAATGCTTGGGAGTTTTGCCACTTGGCATTTGAGACGGATTTTTATGTTGGTTCTAATGTCGTAATGTGTTGGAATAGGGTCATGGAATTCGCCATGGAGTGGTTGAACCTATGGATCTACTTCATTGTATGGGGGTACACCCCAAGGAGTTACATATAACTAGCGGGTTTTGAACCATGAGTTATTATGTCACTTGGTTAGGGGTGATGTCGCTTTATGTGCCTAGGGCCATAGGGTGACCCGACCTCATTACATGGAGAAAGGAGATGGGGCTCTATGGTTGAGTGACTTGATCTTCTTTATGGAACTCTATGGTTGAGTGACCCGGTATTCTCGATGGCACTCTATGGTTGAGTGACACTGATATTCTTGATGGGGATCTATGGTTGAGTGATCCGGCTTGGTTTTTTGCACTATGATTCTTTCTCTTGGTAGGTGTATGGAGTTGTTAGGTGATACTTTGGGAGGTATATGGAGTTGATTTTGGAGATATCTCGGAGATTTTTTCGTGATGATTTGTGATGTGTGGAGTTGGTGTTATGAGTTATGCATACTCTTGCGAGTCTTGTTACAAATTGTTATGATTGAGGTTTGACACTCCCCTTGGTTGGTATGGACTATTTGATATTGTCTTGGCACTTTGTTAGTACGTCGTGTGTTTTTTATTTTATTTTTTTGGGTCATGTGATACCAGTTGCCTTTGTATCAACGTCATGATTCATTGTTTGTTAATCACTTGTGTGTGTTGGATCTATGTCTATGACATAATTGTTGGAAATTATTTGCTATGTGGACTAATTGTCATTCCATGGTGGAATTAGATGTTTTGTGATGTGATACAATTGTGAAAGTATGTAGCAAGATGTCTCGTGGGTCGTTTGTGTTGTGTTGAGTTTTATGTGACATATTGATGTCAGTTACTGATTGGGCACCCACAAAAATAAATAAATTGAAATATTGAAACAATGAAATAGTAAGAGCTTGAGAACAATAAATAAAGTAAAGGAAAAGACTAATTAAATGCTAAATTAAAAGAGACCTTTCAATCTTCACCGAACATTAAAATTTAAGATATTGCTAAAAATTAGTTTGTTTCCTTGTGGTCGCGATCTTGAAAAGTTGTTTTGTTAAACGACATAAGTCATTATATAACTTCTTGCCTACTTATCCTTCAAGCTTCGACATTGTGTCGCATCGAAGATGATGCTCTTATAAGGGGAGGAGATGTTGTGATGCCCCGCCTCGGGACACCGTAAACCATACCAAAGTGTAACTAAAAATTTGGGTAAAATTTTTTTTTGAAGTGAACTAAAATAATACTAATGTTTGCTTTACCGATCCCAATTACTAGTTAATTAATAATAACTTAATCTACCCAAATAAATTAATTACTAGTCCAAACTCGGCTTTAATTATTTACTTATATTTTAAGTTTACTAGGGCCATAAATGATAAGCCTACACCCCCTTTTATTTTATTCACCCCCTTCTTATTTAATTAACTCCTCACACTCCCCTTTTATTTTATTTTCCAATCCCATAAAAGGGCCAATACTTTAAAAGTGTAGGATTTAATGTGAGCCCTAGGATGGATCTAATCTTGACCCTAGATTTGATTTTTACCCTAAGGTTTCCCTAACATCCTTATGTTCTTTTCTTTTCTTTCCTCTTCTCATTTTGTTTCATTTTGAAATTTTGTAGGTTTGGGAGAGAGACCATGAATGGCCATGGAGAAATTTTGGAGTCTTCTCTTGTATTTTCTTCTTGTTCTCACTTGTTTTAAATTTACAGGTTATGATGGGAGAAAACTTCTCAAAGATTGTTTCATCCTCGCATTGGTTTTGGGTGGATTTAGGGTTTTCAATCCTAGTTTTATTTATACTTATCCATTTATTTATTTTTATTATTTCTCTTACCATATTTACTCTTCTGGTGAAATGTATTTTATACCTTTTTAATATGGAAGGCAAAAATACCTGAGCACGCACGCATATATATATATATATATATATATATATATATATATATATATATATATATATATATATATATATATATTGAAAACCGTATTTAATGGAGGACCCAAATTTATTTGTAAACAGGTGTGAAAAAAAAAAGGTAGCGCAGATTTTATTTGGCTGCGGGTCTTGGAGGATGGTAGGCGGTTTGGAGAGGGAGAGGTTTGATTGCGTGGAGGGGTGTGAGGATAGGGCGAGGGCATAGAGAGATGAACGGTGTGTGTGCAGGCCTTTGGGGAGGGTTAGACCCCTCCCCACATTCTCTATTCTTTATTTTTATTTTTTTATTATGTTTAAAACATAACATGTCCACCATAACTTTATTACTTTGGTTTCAATCTTTCTTTTTTATTAATATATGTGTGTGTGTGTGTGTGTGTGTGTGTGTGTGTGTGTGTGTGTGTGTGTGTGTGTGTGTGTATAAAATAAAATAATAGGTATAATAATTCTTAGAATATTACAAATAAAATGTATAACTAAAATAATATATATTAAATACTAATTATCTTTATAACATTGTATAGTTGTATTGAAAATATAACTATATAAAGTATATCTAATTAGCGGGAGCGGGATTTTTCGAATGTTGAAAATGAACGGATTGTCTTGTGGGTCTCAGTAGGAGCAACAGGAAGAGCGGGATCGAGCACGGTAAAGGATCACGTGATTGTTGAGCCCAATGCAACGAAGGAGAAGGATGGGGGTCGAGCACGTGGGAGAAACTTTTGGTGGGGAGAAAATTGGACAAAGGGGCCTTGGAAATCCTGGAACCGTTTAAAGAGAAAGGTAATCTATCCCTCAAAATCCCCGAGACTCTTTTGTCTAGAACAAAAGCATCCATGAAAGGAGCTCTTTTCGCTAAGTGTCTCGGGCTCTAGACCAAATATTGATTATTTTAGAGGTTGGGCTAAGAGGAAATGGTCTTCAAATGGGGCTATTGAAGTTTCGCTTGCATGCAATGGTTTTTCTTAGTAACTTTTCCTAGTAAGGATCATGTGCCCAGGGATAATTTTAGAGGTGAATATTTGTAATATGGCGAAAATTTCATTTTCAGAAAATTTTAAAAGGTGATTTTTTCGAAGTAGGTCAGTGTCCTATTCACCTAAAATTTACAATATATATATTTTTTGGGGTCGGCTTCGCCTACATTTGAAAACATCTCCTATAAAAACCTAGGTGATTCGTTGGGTAGTATACTACAGTACTACCACCAGTACCTTACCAATACCATGCATATTCTAAGCACCAAGGATATTGTTGACACGTGATAAGGATATTGTTGACGCATGACAGGGATATTGTTGACATGCGACAAGGAGGTATTGCAGACATGTGACAAGGAGGTATTACAGTATACACGTGACAAGGAGGTATTGCAGAAGCGCGACAAGGAGATATTACAGACACATGATAAGGAGGTATTGTAGAAGCGCGATAAGGAGATATTGCAGACACGTGACTTGGTTTCCTCTTACGCTTGTAGAAGCGCGACAAGGAGATATTGCAGACGCGTGATTCGGCTTTCCTCAAACGCGCAACTTAGTGTTATACCTGATGTGCGACTCAATTGTCTCTGACGCGTAACTTGGTTTTTTTACCGACGCATGACTTTGTTCTTAATAATGGAAGGTGCTAGTCCTCATAATTTGAAGACCAAAAAAGTAACTAAGAAATCTCAGAAGTCCTTGTTCAAGTATTTTGGACACTCTACTAATACTTGACTGTTTGGAAGGTAATATTGAGGTGGACATGCATTCTTCACAAGATCAAACAAATGACGCCTACGATAATACCATGCCGATCTTGAAGATATAACTTTGAGATGCCGATCCTCAAGATTTTCTTCCTATTGGGGTGCAACCAGAGTGCATCAAGATATCACACATATAAATACTTAGCAAAATGGAACACAAAAATCAAATTCAAAATCTGGTTCACAAAAGAGGAATCCAGTGATTGTGTTATTGCTCAAAATTCTACTCAAAAAAATACAACATTGAAAATGAACAAGAAGATGTGGACCATTGGGAGGACACACAAGTTTGATTAGGCTCACAAATTTTTGTTTATCGAACCTATATAATCAACTAATTCAAGAGATATCCCATCTCGAATGTACATGTACAATATGTACGTGGAAATTGGGAAAGCGTAAAAATGCAAATGAAGCTGGACACTATAGAAAAACATTGTGGAAAACAATATTTGATCAGTAACGGGGGAAGATAGCCGAAAATCAAAACACACAGTGGAAAATCAAAAGAATGCATGCATGTTAAATACGCAATGGATTATGAAGAGGAGCAGAAAATGTAGACATCTCATGGAAAAGGGAGGAACGATCACATCGCAAATTGGTAAGATGAATTAAACAAATCTACATGCAAAAATCATACATTTCTCTACTTTATTTCACATACTAAAGAAAGGAAGACCGATTTCAGATTTCCTCGATTTCAAAGTTCTCAGATCAATATAATGGAATTCCCAATGTACCTCGGTCTCATTGGTCCGAAAGTAGTGGATGGGAAATGGAAAAATACCTTTCGATGATAGAGAAGAAAGATTTGAAAGAGAATGTAAAAAAATCAAAGTTTATCTCTCTTTGAATTGATGAAGTGGCATGAGTCGACAACACTTTGCATGGGTATGTATCCACGCCTATACTTTAGAAAATCGAGTTGAAGGGTATGGAAATCAAAGGTATACTAAATGTTGATTTATTAAAGTTTCAATAAACAAATTTTGCAAAAACAATGAGGAACCAATAAAAATTTAGACGAACCTTCCGAAAGTGGTGCTATTACAAGGTCAGTGGTGAGGGATCTATCAAAGTTCTATCTTACAAGAAGACATCAGTGAATATTTTAGATTATATGAGTTATGCTAAACAATGATTTTGGGGTCTGTGGAGGACGAAAGGGTTTTCAATGCTTTATCATTTATAAAATCAAAACTGAGAAATAGGTTGGATAAAAATATGGAAAGTTGCATGAGGTGTTATGTATCTCGCTACTCCATGGAAACCTTTCCTTTCGACAGAGAAATTGTGCATTGGAATTCCCTTTGCGAAAGAAGAGGTGTGAATAATACAGCTACAAGTACAACTGTTCCCAACGATGAGAGTGGAATTGGTGCATCGTCACACTCTACAGAAGAGAACATCGAGTTTGAAGAAGCTATTGATAATGGATTGTTTCAACTTTAAATAGGTATCTCCTTGACCTTACTTTTATTATTTGTCACCTTACATTTTAACTATGGTTATTGATTCGATTTCATACTAACTCTAAAGATGCAAATATTGACTGAGGCTTTTTATCAAATTTTGTTTCAGCTCTTGTTATAATTAAAGATGTTACAGGTATATATATTTACATTTATTTAAATACAATTATTTCATCTTTTTTTTTTTTTTTTAAAGGTGGGTTGACATCCATCTCGAGGAAGCTCGATCTTCTCTGGACCGACAATGTCGACAACTCACCCATCTATCTACTAATCTATTTCTCATGTTGAATTTTTCTTAAATCAAAGATCTATACACGCTATGAAGGATGATTTCTCATTTTCCTTCCATATGCTTTTTCACATGACCATCTAAAACACAAGAGGTAATGTAAACCCTATAATATTACATTTCTTGATTTTTTACAATTATGTTTAATTTATTTTTATATTTGCAAAATGCTTTGATATAATTTTTAAACTATGGGATAAAATCACACAATCGAATTTTACAAAGAGGAAGATTTTTCCATATTATACAATTCATCATCCACGATCCATTATATAGTTCATCATCCACGATCGTGCTTGAAGCTAAATCTACGTCCACATAAATTCATCATCATCCGTATATATTCTAATGTCATCATCCACATCTAATGTCATCATATCATTATTTATCTATTTTAAATGTGCGAAACGTCTTTGTCCTAACACATTCCATTTTTTTGAACAATTATCCATTATCATCATTCATCATCATCTATATCCATTCTAATGTCATATTATCATTACAAGTAGAGAGAAGAAGATTTTGAGAATGTTTAAATGTATCTATCATACTACATTCCAAATTTTCTTAAAACAATTATCCATTATCATCATCCAGATCTAATGCAATCTAATGCAATCATCATTACAAGTAGAGAAGAAACATAAACACCATATACAATCTAGAAATTCTATACATAATATATAGGAAGTTATAAAATTAAAGATAATAAATTTTCAAAGGCTATCACATTCAAGTTTCAAATTTCAAATCCAGATAATAAATTTCAAATGCCATGACCATCACATTAAATGTTTCAAATTTTCATATATAGATTATAAAGTATTTCAAACTTTCAAATTTAAATATTCTATTTTCTAAGTTTCCACCCTCAATCATGAAATTTTTCAACCCTCAATTTTTTGTACCCCTTTCCCCAATGGCTTCCACTCCCGTACTCCTTTCCCCAATGGCTTCTCCACCTGTACCCCTTTCCCCAATGGCTTGAATAATCCCGAAACTTATGAGATCTTCCGCAACACTGCTCTAGATTCTTTATAATTCTTTCTTTTTCCTTTGTCTCATCTCCATGTGATAACAAACTTGGATCTCAGTAGCTGCCTTGGTTTTGAATAAAATTTCAGTGGACGAAGCCATGCTCTTTAATTATCCGTTTCAATGTATTTTTTTGTTTGTTAACCAAAACAATATTTTCCTTCAAATTCTTCATTACCAGATAAATCAATTTTTTTGTGGTTTCCAAGTGAACTTGGAAAACCTTTGCTTGACTCTTCAAATTTTCATATTTCAACTACACAAAAAAGTGATCTCAATTAAAAATATTACTTAAATAAGAAAACTTTAAATTAACAAAAATTATTGTTTGAAAGTGATAATACTTACAACCGCTCTATCTCTCTCGACATTTGCAACTACTACCATCTCCTTGTCCTTAGACCATTTGTTAAAATATGTCTAGGCTTTAGCACTAATATTTTCTAATTTGTTTAATGCTTTATCTAAAGTATCATCTTTATAATTGTTGTTATACGTGATACTCCCACTTCTTACTTGGGTAAGTAAGGAATCTATCTTCACAAAGTTGATTCTCGGGACCGTAGCGTATAAACTATCCCTTTGCCAATAATTTTCAAAATGACTTATTATCTCATTGATTAGTACTTTATCCCTTCTCTCCCATTCTATGAGATGACTAATATGAGGTAGAATAAACTCATTGATATGGGATTGACAATCATAACCAATTAAGTTCTCTAAAGGAAAAGGTAGTAATTGTTTATCATCTCAGATCTGAATAAGATGATCTAGCCGAAAGGTATGGGGGCTTTCTGTTTGATCATCGATCCATTACTTGTTTCTACCTTTGGGTGGCCTGATCCTATTTGTGATAAAATAAATCAATATTCAAACAAATAAATCTAAAGTGAAATGTAATGAAAGTTGAATAAATTATGTTGAAATAGAAGTATGTCTGCATGGCCTTGAATCATCTCACGTGTATTGAAAAATCATGTTGGGTAATTTTTATCAATGCCCAAGTAATCTTCATCTAAATTTATATTATTTAAAATCGATATTCCCGTTGCGTGGGCAAGCCACCGAGAGAGAGTGTTAGAATTCAAATGAGGAGACAATGTTTAGTGTCCCACTAGGGGCCGGAGGAATTGGCATGCGTTTACAATGTTCTTTTTATTGTTCCTCCGGTTGGCATTTTGAATATGATTGGTGGAGGGGGGCAAAGGCCGATGTTTCTATACAAGGCGAAGGACTCGCAATGTGTGAAAAGTCAAGAAAAATCATACGAAAATTGTTAAACTATGTAAAAACTACGAAATTAAATGAAGTAGTTGGTGAAGATGGTTGACTTTGAGTAAAGCACACGTATAGTCTTGTTGTCCACTCAAAATTCCCCGCTTTTGAGAAGGTGAAAATTTAAAATTTTGAGGTTAAGTGCCTTTTCACATTGTCTGTGCCGATAATATGAAAAGCTGAGAAATTGAGAAAATCTATGTTTTTGGGTCATTTTGTGTGTTTTTGGGCTGTCCCACATTTTTGTCCCATGTGTCCCAAGTTCAAGTGGGCCCTCTGCCCCCGATCCACCGCTTCACTTTACCAAGTCTGCTCTTTTTGAGCCGTCAAACTTTTGTCTCGAATGTCCCAAGTTCGCCTGGACTCAGCTGCTTCCTGCTTTCGCCCGAATCAGCCGAGCCACAGACTTTCACAGCTCCCACATGTCCCAAATGCATTTGTGCATCTTTTCCCGCTTTGCCCGAATCGGCCGATCCGCAGATTCTCGCGCTTTCCCCCTCATGTCCCAAATGAACCAAGTGCCATTCGTGCTAATTTTTCCCGCTCTACCTGAATTTCTTGCTTTTTCAAATTCGGTAGGTATGTATTCAATGCACATTTATTGCCTCTCTCTCCTAAACGGCTATATAACGAGCGGCCCCCCTATGCGTTTTGCACACTGCTTTCATGCTATCTATTGCTCGAACCCTTGCAATCTAATTTCCTGTGCGCGTATCCATTTCCTCTGCATTCCATCCCAAGTCTAGCTTGCAAGCTTTGCTCTCTGATTTACTATCAACATGAAGATCAAATTCCAGGGTCAGGAACAAATTTCACCACTCGAGTCTGCCATTCCCGATATTGGGGACAGTGAAGTTCACCACCTTGATTTTGGTGATTTTTGGTCAAGGATGACAGATGTGAACCCCTCACCAATGGCACAGATGATTCATGATAGTGGTCTGGCTTTCGCTGGTGGTTTCCCTATCTCGGTGCAATGTGCAGACACAGTGCTCGCATGCGGGGCTCATTTCAACCCTGATTCGAGTGAATTAACAAACATACACGGGGAGCTCATCGCCAAACTTGACGCTGCCACCATTGGCACTGCACTGAGGATTCCAGAAATGGATAATGCCATAGTTGTCTCCCAGAATCAAGCACAGCCCTTTTCAATCAAGACAGTGATAACTATAAGGCACGGGTGGCAAAGTCCTGGCTAAAAACCCTAAGAAGGGGGCATCTCGTCTATCCAAGACTCTTTTCCGTGCAAATTTAATGAAGAATTGTCGGATTTCATAATCCTACTGGCTCGGTTATGGGCTTACCCTCTACTAATGAGTTCCATTTCTGGATGTGCCCGCTCATCAATATGGTGTGCGAGGGAACTCAAAATATCAACTGGGCAGAAATCATCAGCATGAACCTAGCGGAGCAGCTGTCCAATGTACAACAAACGAAGAAATTCTATATGACTTCATACCTGATGTATACTCTGCGGCATCGAGGCAATGGTTTGGCTTTTCTTACATCGATGCCCACAAGGATGATCCTGTGTATGCCTACTGCCCGCAGTTCACCCTAGAGACCAACAATCACAATTTCCGAAGGGTGAATGATGCTTTCACCATGTACATGGTCAGACTTCTTGAGGGTGACACTGCTAGAAGATTTTCTGATGAAGCCATGAGTCTGATATCGCACTACGGTGCTTATTTTATCCAATTCAGAAAATTTTCCTATATCAGGCTTGCTGGCTATGAGAGCACTCCTCTTAGGCTTCCTATGTTCTGCAGTGACAAGATGGCCTTGATAGAAGTATGCAGGAATTGGAAAATTGCATAGAACCTGCAGAGAGATAAGAAAATTACTGGTTTGCACTTCCCCATCTCTTTGGGAAACTACACTTGCAAAACAGCCCTGGACGCAAAATATAGAAAGAGCCCTGGCTCCCATTACTGTCCATTTCTTCAAGCCCAGAACTTGCTTCGACTTGAAAAAGTTTATTGAGAAGAATATCAAGATAACCTATCATCATAGGGTAGACACAGAAGACTATTGGGCTGACTGTGCTGATGATTTTGAAGCCAGAAGGAGGCATTACGGCAGGTTTTCTCTACAATTAATCCAAGAACTCGGCTTGTACCAAGTTCCTGAAGGACTCAAGGATGAAAACTCTGATCTATACTCATATGAGTATGACAATGTGGTCAAGCACACTCCCTTGGAGGACTTGGATTGGTTTAAAAAGGAGAAAGATGATTTGGCTGAGATCCTGGCTCCAGTCTTAGTCAGGACTAAGATCTGGTTTGATAGAAAAAGTCCGAGAGCTTAGGAGGCACTCAGGGGAATCCTCCTCCAAGGATGCTTCAACACCTAGGAGGGAAACATCAACTCCCAGATCGGAAACACCTGTGCAAACCCCTCCTGCCTCGTCAACTCAAGGACTTGCAGCCTCTACTCCTTCCTCATCCACCTAGGTATATCAGAAGAAATTCAAAGAAGTTAAGAAGGAGCCTGTGGAAGAAGATCCCCTGAGGAAGCATGCAGAATTGCCTTCAGGACCAGAGAACATTATTGTTCTCAGTGAAAGTGAAGAGAGTGAAGTACCATCTCCTACAAGCGCCCTGAAGCCCCAATAGATAAGGACAAAGAGGCCCAGAGCACTGAACTTCCAAGTACTATTGATTCCTCTGCACCAGTTGTCTCAAGCGCCCCACTCATGTCTCAACTCGAGACAACAGCAGTACAAACCTTGGGCGCCATGAGTTCTCTGTCTCTTGGTCCTCTTGCCCCACCTGCTTCTTCCTCCTCCTCTTTTGCATGGGTGCAGCCTCTCGTCGACAGTAGGAAGAGAAAGTCTTCCTCCCAGAGCTCAGGACCAAATTTTGATGTCTGTGGCAGCCTTGTTAGGCACTACTCCTCCTTCTCGCGCCAAAAAAGCCAGGATTACCTCCAGGATAGTATCTGATGCTCAGGGCCAGCAATTCCTGGAGATAGCTAAGCCTACGGTAGATAAACCAGAGCAGGATTTGCAGGCATCTGACCTGGAACTCTCAAGAATTCCCATGGGAGAGTCTACCCCTGAAGGTGAGATCCATAACCTTCAGGAAACAGTCACAAGAGTCATTGGGAGGGTAGAGAAAGGGCAGCAAACCATAGAACAGTTGGAAGAACAAGCCCAAATTCTTACAGGTTTCATCAAATCTCTTTTGTCCAAGGACAAAGTTTTGGACCCTACCCCATTGACTACTCTTCCACCACCTATGATTTTGAGCCAAGATGAGGTACAGAGTATCAAAGATATGCACAAGTATTCCATCTATGGCAGAGCTATGGAGGCCATGGTGGAAGATATGCTTGTTGCAGGATTGAACTTCATCGATGAAGCTTTCAAACTCCACGGAAAGGTGAACAACTTGCAACAGAATCTCTCCTCCACTATTGGGATCATAGATAAAGAGCTTAAACTTTGGAGCAGTTGCATAGTAGACCTCCGCCTCATGGGACAAGCAGATGAAAACATTTTATTGGTGAGTAAGGTTTTTGATGATGCAAAGGATAATTTGTCAAAGTCCTGGGTCTACAGCGTGGAATGGAAGATCAAAGTCCTGGAGGAGGCTTTGGGAGAATTGAAGAATAGCTGCAGAAGGGTGAGGCTTTCAAAACACTAGTTGTATCTTGCTTTCAAAGATATACATTGTCATCTTCAGGATGAGACTTCTGGTGTGCCTCTCTCCTTACAAGAAATCAAAGCTCAGTTCAGAGCTTTTGTCAAAGGTAATCTGTTCAAGGAAAGCTCCATTTCCAAAGAAAAAATGAAGGAGATCTGCTCTCTTCAATCTGCCATTGAAGAAGCAAATAAGGATTATCATACTCATGTCGAGTTTGATAAGGAAATGGAGAAGTGCCTCGGATTTTGGACCCGCCTACAGCCAACACGTCACCCTCGTGGCGAGACATAGCCGAGGCGCAAAGAGATTCAGACAAAGGGATTTTAAAGTCAGTGGGTCCCTCCCAGTCATAAGCACCTGTCTTCTTCTCCTAATTCTTCTCTTCTCTTCCCATTCTTTCTCTCGATTTATTGTAATAATTAGTTGGGGTATTGCGATTGGCAACCCTTTAACTAATCATTAGTTAAAAGAAGTAGTTACCGAGAGTAACTGATTTGTAAACTATATAATGACCTCTCCTCACCATTTTGAAGGAGGAAGAACTTGGCTTATTTTCTGAAAGTGTAAATAAATCATAAAGAAATCAATACAGAAGGACTTTTCATTCTTTGTCTATCTGATTTCCTTTTATCCATAAAGCTATTCATTTAATCTTGCTAAGATCATTTGTCTGTATTATGTTAAGAAGCTTTGTATTCTTGCAGATGTTATTTACATAACTTTGTGTCTTTCAAATTTCATCTTACTAATATGATACAAATGATCTTGTTTCAATTCACTGTACCTTCGCATACATAAAGAATTACTCTGTCATCTATAATTTTGAATGGTGCCTTTCTGCTCGTTTTCACATTCTCATTCCTCAGTCCTTTTGTAATTGATGATCCTTATAGAAAACACTTTCATAATATCCAAGTTCCACAAGAAAATCATGTTTTGTGTATGTGTAAATAGGTTCGTTTCTGAATAAGGGAACCTCTCCCATTAAAGAGGAGGGACTTCTTGTCCCCTGACTGTTGCTCTTCGTGAAGTCCTTTTTGACGACCAACAGTTTTTGGTGACTCCGCTGGGGAATCATATTCCAGTTTATTTATTGATCATCTTTTGATCTGGCGACTCCACATTTTACTCGAGGGAGAAGGGCCCTTGGTATCAAGATTCTCGCCAGCTTTTGAACAACAGGTTTTCCTTTCCCTTCAACAAGAAGAAATAGAAAGACTCGTTCAACAAGCACTCCACCTGTCCAAGATAGAATCCCTACGGGTGGTATTCCTTCAGAGCCAATCAGTCCTAATCTTCGAGCTTTGATTCTTGCTGGTGTTGCAGTTCCTCTTCAAGCCATTTTTCCAAGAATGGCGGTACCATTGCCCTGGGGTCATCGTGTTGGGCCCCTTGCCCTTCCTCAGCCTTTGCATGAGTTACCCAGAGGTAACCGGAAGAACTTCCCTAAATTCAAAGGCGATGGTAAAGTGCATCCTGATGAACACATCGCAGCCTTCATAGTTGCATGTGGAGTTCTGGGAGTTGAACATGAAGATGTCTCCGTAAGACTTTTTGTTGAGACTTTACAAGATAATGCTGCTGATTGGTTCTATCACCTTCCGCCGGTGCTATCACTAGCTGGGACACAATGAGAACTAGGTTTGAAAACCGTTTCAAACCAGCAGAAGACGTGCATGCCTTGCTAGCCCAAATCTCTCAAATAAAGAAGGATTCACAAGAGCCCATGAGAGAATTTGTGGCCCGATTCAACAGGTTGATTAACAAAATTCCGCCAAATACTCGACCTGTAGATCAAATTCAAAAATGTTTTTCCTAAATGCCCAATCGCCTGAAGTTAGTTATGCACTGAGAAGGGCTAATCTCGCAACATCGGGCCGAGGATCAAACTCTTTCTATTAGTGTCAAGATGATTTAATCATGTCGTGAAATTGAGGAGAGACCCTTCTAAATCTAAGTCTCTGCTTCTTCCTCCTCTTCCACTCCTGGACCTAATACTCGATCCATTGGTTCAAAACTTGCAAATGATCTCATCGCCATTAAGAAACAATCGCTCAAAGATGCTCCCTATGCAGACGCTCCAAGGAGGAATTTTCAGCCCAGAATCGCTTTTCCCGCTTCTCAAACAAGGCTAGTGCTCAAGGACCTCCTATTAAAGTTCCCGCCAATGCAACTTGTGAAGTTGAGGAACCAGAGGATGAGGAGGTTAATGAAGATTGCGAGGAATTTGTTGAAGAGGTTGATGATGAAGCAGATGAACTTGAGGGATCTCGAGTTAATTTCTTCACCACTGAAGGCATTGATGAAGGGGATGATTATGACGAAGTAGTAGCAGACATGAATAGCGAATCATACGCTGTCATGACTCGAGAGCAGACAAATCAGAGGGAGAAAGTGATGCAGCCCACCAAGAAATCTAAAGAGCAGCCGACAACTATCCCCGTAATTACAAAAAGAGGATCTCCTATTCCCATTTCATCTACACCAAAGGTGAGTCCTGTCAATTCTACTACTAAAGTTACTTCTTTTTCCCCTAAAATTGATAAACCTAGGATCTCAAGTGATGATAACCCGTCCACTTCTGGGTCTTTTGATATTATTGATCACCTAAAAAAGACTAAGGTTCAAATCTCAGAGGCTGAATATTATCAAACCCATCCCAAGGCTTTTGCTAAAATGATTCACTTTGTCAATTCCCATTCTAAAACTACCTCTAAAGGCCTTTTACCCACTCCTTCTTCTACACCACAACCTAATCTGGTAGCCACTGTCACCTCACCCAATGACAAAATCAAACCATTCTATGTGACACTTCTTATAGCTGGCCATAGGCTCAGTAATTGCGTCATAGACTCAGGAGCATCAGACAATGTGATGCCTGCTAAAGTAGCTCATGCCTTAGGCTTGACTCTCACACGCACTTATGGATCTTGTTATTCTATGGAGAGTAAGGAAGTGCCCTTGGTCGGAAGGATTAAAGATGCACAAGTGGCTTTTGCTGCTTTTCCTGAGAAGAAAGTTTTGGCTACTATCTTAGTAGCAGATATTCCTCCTTCATACGGGATGTTGCTAAGCAGAAACTTCTGTAAGGATGTGGGTGGAGAAATTCAAATGGATTGGTCACATGCCCTCATACCTGTTAATGGGCAAATGAAGAAGTCACGCCGCCGAGAAGCAGTCTGAGTATATTGTACAAAAACCGATGATCCCAAAGCACAAATACTCTATGAGGATATGGGGCATGGCAACTACATGATTATGTCTCCTGAAGAAATCCAACTTCCCAAAGTCTCACCTAAAGATCCTAATGGTGTTTGGATATTAGAGTTCGATGGAAGTTGTTCCTCAGCTGGTTCTGGAGCTGGTGTCATATTGGTGTCGCCAAAGGAAGCCTTCATCCTTTCTCTTTCAAGCTGCAATTTGAAAATACCAATAATACAGCAGAGTATGAGGCTCTCATTCTTGGACTCCAGGTGGCAAAAGAACAAGGTGTGAAGAATCTTCTAGCTCGTGGGATGCGGAATTGATTGTCAAGCAAGTTAAACCTCTTCCGTAAAAATGGAAGGTCAAAACATTACCGAGAATCAAGTTTGGGATTCCATTGAATTTCTTGATGCTTTCTCCATCAAGCAATACCTAGGAAGAAAATACTGGGCTGATTCACTAAAGCAGCCTCGTGGTCACTACTCATACCTCATCCCGACTTCTCTCAAGATAAGTTCACCATTGAGATGATCCATCGACCCAGTGTACCTGATAATACAAGTAACTGGCAAGTTTTCAATAATGATCAACACTTGCTTTCTTTCTTAGAACTCAAGGATAATTTTGAATAGTTGTACTTTGAAGGAAGCAATAACTTGCCTCGTGAAAGTGTGCCCTTTGACAAAGCAGCCACCCAAGAAGAAGAAACGGATCAGGATGGATGTATCAAACTCAAGGGAAACAAGATCCTAAAGGATTGGTGAGTTTAGAGGAACTGTTTGATAAACACGATAGGTATGTAAAGTCTAGAGCTTCTACTGGACCTCAACAATCAACTGAATATGACAAAATTAATATTGGGAGTTCTACTGACCCTAAGCTCATGAACATTGGAAAATGTTGCACACCAGATGAGAGGAAGAAAGTAATTGATCTTTTAAAGAGGTATAAGGATGTTCTTGCCTACTCCTATGAAGATTTAAAAGCTTTCCAACCAAAGGAGATGCAACATTTTATTCCTCTCAAACCTGAATTAAGCCTTTTAAATAGAAGCAGAGGCAATACAATCCTAAAATAGCTGACACCATTTTTCAAGAAATACAGAAGTTGTTGAAAGCCAAAATCATTTTTCCTATCCATCATTCAACATGGATTGCCAATATTGTACCTGTTAGAAAGAAAAATGGTGAGATTCGTATCTGTGTTGACTTCAGGAATCTGAATCAAGCTTCCTTGAAAGATAATTATCCTTTACCTATGATGGATCAGGTCTTGCAAGCAGTAATGGATCTGAGATGTTGTCTATGCTTGATGGATTCTCAGGATATAACCAGGTAGAAGTTAATACTGCAGATCAACACAAAACGGCTTTCACTACCCCTTGGGGTACCTTTGCTTACAAAAGGATGCCTTTTGGGCTCATTAATGCCGGTGCTACTTTTCAGAGGGCTATGGACTTGGCCTTTGGAAGTTTGAAAGGGAAGTGTATTGTTGTATACCTTGATGACTTGACTGTGTATTCTAAAACAAGGGCGGATCATTTTCAGCACCTGGAGACAGTTCTGCTAAGATGTAGAGAACATGGGATCTCTTTGAATCCTAAAAATATGTCTTTTGTGTCACAGAGGGGAAATTATTAGGGCACATTGTCTCCAAAGATGGTATTAAAATTGATCCTGAGCGAGTTCAAGCTATTCAACAAATTCCTCTTCCAACCAGCAAAAAAGGCGTGCATTCTTTCTTTGGTAAGATCAACTTTTTGAGAAGGTTCATCCCTGATTTTGCAGAGTTAACTTTGAATATTTCCCAAATGATGAAAGGCAAACAAACGTTTGGTTGGTCTCCTGAAGGGAAAGAAGCCTTTGAAGGCATTAAAAGAGCCATTGCTAAAACTCCTGTTTTAGCATGTCCAGATTTCAGCAAAGATTTTATTATCTATTGCTACGCCACAGATAACACCTTGGCTGACTGTTTTGACTCAGGAAGATTCTAATGAGCACGAACTCCCAATTGCATTTATGAGCTATATTCTAAAATATCATGAGTTAAAATACACCATGATGGAAAAACATGCTTTTGCAAGGTTAAAGTTTAAAGCACAAGCTTTCGCTTTTTACATTCTTAACTCTCACTCCACGGTGTTGGTACCAGATACAACTGTTAAGTCAATTCTCACACAGCAGGAATTTGGGTCCAAGAGAGGGAACTGGGTGGCCAAGGTCCAAGAATATGATATTGACATCAAACCAACCAAGCTCGTCCGTGGAAAAGGCCTGTGTGAACTCATCGCTGAAGGAGCTAGACATGAGTTACTGGAGGATAAAGTTGGTTTTCCTACCATTCTGTTTCTTAGCTCAGTTGACGAATGGTATGCTGATATCGCTCATTTTCTCACCTATGGGAATGCCCCTCTCATTTGACTACCAAAGAAAAGAGGGTTGTTAAACTAAGGTCAGTGCAATATGTGTTGTGGGAAAACGCCTTGTTTAAACGTGGGTTAGATGGAAGGTTTTTGAAATGTGTGGACAAGGAACAACAGAAAAATCTACTCTCACTTTTCATGATCGTGCATGTGGAGGGCATTACTCATCAACTCACACGCTCATAAGATACTTCATGGAGGATATTACTCGCCTACCTTGTTCAGAGATGCATCAAAGTGGGTTGATAAATGTGAGGCTTGTCAGACTTTCGTGGGTAGACCCAAATTGGCCTCTTTACCTCTTAAGCCAGTTGTAATTGAAGAACCTTTCCAGCAATGGGGTTTGGACTTCATTGGAACACTTAATCCCTCTTCTAGTGCTGGCCATACTCATGTATTAACTGCCACATATTATTTCACCAAATGGGTAGAAGCCATTCCAGTAAAGAGTACTACTTCAAGTGGTATGCGCTTCATCAAAGAAAACATCTTGGTAAGGTATGGTGTGCCAAACAAGATCAGTGATGTATAATGCTTCAAATTTTTCTTCAACCGAGATAATGGATTTTTGCTATGGATATGGCATCTCCTTGGCTCACTCCTCAGATTACTATCCTCAGGGAAATGGACAAGCAGAATCCACTAATAAAAATCTAGTGACCATAATAAGGAAATTAGTCAATGAATCCCAATGAAACTGGCACAAGAAACTCTATGATGCTCTTTGGGCAGATAGGATCACACCTAAGAGAGCCATTGGAATGTCTCCTTTTTAGGTAGTATATGGAGTAGAAGCTCAATTGCCAGAATAAAGGAGCTACCAACCTTGCATCTCTAATGAAGGCCATCAAGATACCAGCCAATGATGCTTGATAAGAGAATTATGTACCTTCACAAATCAATGAGGACAGATTGAAGTTGTTGATAAGATATCTACTCACCAAAGCAGAAAGTAAAGGTCCTGCTTTGATAAGAAAGCCAGTTCGTAGATTTCCAAGTTGAGACACTATTTTGTTGTGGGATAAAAGGCATGAACCTCGTGGGCAGCCATGGCAAGTTTGATTCCCTTTGCTCGACCTTTCAAGATCGTGCACTTCACCGGTAAGAATTCTTTTTACCTTGATTATATGGATGGCTCTTCTCTCCCACTTCCTTATAGTGGGCAGTACCTGAAATTGTTCAAGTCATAGGTGATTAGGAAGTCCTGTGTATATTCTGTACAGCGTTTTGTTTTTCTTTCCCTTTGTTTTGGTGTGTTGTCCTCTGTATTGGTTTGCTTTTTGACTCCGTGGCCCAATGGATAAGGTACTGGTCTACTTCCCGAGTTTGTCTAAATTCTTGCCTTGTCTCATTCTTTGATATTATGCCAAGTCATCCCTAGAAGGAGCCAGCTGTTGTCCACTCAAAATTCCCCTGCTTTTGAGAAGGTGAAAATTTAAAATTTTGAGGTTAAGTGCCTTTTCTGTTGTGCTGATAATGTGAAAAGCCAAAGAAATTGAGAAAATCTACGTTTTTGGGTCATTTTGTGTGTTTTTCGGGCCTGTTGGACATTTTTGTCCCGTGTGTCCCAAGTTCAAGTGGGCCCTCTGTTCCCCGATCGGCCGGTTTACCCGAAGTCTGTTCTTTTCGGCCCGTCGGAACTTTTTGTCCCGAATGTCCCAAGTTCACCCGACTAGTTGCTCTTCTCCTTTTCGCCCGATCGGCTCGAGCCACGTACTTCGCGACTTTCAAAATCCCCCACATGTCCCAAATGCATTTGTGCGCTTTTCCCCGCTCCGAGTCCGACCTCGCCGATCCGCATTTCACTTTTTCCCCCGCATCGCCGCGCTTTCATCCCTCATGTCCCAAATGAACCAAGTGCCATTCGTGCTAATTTTTCCCGCTCTACCCGAATTTCTTGCTTTTTCAAATTCGGTAGGTATGTATTCAATGCGCATTTATTTTCTCTCTCTCCTAAATGGCTATATAACGAGCGGCCCCCCTATGCGTTTTACACACTGCTTTCATGCTATCTATTGCTCGAACCCTTGCAATCTAATTTCCTGTGCGCGTATCCATTTCCTCTGCATTCCATCCCAAGTCTAGCTTGCAAGCTTTGCTCTCTGAGTTACTATCAACATGAAGATCAAATTCCAGGGTAGAACAAATTTCACCACTCGAGTCTGCCGTTCCCGATATTGGGGACAGTGAAGTTCGCCACCTTGATTTTGGTGATTTTTGGTCAAGGATGACAGATGCGAACCCCTCACCAATGGCACAGATGATTCATGATAGTGGTCTGGCTTTCACCGGTGGTTTCCTATCTCTGCAATGTGCGCACAGACACAAAGTTTCGCATGCGGGCTCATTTCAACCCCGATTCTAGCGAATTAACAAACATACACGGGGAGCTCATCGCCAAACTTGACGCTGCCGCCATTGGCACTGCACTGAGGATTCCAGAAATGGATAATGCCATAGTTGTCTCCCAGAATCAAGCACAAGCCCTTTTCAATCAAGACAAAGGATAACTATAAGGCACGGTGGCGAAGTCCTGCTAAAAACCCTAAGAAGGGGCATCTCTTCTATCCAAGACTCTTTTCCATGTGACTTTAATGAAGAATTGTCGATTTCATAATCCTACTGCTCGGGTATGGGCTTACCCTCTACTAATGAGTTCCATTTCTCGGATGTGCCCGCTCATCAATATGGTGTGCGAGGGAACTCAAAATATCAATCGGGTAGAAATCATCAATATGAACCTAGCTGAGCAAATGTCCCAATGTACAACAAACAAAGAAATTCTATATGACTTCATACCTGATGTATACTCTAGCAGCATCGAGGCAATGGTTTGGCTTTTCATACATCGATGCTCACAAGGATGACCCCGTGTATGCCTACTGCCCGCAGTTCACCCTAGAGACCAGCAATCGTAATTTCCGAAGGGTGAATGATGCTTTCACCATGTACATGGTCAGACTTCTTGAGGGTGACACTGCTAGAAGATTTTCTGATGAAGCCATGAGTCTGATATCGCACTACGGTGCTTATTTTATCCAATTCAGAAAATTTTCCTATATCAGGCTTGCTGGCTACGAGAGCACTCCTCTTAGGCTTCCTATGTTCTGCAGTGACAAGATGGCCTTGATAGAAGTATGCAGTAATTGGACAAATTGCATAGAACCTGCAGAGACAAGAAAATTACTGGTTTGCACTTCCCCATCTCTTTGGGAAACTACACTTGCAAAACAGCCCTGGATGCACAGAATATAGAAAGAGCCCTAGCTCCCATTACTGTCCATTTCTTCAAGCCCAGAACTTGCTTCGACTTGAAAAAAGTTTTATTGAGCAGAATATCAAGATAACCTATCATCATAAAGCGTATACACAAGACTATTGGGCTAATGATCGTGCCGATGATTTTGAAGCCAGAAGGAGGCATTACGGCAGGTTTTCTCTACAATTAATCCAAGAACTCGGCTTGTACCAAGTTCCTGAAGGACTCAAGGATGACAACTCTGATCTATACTCATATGAGTATGACAATGTGGTCAAGCACACTCCCTTGGAGGACTTGGATTGGTTTAAAAAGGAGAAAGATGATTTGGCTGAGATCCTGGCTCCAGTCTTAGTCAGGACTAAGATCTGGTTTGATAGAAAAGTCCGAGAGCTTAGGAGGCACTCAGGGGAATCCTCCTCCAAGGATGCTTCAACACCCAGGAGGGAAGCATCAACTCCCAGATCAGAAACACCTGTGCAAACCCCTCCTGCCTCATCAACTCAAGGACCTGCAGCCTCTACTCCTTCCTCATCCACCCAGGTATATCAGAAGAAATTCAAAGAAGTTAAGAAGGAGCCTGTGGAAGAAGATCCCCTGAGGAAGCATGCACTGCCTTTCAGACTACAAGAGAACATTATTGTTCTCAGTGAAAGTGAAGAGAGTGAAGTACCATCTCCTACAAGCGCCCCTGAAGCCCCAATAGATAAGGACAAAGTGGCCCAGAGCACTGAACTTCCAAGTACTATTGATTCCTCTGCACCAGTTGTCTCAAGCACCCCACTCATGTCTCAACTCGAGACAACAACAGTACAAACCTTGGGCGCCATGAGTTCTCTGTCTCTTGGTCCTCTTGCCCCACCTGCTTCTTCCTCCTCTTTTGCATGGGTGCAACCTCTCGTCGACAAAGTAGGGAAGAGAAAGTCTTCCTCCCGAGCTCAGACCAAATTTTGATGTCAGGCAGCCTCTTAGGCACTACCCTCCTTCTCGTGCCAAAAAGCCGAGATTACCTCCAGATAGTATCTCGATGCCTGTGGCAGCAATTCCCGAGATAGCTAAGCCTACGGTAGAAAACCAGAGCAGATTTGCAGTATCCGACCTGAACTCTCAAGAATTCCCATAGGAGAGTCTACCCCGAAGGTGAGATCCATAACCTTCTGTGAAACAAATCACCAGAGAGTCATTGGGAGGGTAGAGAAAGGGCAGCAAACCATAGAACAGTTGGAAGAACAAGCCCAAATTCTTACAGGTTTCATCAAATCTCTTTTGTCCAAGGACAAAGTTTTGGACCCTACCCCATTGACTACTCTTCCACCACCTCGTGATTTTGAGCCAAGATGAGGTACAGTTGTAGATCAAAATTTTGCGCTTGTTACCCCCAAGTTAATGCACCAAACTAAACACAAAAACGAAAACTCCAATGAAATGTAGCATGATGATGGAAGCCGATGAGGAAGCCGATGTAGACAAGACGGGCGCACACGAGCAATTTGCACAATAGATCCGAGTAACCTGCAAAACACCGATGCTTGACAGAAAAAGATGGCGTTAGAAGATATTTGGGTGGACTGCCCGAGAAGCGGTCCGGGAAGCGATAAGCTTCCTTGGCGGATGTCAGTCCACGTTTTCAATAAAGAAAAGAAGCATACATGATAAAAGATGTAAATAAAGACTAGATTTTCTGATTGCAGTAATAAAATGAAAACCAACAAAGCAGTATGTAAAGTACAAAACAGGAACTCGCATGAAATAATGCTGGATTTGTGTTACCTCGTGACCTTTTACCTGTCTGCAGTGAAATCGGCGTCGACTGGGTATAATCGGCGCGATCGATGTGATCGGGCGCGATCGACCGATCGGGCGCCGATCGATAAGATCGGGCAAATCAAGGCGCATCGACCAATCGTGGACCGTCATGGATGAGATTCGGGATCGAAGGTGAATGTAGTCCGCAAGATGTGCCGAAGATGGAGAGACGCTGGAACAGAGTCACCAGATGATGATGGTGGTGTATGATGTTGATATGATACGGGCGTAGTAACGGTGCTCTCTCGGGATTGATTAGGACAGATCTCGCCTAACCGAGACAATTGATGCTAAAAAGATCTCTCTTTCGCAACCCGAATCTTTCTCGCTCTCGCTCGCAAGCGTAAGTGCTTCGCTTTTCGCTGCTCATCTCTTTCGCTTTTTTTTCGTCCTTCGAACCGAGCTTGGACTCGCTTTTATAATCGGCGCCGCCTCCTAAAAATCGGCGCCACCATATGGGTCGGCGCCGATCGCGAAAAGACTCCCGAGATGGCCAAATTGATCGATTCGAGAAAGACAAGACTTATCCCGACCACGGAAAATATCCCGCTAGTGGAAGATTAAAAATGGATGTGATACATGGGTAGAATAAATTTGGGGTAGATAAGTGATTAAGATGATGGAAGAAGCGTAATTAAATATTTAATATTTAATTACTCATGGGTAAGATGTGATGTGATGAATTAAATTTAGAGTAAGTGATTAAATCACAAATTGGATAATATCCCAAGGGGATAGTTGGTGACGTAAACGCGCCCCAGTGTTACCTAAGCAAAAACGAATGCGAGGGACACTAAATTGAGAAACCAATTTTAGGTGTCTACATTTTGCCCCTTTTTGTCAAGTAACTCGATGATAAGCAAGGTTATGAGACAAAACAAGGAGATGGAAGAAGAGAAGAATTTGTGGATGATGCGATCCCCTCAAACTAGGGATGGGATGGATGATGTAAAGAAACGATCCCAAGTTTGAAAGAGGTAGATGAAAAATGCAGATGCCCCACTGGATAGTCCTGAGTAGAACCGATCATCGAGGACGATAAAAAAAAAAACAAGGGCAAAGAACCTAAGGAACTCACATCGGTAGGGAAAACTAGCCGGCTCCTCATGAGACGACGTTAGTGCTAGTTCCTGCTGCACTCCATGAGTGTAAGGAGAACTGCAAAATAGTCAGCATCGAAAGAGAGACACATTGGTAGGGAGAACTAGACGGTCGATAAATCAGACGACGTTAGTGCCTACAGACCCGCGTAACTCTAAGCTGCCAAAAAGGTACGAGTGTCCCACGCAAAAGGGAACAAACCCGAAATAGACAAGGATATCTAAAAGATGTGCCAAAAGGCAAGATTCAGCACACAACAATGATCAGATAGATGAGAAAGCCAAGTATCAACACTATGGCAAATGAGACATGAAAATCGGCGGCGATCAAACTAATCGGCGCCGACTAAAACAATCGGCGCCGACTCAAAAATCGGCGCCGATTAATCCGCACGCATATATAAATATGCGAACGGAAAACGAAACGATTTATTTGCAACGTGACGATTGATTCAGAGAGAGATAGATTTGTGATTTGAACACAATGGAAGCCTCCGGGAGCGGATGTAGCGCAGAGGACACGACTGGGTAAGTGATCATTTTCAACCCACTTTCCTTATTTTTTATTTTTTTTTTTGATTTTCCATGCGTATGGGAGGCCAGGGTCTGGTTTACGCCTGGCCTGGCAGTCGGCGCCGATTGGTAGAATCGGCGTCGATTGGTTTGGATCGGCGTCGATTGGTATAATCGGCGCCGACTAGAATGAACGACGCCGATTTGACCAAATCGACGCCGATTGAAAGATGTTTAGCATTTCCTTCTTGTTTTGGATGTTATTGTTTTGGAAGATGAGATTTATGAAAATAAGAGACTAATTATGCTTTTGATGTCGTGGATGCAGGCACGAGAGGCTCTTCATATGAGGGATGCCATCCCTGAGCTATTAGAGACGATCCTTCCTGATGTGACCGATGCAGACTGGCAGCATTTAGAGCGAGCCGGGCTCGGGGGTTTTAGATATTACGACGAGTGCCACGGATGTGGAGCTCATGCGGCATTAGTGCGACGATGGGACAGCCACACACGTGCACATTTTGGTTTAGGACGGGTGAGATGACTATCACCCATGAGGATGTATACAGGATCCTCCGACTACCGACTACGGGGGACCCGATTGAGATCACACCCCGAGAGCAAAGCAGCAGAGGGCCCCAAAAGATTGACAGAGACAGATCGATGACTCGAGATAGATCTCGGGGCAAGTGAGGATAGCCTCACAAGATGCATGTGATAGCCCTGAGCAGCGGATAGCCCCGATTCGATGGCTATATCTTATTTTGCCTCGCTGCACTCAGGAGGTGGGAGATTCCCATTATACGCTTAGATCACAGTGTGCGACATCTCTGCAAAGATGCATGCATTTTTGCCTTCGCCGATGCCCTGATAGCTCAGATTTACTATGAGCTATGGATGTACACCACTGGCCGGAGGATGGGATGGATTGACGTTAGTTTTGTGCTCCATTGCTGGGCGTATGAGCACATAGCAGTGATTAGGCCATCCGGGCTTCCGTGGATGCCAGCAGCAGTGGGGGGTGTGGACTATGGATTTCGGAGATGGCGGGCTGACATGGCCGCAGGAGACACAGTAGATCAGCTGAGTGGTACTCGGAGCGTTTCAGGACGCTTACACCGCATCAAAGAGTATCCGAGACCATATCGGGCATTTCCGATATGGGTTGGTCAGGATGCCCACTTGGTAGCATTGAGACGGAGCCGAGTGGTCAGAGGTCGCAGACCAGATATGTGGGAGCGAGTCCCATTCATGCGGATATCGAGGCGCTTTGGCTAGTACAGCATAAAGGCGCCACATACACGCCATATAAAGGGATAAGCAGAGAGACAGATTTGCCGATTTTGATCCCGGCAGACCCACTGAGAGAGGCTCCACCTCTCCACAGACAGTGATGATGACGCGGGGGTGGATGAGGGCTACGCAGCGTGGTATGACACAGAGCTTCCACGACATCTCCCGCCCTCGATAGATGCTGATGAGGAGGACATAGCTGCGACACTAGACAGACTAGAGGGAGAGCATGCCACACTGATACAGACACATCAGGTAGCTCGAGAGGAGATCAGGGCCTTGACAGAGGAGAGGGATTCCCTGATTGCGGAGAGAGACACCGCTCGCCAGGAGCGAGATACAGCGATCCAAAGAGAGGACCGCTACTTCTCAAGACAGGAGGCCCTCAGGGCCAAATACGGAGAGACCGGTGCCATATCAGAGTCTGGCACACAGGGCACGGCTCTAGGAGGGACACCACCAGCAGCGCCAGAGCCTCAAAGAAGACAAAAGAAGACTCTTTACGAGCACCGGTACCGGTGAGCCCGAGCACATACCGCCTCCCCGCCGAGGTGAGATATTATGAGGATGCCTCAGCGCAAAGATGCCCCGATGTGCCTCTGCACGACGGGCGAGGAGGAGAGGAGCGACAGCTACAGCGAGCGGAGCCTCAGGCGGAGGGAGCACTGGGAGGGACCGAGGTGGGCCGAGACCTCCAGCAGCAGGTGCTTCGAGCTCGATAGGCGGCGGTCAGGAGGGACAGCCGGGTGCAGAGGAGGGTGGAGGGGACAGTGTCCTCCACGCTTCCGATTTCACCATATAGAGATTTGATAGATTTTGTATTCAGATAGTGATGTAGCCTCGATCGAAGGCATCAGATAGATGGCTCGATTGGAAGCCACCCATTTTTTTGTAAAAACACACATGTATATATATAGATTCATCATATTATTGGTCATATGATTGTACTCATGCTTTTGATTTTGATATACATGGATATATGGATATAGAAAAATAGATGTGATTAGAGAGATATAGACTGATGGATGATAGAAATAGATGTGATTAGATAGATTGAAATGTGGATAAAATAGATGTGATTGGATAGATATAGACTGATATATGATAGATGTAATGTGATTAGATAGATGGAAATGTGGATAAAATAGATGTGATTGATAGATATAGACTGATAGATGATGTGATGTAACTTGATGTACATGTGTTTAAATATTTTGATGATATAGATATACGATGTACTTGATGTATGGATTAGATATAGATAGATGTAACGTACCTTAGATGTACGTACTTTTCGATATTTTGATGGATAGATAGATAAATGTGTTTGATACATGGATGTAATTATAATGAGAAATGAATAAAGATAGATGTTTTGATAGATGATAGAAGATAAATTGTGATTGAATTAACATGTGAAATGTCAATTTAACAGATCATAAGACAAAGAAATGGGAATACTCCTTACAAGAGCCAAAGATGAAAGCGAAACAACCGTGACTTAGAAGAGAAGATACTCTGAGAAGAAGAAAATGATAAGTTGACTTCCAACCGACCATAGATAAAATCCAAAGGAAACCAAAAGACCAAGCATACAAGGCCCTATATAAGATTAAAATAAATCGACAACTAACTAGTCAAAACCAGATCTAGGATAGAAACGGAAAGAAAAGTAAGTAAGTCTTGTCGAACTTACAAGGGACAAATACATGTCCATAGTGGGGAAATAGGATTCTCCATATGATCGACAAAAGGTCCTAAATCTCACTTTCATGATTTTGACAGATAGGCAAACCGATCAATGCGCGGAAGTTTGCTTGATATGGAAAGACCGATCGATGCGGGAAGTCTTTCAAAGGATGCTATAAACCGACCGAAGGCTGATTAATTACAAGAAGCCTTGAATTTTTCTTTTTTTGAGAAACAAATTGCCCTTCAAGGGAGCTGGTCTCAGATTGTGAATTTTAATGATAGCCATCCTTCGAGGGTATGGTCTATTTTCTTTTTTATTTTCGTTTTGATTCACTTGATAATGTATGGATAGTTATCCTTCAAGGGATCACCATCTTTTCGATAAGATCTTTTTTTTTTTTTTTTTTTTTTTTTTTTTTTTTTGGAAACTTTTTGAAGAAGTTTCTAGTTTAGACCTAGATAGATCGGATGGAGGGGAAGAGAACATAGAAGAACATGCACTCATGACCCGAGTAGATCCGATGAAGATAAGTACTTGGGACAGATGAAGTGGTGATTAAGGTATTCCTACCATGAGGAGGAACATATCCAAAAGAAACGTGCAATGAGTAGAGCCGCGATACTCATATTTAAGGTAAGCGAGGCAATAGGCGGAGAACCACACAATTTCAAATCACCACGAAAGTAGATGACTCAAGTTATTAGGACGGATGGAAGATCCGAGTCATGCGACTAGATTTGTGTAAGATAGATTTTAACAAAGAGAAGGGCCGTAAATGCAAAGCATTAAGAGGTTCCGCTCAGTGATACCATCCATGGAAGATAAACGATAAGCCCTGCACTCCATATTTATGAGTGATAATGTAGGGCCCATCCAAATTGGGAGCAAACTTACCACGTTGACTTCTTTCGAGTGTAGTGACATTTTGATTTTCCTTAAGAACAAGATCACCAATTTTGAAGTCACGATGTCAGCAAGTGCTTGTTATAAGCACGTTTGACACGCCGAGATAGACTCCGATGATGCTCAAGAGCGTTAAGACGCCGCTCATCTAATAATTCAAGTCAGTGCTAGACGATTTTGACGATAATCCTCATCGAGACAAATTCTCCGAGAGAAACACGAGAGATGGGATTTGACTTCCAAAGGAAGGACAAATCGCACTCCATAGACGAGAGAGAAGGGAGTAGCACCAAGAGGAGTACGAATGCTAGTCCGATAAGCCCAGAGAGCAAAAGGGATATGTAGATGCCAATCCCTACCAAATGACTAGTTACCTTTGCATGAGGATATTACGCAAAGTTTTATCGAAGCTTCGCTTGACCATTAGCTTGAGGGTAGTATGGAGAAGAAAACTGAGCTTGATATTGAAAGCATCACAGTAGATTCTCGCAAATCAGCTTTTTGAAAGACTTACCATTATCCGTGATTAGCTTGTGTGGAACGCCAAAGCGACAAATGATGTGTTGATAGACAAAATCAACTATGGGTTTAGCCTTTGTCAAGAAAGGGGGATAGCTTCTACCCACTTAGTAAAGTACTCAAAGGGTAGTAATGATAGAATGATGACGCCGTGAAGAACGAGGATTGATGAGACCAATAAGATCAAGACCCCATCACGAAAAGGCCACAAATCCGCCGCAGTCGCAAAGCCCGACTAGGGATGCGTGAGATTGGAATGTTGCCGACACTTGACGCACTTCTTAGTGTATTCACAACAATCTCGATTAAGAGAAGGCCAATAATATCCCAAACGTAAGATGCGCTTGGCTGCACAAAATGCCACTAAAATGTCCACCACAGATACCGTCATGGACCTCCCGAATAGCTTTAGATGATTCATGGGTTTTGAGGCATCGAAGCAAAATACCATCAAAGCCACGTTTGTAAAGAATCCCGCCTAGATAGTATAGCGAAGCGCTGGCTGGACAAAAGACCTTCTACCATCGGGAGACAATCTGAGGAAGGACCGAATGAGATAGATAATCAACTATCTGCTGATACCACTCATCCCGAGTATGGGTCAGACAAAGATTGATTGACGTTAGTCCCAAGATGAGATGGTTGATCCAATCGCAGACACCCACATAAAGACGCGAGTCTTCGTAAAAGGCGGATAAGGAGGCTAAAGAGGCCATGGTATCCGCGAATCGATTTGGCAAAGACGAGGAATGGCTTGATAGTGAAGTTGTCGAAGATCGAGTCAAAGAACGATGTCGCGATATTTTTGAAGGATATCATTCTTGCATCGATAGACACCCGTGACTCGGTTAACGATGAGTTCGTAATCACCAAACATGTCAATATGACGAGCGCCGAGATTAATGGCATTTTGAAGACCTAAGACAAGAGCTTCAGACTCAGCCATATTATTGGTGCACTCAAAGTTTAATTTGTGTGCGATCGATAGGCGTACCCCAAGGAGGAATCATCACAAAACCCGCACCTCCCCTCACGCATTTGATCCATCAAAGAAGAGTTTTACTTTAAATGGAGATAGACCAAAATCAATTTGTTGGATATATTCATCGGGAATTGAGCAAGGGGGTCTTGAGTGTCCTAAGAGGAGCATCACCAATTGATCCGCAATAACCCGACCCTCGATAGCCTTTTTTGCGGGATAAACTCGAGGTCAAACTCACGTCATGAGCATAAGCCAACGAGTGATACGATCATTGTGATAAGGTTTTGCATGGATTGTCTTAAGTGGATCGACACTTGTGACAATGTAAGTTTTATGATTAAGGAGATAATGACGAAGCTTAGAAGTTGCAAAGAAGAGAGCGCAACATAGTTTCAGCTTCGAGTAACGTGTCTCATACTCATGGAGGGTGCGACGATGTAATAGATAGCTTGTTCTTTACCACAAGTGTCCCGATGCGAGATCATGGCTCCCAGAGCATGGTCACACACAGATATAAAGATAGAAAGGCTCCCTCGCGTGGAGGTGTAAGCACAGGAGAAAGAAGATAAGCTTTGAGATCATCAAAGGCCTTTTGGCAATGCTCATCCCATTCAAAATGAACATTCTTACGGAGAGAAGATGGTGAAAAGGTCGACAACGGTCCGACAATTGGGAGATAAAACGACGACCGATCAAGACGCCCTCGAGACTCATGGAGTTGCTTTAAGTTAGAAGGGGAGGCATCTCAAGGATAGCTTTTATTTTTATGGGGTCGACTTCAATGCCCCCGATGGAAATGATAAAACCTAAAAGTTTACTGAAGAGAACGCCAAACACGCACTTAGCTGGATTTAGACGAAGACAAAAGCGATAAGCCTCTCAAAGAGAGGCGCAAGGATGAAAAGATGATCCTGACGGCGCTTGGACTTGCCGAGGAGATCGTCAACATAATCCTCTGCGGTTTGTGTAAGAGGTCATGGAAGATGTATGTCATTGCTCGCTGATAGGTCGCCCCGCGCTCTTAAGGCCAAAAGGCATGACACGATAGCAAAAGGTCCCCAAGGAGTTATGAAGGAAGTCTTATGTTGGTCTTCTGGTGCGATGAGGATTTGATTATATCCAGAGAAACCATCCATAAGAGAAAGCATCTCATGACCCGCAGCTAAATCTACGAGTTGGTCGATATTAGGAAGAGGAAAATCATCCTTCGACAGCAAGATTAAGATCCCTAAGTCGGTACAAATTCAATCTTCCCAAAGAGCCTTAGTTACATCGGTACTACATCGACACCCATCATGGATAATCGATGGGTCGATGAAGTTAGCCGAGAGCAAGCGTTGTAATTCTTCTTTAACAAGAAGGGCTACTCTAGGGTGCATTTTACGCAATTTTTGCTTGACCGGTTTGATGTTGGGAAGGGTAACGATATCAGTGGACCACAATATCGGATCGAGCCCCGCATATCCTCATATGACCAAGCAAAGGCTTGACGATGTTTGGAAAGAAAAGCGGTAAAGTCCCCTAATTCCCGTGGATTAAGGGATCGGCCAACCTTAATGATGCGAGGGTCTTCAGAAGTCCCTATATTAAGGTCGATAGTGGCTTCGCTGAGAAGGGTAGACGTGTCGAAGGAATAGTCTTGGGAAGATAAGAATCCTCCGCCTCGATAGGTGAGGACAGTAATCATCATCCGCACAAAGGATAGTGTCGATAGTAGGAGAGTCGCCTCCAACTATTTCAGGAAGATTAATGGTATGGAAGCGACCGATTGTTAGTCCTCATAGACCAACGGCCCTAAGGAAATGGTATTGATCAAAAAAAAAAAGTTAGGTGGGATGGAAATGTCATCATCCACATCAAGTGATGCTTCGATTTAGTGGGGAAGATGGTTCTTCAAGAGGAAGAGGTCATCAAGAATAGTGACGGTGGCCTCTTGAAAGGGGTTTAAATCCTAACCCAAATTTTTGATGTGGCATGAGAGTAGGAATGGATTTGAGATCATGTATACCTTGTTCATATTTTCCAAGGCCAAAACCTTTCCACGCGCATCGATATAGATAAGTTTTTGCAAACGTGGATTCTCAGATAATCAAACCCCGTTAGGTAAGGTTTGGCTCTGTGGAGGAGAATCCGGGCGATAATGAGGCGTATCAAGACCACCGTAGATGAAATTGGTCTCGTGATTGGGCAAGGCACTAATGGTGACGATGCGACCGAGACCTCGGTTGATATTCAAAGTTGTTTGTCCGGTCTACCATACTCATTAGGTTTGAGATGGGCATCGAAAGAAAAGAGAGGAAGCTCTCCTAGTGAGAAACGCTGCAATGTCTCTTCCAGATTTTGTAAATCCGTAGTTTGGTCAGCAGGTATGGAAGAAGATGAGGCCCCATCCGGAGAAGATGTATTTTCTTTTAAAGGGCACTTAATGGTCATGTCGCATTGTGCGTAAGGAAAAGGATCTCCTGATGAGTGTATATTTTGCCCTCATATTGATATTTTAGGCATCGATGGAGGGTGGATGGGACACAATGCATCATGCGCGAATCCAGTGAGCGTCCGAGGATCATGTTATAGTGGAATTTTCCTTCGACAATATAGAAGAGTTCATGGAGCAGCCTTCTTACCTACTCGGATGGGTAAGACCACGCTCCTAGAGTGACCGCTAGCCGATCGTTAAATGATCGAAGGGCGAAGGGTGGAGGTGACACCACATTCTTTGGTAACTTAAGTTGTTCAATGTGTGGAGGAGATGACGCTGAGAGCAGCTCCACTATCGATCATAACACGCTTTAAGGTAGTGTTATTGATTTGGACCGTGATGAAGAGGGGAGCCTCCAAATCTTCTGAAGAAAGATGAGGAATTTCTGAATCCTCAAAAGAAATGGCGGTCGATGGACCATTCAATCCAACAACCAACTCGAAGGGTCAGCTCATCGGAATTTATCGCGATGCGACGCAGACATCGATTAGAGCCTCGCGATGTGTGGGAGGATTGATGAGGTCAAAAAGAGACATTTTGACCGAGCTCGGTGAGTTGTTTCATGACACTCTCCTCAACGATACGGGAACTTGAGTCCGAGGTGCAGCACGAATGGAGACCTTGGGTCGTGGGGCTGATGAGGAAGGAGACACGCCTTCAGGGGCTGCAGAAATGACAACCCGTGGTCTAGATGTTAAGATGAAGATGGGTTATGATAATGTTGGGTTCTAGTGGCGATATATGGATCATGTCAATTTGAGAGGGTGGAAGATCAAAGCGCGTGGAACCACTAGAGGTCCGAGTGGATGGTTGAGGTTCTGATGAGGCTAAGGTGACAGAGGTACTTGTTCCTCCTCCTCCAAAGAAAAGGTCACTTTCTTCCGTAAGGTTCTTGATAACGGCTTGAGAGCTTTACATCCTCAAGATCATGACCCGAGTACGGTGGTAGGCACAAATCAAATCGAGTTAAACCAAGCAGGTTTCACTCCTTTCGGGTTATATGGTTTAATCGAGGAAGGGTTATAGATGAAGATTGATAAGTTGATGAAGGATTTCGGTGTAAAATCCGGTAGACGAAGATGAGGATGGAGATGATGAAGATGGTTCTTTTACATTAACCGACTGCCGAGGTAAAAGAACTTGCATGTTAGGTTTAACAGTTTTATTAGGGATCCTCTTATTTGTTTGGACATTTGGAGGAGCAGTCTTGGGTGCTTGGGATGGGAGTAAATGAGACATGATTGACTTTGGTGGAGGGGGAGCCCCTAAGATAGATTTTGAGGAGGATGGAGATGTGACAGATTTTGTGGTCTTTGGAGACAAAGGGGATTGCTTAGTCGGATTTACGGATGATTTAGATAATGTTGATTTAGATGAGGAAGAAGTCCTCAAGGTAGGTGTAATAGGAGGAATATAGGGTGCTTTGGTTTTTGGTAATGAAGATGAGGATCTTGATAGAAGAGGTGGCATCTTTTCGCAGGTAAGTCTACTTTTAGGGTGTTGATGAAGAAGAAGATGATGGCTTTGATGGATGTGTAGAAGAAGACGCCTTCTCAAAGGGCAAATCCAATCGCTTATGAGGCGTGAGAGAGAGATTTTTGTGGAAGAGCACCAAGGGTCTTGATGGTTCGAAATATGGGTTTTCCTTTTCAGTGATGGTGACAACTTCCACGGCATAAGGTGACCGTAACCTTTCTGAGGAAGCAAGTGGGAGGTACCGATGGTGTAGTGTTAGATTTTGGTTGTCGCGGTTTAGGTTGAGGAATCGAGTGTGCAGTGTTGGTGTTACTTCTTTTGATTTTTCCTTAATAGGTGAAGTAACATATGATGGAGAAGGGAGTGATGAAGAAGGAGTGCCTCATGGAGGGAGAACTTCTGATGTAGTAGAAACTACCGTAGAAAAGAGATAGAAGGGTCAAGATCAAGACACTTCCGCCGAAGTTGGCACAATTATGGGTACATTCACCAAAGGCATAGTCATGCATGGGGAATGGGAGCAACGGAAGTAGATGTGTCCGTAGTGGAAACTCGAGGGATGTGATTGCCTCGAGCATCAAAGAATGTCCGATGATGAGACAGATGAGGATGACACTGCCTCGGTATGGATGGAAGGTCGACAAAGGAGCGGAGAGAGATGACTCCGTGCTTGCAATGTAGGGATATTCAAAGGTGGACTATCCAAGATATTGGAACTCCCGTGATTGATGAAGAGGAAGGAGGATCTGATTCGATTGATGTGTTTGCAGATAGATGATTGGTTTCGTAAGAAGATTCTCGTAGAGAGATGAAATTGATAGTGTGGGTGTTTGGTTTTTGAGATTCCAAGAATTATGATTTGGGGCATGATTGGGGAAAGGTTGTTTAAAAACGCCCAAAGGCTTGATTTGGGGGAGCATTTGGGTTATCCAATGAGCTCGCTTTATCAATGAATTTTTGACAAGATTTTTGAAGTCCGACATCGCTCGATGTCATGACCTTTGGTTCTATGATAATGACAGAAATCATTTTCCCTATACCAGAAAGGACGTTCTCGACTTTCATCAATATCCCTAATGGGTGGAAGTTCGATCATGCGAACTTCCAACATTTTTTCTAAGATAGAGGCATATGATTCCCCCAAGGAGCGAAGGATCGAGATGATGAAGCCCTTTTCGAGAAGATGAGGGTCTCTTCGTGGTGGTTTGATTAGGAGTACTATCGGCTTCTTGATGTTTTTAATACGATAGCATTTGTGGACCCTTGATTCTTATCTTTAGAGGGGGAAGAATTTGGTTTGGTGAAGCGAGAGAAATCTGGTTTAGATTTGGAGCGAAGTTTTAGCTTCCCTTGTTCAATGGCGCGAGATTCAAGTTTGCGTGCCATCGTAAAGGCCTCTTCAAAGGTATGAAAAGTTCGATCCTTAAGTGGAAGAAATGTGATTAGCACAAGATCGGGTGAACAACTCGATTTGTTGGGATTGAGGAAGGAGAAAGACAATTGGTTGATTATCCTCTCCAACGAGCGACAAAGTCTCGCATATAGACTCATCGTCGAATCGCGAATGTTAGAAAGATCTCAGTGATTGAGATCTTATGGGCAATATTTATTGAAAAGTTTTCAACAAACATCCGAGCCAATTGAGAGAAAGAAAATAAGGAATGTTGAGGGATGTTATCAGACTACCAAAGCGGACCCGCTAGAGACATAGGAAAGGTACGGAGCATGAGTTCCCGATCCTCGACGATAAGGTAGCAAGCATGTTCAATGCTCGCAGATGTTGTCGAGGGTCTTCCCGACTATGAAATTTTGAGAATTTGGGAAGTTCCCATCGGGGAGGATAAGGCTTAAAAGCCACCGAAGGATGAATGGGTTCATTACACACACCTCTTCAAAGGAGTATGAAGGACGGCTCCTTTTGTGGAGGCTTCCAAGTCCGCAATTTTCTTGAAGAGAATTCTGAACCACATCCGATTGGGGGAGGAGGTACACGGGTATGTCCTACATAAGGAGCAAGTGATGGATGTTGTTGAGGTGTCAATGGGGATTCATCTGTTGATTGGTGGATGGTAAGAGGAATAACCAGTGTTTTGGGTGACGCCCGGTGAGGTATTTGTCAGAGGTAGCTTGCATGATAGCAGTCCGTGAGATAATAAGTGGTTGAGAAAATATAGGTCAGGTGACTGATGGAGCCCGTGATCGGTGGACTCCTATGTTTGTTGATCGGATAGGGACAGATCGAGGAACATGGGTGTTGGTTAGATTGGACATGTTGGGGAACAAGACCTCGAAAGGGGCCTTCTACCGCCGAATTGGTACCAAGGGTGCCGATACTAGGGATGGGCGAAGGTCACAAATACTGCTGAATATCGGAAGAAAGATTGACCGAGGACGAGAAGTAGGAACCAACCGACTATTCCGAGGGGGTTGGCTCATGAAGAGGTACCGACCTTGAGACACAATAGAGGGCATAGATGAATTAACAATGATGTGCGGGTGCACAGTACGCACTCGTTATCGCCAAGGCGTAAGACCTCTCAAAGGTAGGTTGAGGAATAGTTGAGGTAATCATACAGATAGGAATAGGTAAGGCAATTTGAGAACTAGTCAACATGGTTGGTGAAAGAGAAAAAGGAGGCACAAGAGCCTCCCCCTTTTCCGTGGCTCGAGGCGGGAGAGAGGATGAAAACTGCTCTAAACAGGCCCGGGGATGATCCACGAGGATAATCGTGACACTTGTTGATCGGGTGGTCCTGATCGATATTCGAATGGACTTGTGTACTAGGTAGTCCATGAGGGCTACCGGATTGCGATCAAGGAGAGCCTGAAATTCAGGATCCCCGCGAGGAATAGACTCCGAGTCAGAAGATATTTCTGATGGACTAGGAGAAGCTGGACGTGATGGGATTGTTTTGGCTTGATGGAAAGGATTATACGACCATGAGGGGGAACCAACTAACAGCGGTCCCGAGGAAGATTGGAGGGGTGCCGAAACATCCACGCTGGTGGTGATTTCGGAGGAAGAAGGAACCTGTTGGGCCATTTTCCTAGATTGTGACCGGGTGATAACCGTCATAAGCAAGCAAGAAAGAAGATTGTCCTAACTAATGCACAAACAATTCAAGCAGCGCAAGTGATTATCTCCTTTAAATTTTGATGCTTTTAAGAAAAGAAAATGTTAGGGAAGGCTTTTTAGAACAGGAACTACTCAGATAGCCAAACTAAGGATGGTTTGGGTAATGTTTGGTGAGGAGTCCCGAAGGCACTTCAGTAAAAGACCGGTACGTGGCTTGATATAGGGGCCTACCCCCGCACTTCACACACCGCTGCGATAAGGGAGTCGGGTGCTTTGCCAATATATACCAAAATCTTCCGTGAATTTATAGCCATGCCCGAGTACCGCGTAGGCTCTTCCTCTCGATATCACTTCCAAGTAGGCGAGGCCAGGGAAGGAGTTTTGTTTAGATGCTTTATACCTAGTGATTTTGGCTTTGTGTGCAAGGGTGAAAATAAAAATCAAATAGTGTCACTACCGATTTTGATCAATTCTCCAACCTAATTAAAACTAGATGAAAAAGCATGCAGCAATGACAAAGAAAAGGTTCTTTTTAAGCACTTAAAACGAAATGTTTGATTTCGATGAAGACAAGTCAAACAAGTTCTTTCCCAAATGCGATTAAGTTCTTTTAAGCACCAAAATCAAGTGTTTGGATGTGATAGATAACCAACAAAGAAATCCTAAAAAAAAGGAGAAAACACCGAAAAGAGGAATACCTCGTAGATTTAGCTCTCCAAGGTGTGTGGACTTCAAAAAGCGCGTTGTTGAGCTCTTTCCCGAACAATCCCACGAACAAGCAAAGTGCTCCGCAAGAAAAGATCAAGCAAACAACAAACAAGATCCGAAAGATACATCCAGATAATGGTGAAACGAAAATTTCTATTTTAAGGAAATAGAAAAATTTTCAAGATAATGATTTCGCCTAAAAAGCAAGATTGAAATGATGAATGTAAATGCTCAAATAGGACTCGATAGAAATCAAGAAGAAAAGGAACAAAGTTCAAAACTAGAAAAGAAATGAACTTACCAATAAGGGACTTTGGTCAGTCCCACCGGCGTGCTGTAATGTAGATCAAGAATTTCGCGCTTACTCCGCCCAAGTTAATGCACCAAACTAAACACAAAACCCCCGAAAACTCCAATGAAATCGATACTGATGAAGATGTAGACGATGAGGAAGCCGATGTAGACAAGACGGCGCACACAAAGCAATTTGCACAATAGATCCGAGTAACCCGCAAAACACCGATGCTTGACAAAAGATGGCGTTAGAAGATATTTGGGTGGACTCGCCCGAGAAGCGGTCCGGAAGCGATGAGCTTCTCTCGCGGATGTCACCACGCCAATAAAGAAAAGAAGCATACATGATAAAAGATGTAAATAAAGACTAGATTTTCTCATCACAGAATAAAATGTAAACCAACAAAGCAGATGTAAAGTACGTAAAACAGGAACCGCATAAATAATGCCGATTTGTGTTACCCGTGACCTTTACCTGCCTCGCAGTGAAATCGGCGCCGATCGGGTATAATCGGGCGCGATCGATGTGATCGGCGCCGATCGACCGATCGGGCGCCGATCGATAAGATCGGGCAAATCAAGGCGATCACCAATCGTGGACTGCGGCGGCGATGAGATTCGGGATCGAAGGTGAATGTAGTCTGGCAAGATGTGCCAAGATGGAGAGACGCTGAACAGAGTCACTAGATGATGATGGTGGTGTATGATGTTGATATGATACGGCAGAGTAACGGTGCTCCTCTCAGGATCGATTAGGACAGATCTGCCCTAACCGAGACAATTGATGCTAAAAAGATCTCTTTTCTCGCAACCCGAATCTTTCTCGCCTCTCGCTCGCAGGCGTAAGTGCTTTTCGCTCGCTCGCCTCTTTTTCGTCCTTTTCGCGAACCGAGCTATGGACTCGCTTTTATAATCGGCGCCGCTCCTAGAAAATCGGCGCCGACCAAATGGGTCGGCGCCGATCGCGGAGAAGACTCCCGAGATGGCCAAATTGATCGATTCGAGAAAGACAAGACTTATCCCGACCACGGGAAATATCCCGCTTAGGGAAGATTAAAAATGGATGTGATACATGGGTAGAATAAATTTGGGGTAGATAAGTGATTAAGATGCATGGGAAGAAGCGTAATTAAATATTTAATTATTTAATTACTCATGGGTAAGATGTGATGTGATGAATTAAATTTAGAGTAAGTGATTAAATCACAAATTGGATAATATCCCAAGGGGATAGTTGGTGACGTGAACGTGCCACATTGCACAATGTTAGCCACCCATGTTGAATGGTGGATGGGAAATATGATCCTCGTGCATTAAGCATATTCAAGTACCTCCTCGATGGTATCAATAATCTTTGGGTTGTATGGCATTTTTTATGCTTGAAGGGCTTAACACCTTGTTTCAAAGCAATTGAGTGATGAATTTCCTTTGGATGGAAGGATTTGAGTTCATCATAAGAGTAGGCCAAGACATATGAGTATTTCTTGAGTAATGCAACAAACCTTCTTTTTTCTTCAACTGAGTAACATTTTCCAATATTGACCATCCTTGCTCCTTCTGGGTACTAATGTTTTCTTTAACAAAATCAATTGGGCACTGAGAAGATTGATTTTCTTTCTCTTGAATGAATCTATCATGTTTGTCAAAGATGTATTCTAAAGAGACTAGGCCTTTGGGAATTTTGTTCCCTTTCAATTTGATTACTCCTCATCATTAATCCCTTCAGTTCCTTCTTTCTCTTCTTTAGGACTTCTTCTTAGAGTGGATTTTCACCTCCTTTGAAGAAGAGATTATTGAAATTATCCCTTTGATCTAGAAAGGATAGAATTTGGTTATCATCATCAAGACTTGCCAATGATTTACATTGTCTGGTATACTAGGCTTGAATAACATTTCAATGATCACTTTGACTTTACCAAAAGAATGATGAGGTGTCACTAGGAAGATGACACTATAAGATAATCAACCTTTTCATTTTGTTCCCTTGGAATAGCTTCAATGGAAAATGCATCAAAATATTCAATGCATTCCCACACTTTATTTTTGTAATGCTAGAGTCTTGGATTCTTCACCTGATATTGTTGGTGGACCTACTTTACTACAACCTCTAAATCACCTTGGAATCTCAGTTTCTTGATTCCCATGTCCTCTACTACACTCATGCCTAAGAGTAGTGCTTCATACTCTATAGTGTTATTTGTATTATCAAATTGTAGCTTGTAGGAAAATGGGTAAAACTCATTGGAAGGAGAGTACAATACTACACCAGCTCCTGAGCCCACACTAGAATTACTACCATCAAATTTCATTGTCCAAATTTTATCTTCCTCTTCCTCCATGAGAAGTGGAAAGTTCTCCTCTTTTCTTGATATGAGGAAGTAGTTTCCTAGCCCACAATATTGAAAGAGAATGTTTTCTTTTGGATCATTAGACCTTTGTACTATGAACTTTATCTTTCTTACTGGTAGCAACTTCTTCATCTCACCTTTTACTGGGATAGTTATAGATGACCAATCCATTTTTATCTCTCCACCTAGGTCTCTGCAGAAAATCCTACTCGATATCATACCAACGGATGCTAGGATGTCTACTACAAGTATGGTTAGGAGCACCTTCGTGTCTGGAAAATTAGCTAGTGCTACTTGTGCATCTTTGATTCTTCCTACCAATGGAACTTGTTTGGATTCCATTGAGTAGTAGGTACCATTTACCGGGTTAAGGTGAGGCCTAGAGAATTTGTAAATTTGGTTCGTATCACATTGTCTGAGGCTCCGATATATGATATAATTATTTAAATGAAGCCTTTAATGAGGAGCGATAAGTAGTGAAAGGTTAAAACCTATTGGTTTTGGAGGCATTGAGGGACATAATTTTTGGGAAGGTGGTGTGGATGGTGTCGGTAGTAAGCCTTTAGAATTAGGACTCGAGGATATAGGGTTACCACCAAAAACTTCATTAATGAACCCACAACCGGGAAGGGTGTGTTCATAGGTATTCTATTTTTGAGAGTTGGACTTTGGTTTTGGTAGCATGTTCCACAAAGTCAATTAGGGTTATGTTGAGTGAGGAAGAGGTTCCGAAATGGAGGAATATTTATATGTAGAGGATTTACTACTTTGGGTGTTGAATTCTCCTTTTTGGGTATAACAATTGGCTTAGAAGGGGGTAAGGGTGTAGCTTTTGATCGAACCTTAGATGTTTTTGCATGAACAACATTTTAAAGGAGAATTGTTCTTAGAAACTTTTGAGTTGGGAGAAGAATTAGATGCCTTACTTGGCATAGTAGCATGATCCATGATAACCAATGAGTCTCGGTTTTCTTTACCGAATTCCATAGAAGGTGGTAGTGGTGATCCTCAGATGATGATTTTATTTTTTGTGACCTCTGGAGGAAAATATTCTTTATTCTTATTATCCTTTACCATAAAAGTTGAGGATGAAGCACCTTTCCTGGATTGTGCACGAGTGAAAAAAACACATGAGAAACTTAGAGCTTCTTCATCATCCTCATCTTCATCATCAATGTAGTTAATTAGGCCATCAGTGCATATCAACTTCCTCGACCTCAAGATAGTTTTCATATTCCTCCAAATTTTCTTGTCGAAGTTCTTCAATTTTCACTTCCTCCTCTAGTTCTTCAGTGTCACAGATGACATTGACTGGTGGTCCTTCAAGAGAAATCCAAAAAGGAGGTGGAGTAATCCTAGGCCTATTTGGGGAATCCGGTTTCCTTGGAGCATTCCACATTGTGATCTGGGACATCTATTTCTTCAAGGCAACCAAGTCATTTTCCATTTTTTGGAACATGGGATCCATGGTGACTGAGTTTGAATTTTTACCCTTTTTTTTCCTATTTGGGCCTTTCACTTTACTAGACAAGATTAGATCATCATCAGTTTCTATTACATGGTCTTGAGCTTCCCTTAATGTTCTTGGTTGGATTATTCTAAGGAATAAACCTACTTCTGATGGCAAGGCGTTTATGAAGAATCTCTTCAAATTATTTTTAGGAGGCACCACATCTTTAGGGATTATTCTTATCACTCTATTATATCTTGCTATGAAGTCTCTCATCGAATCGGAGGTTTCATTTTTCATTTTTACCAATTGGACCAAGAGATCCTAACAATATTATGTGGTGTTGAAGTTGTGTTTGAATGCACTTCTTATATCTTCCCAATAGGTAACAGACCTTGGGGGTAGCATGTAGAACCATTCAGTAACCTTTTCTTGAAGTGAATCCACAAAGAGTAAAACTAACACATCTTCATCCTCAACACCCAACACACCACAAGCAATGATAAATGTTGCTACATGCTCTTTAGGGAGTTGAGAACCATCCCCTCTAAATTTTGGGAAGTTTTTTCTTGAGCCTCTCGGTAGCTCATGGAGTGGTTGAGCAAGAGCCAATGGACTTCTCGTTTCCTCCCATGGTACGTTAGGTCTATAGGCCTCACGATCACATTGACGCTCATGATCATGATCCCCCATTATATTTATGTTTCTATCTTCTAACCTTACTAAGGCTATAACTTCTATTGTTACTCTTTGTCTACCTCGTCTTGAAGGATTTTGATTTCTTCAAGTTGAGCTCGATTTCCTCTTCCGCTCTTGATTCTCTTCTCTTCTAGCTTCTTCTTTGGTCTCTATGTTAGTGAAACTTCAAGGTTCTCAAAGGATGTATGGAAATTCACCATCCAAAGGATTGACAACACTCAAAGTTCACAAAGTGACTCAGCTACTTGAAAAGAAAGCCTTTGTATTCCGAGTAACTCTTGTCTCCTTTGAAGTCCCTAAAAAATGGGATCAGTTTTTCCCCCTTGTCTCTATTATTGGGTGTATCTTCTATCTGTCATCTTGAAAATCTATGCTCTTCTTCATAGTGCTAGAATTTTTCTTTGCCTCTCCAATTCAGAAACGTGTTCTTCTTCAACGTCCAGAATTCTTGTGGAAATGATGTAGTGATTGGCACTTTGTCTATTATTCTAGATAGCTTCCCTCAAATATGAAGCAACGTCTTCTTGGATGTGGAAGAGAAATTTAGGTCTTTCAACAGGAGGGTTTCCTAGAATAGCCATGATTTGAATCCATGTAGCTCATATAGCCATTTAAATTTCAGAAATTTTTCTCTTTTGTGAATTTTAAATTTTCTTACTCGCGGTCACATTCGGTGTAGATGCTACTAAATATGCCCCATAGTGGGCACCAAAAACTATTGGCAAGGAAATTTTTTGGGTGGAAAAATTTATGAATTACTTTCCAACGCTCTGGGAATCTAATTCCCTATACTTAATCGTGCAACTATCATGTATGCATGCACAAGAAAATGTGGATTTTTATGGAGGCCTTTTGGTTGGGGATCCAACATGGGCACTCCAATGACCCCGCGACAAAGGTATAAATATCTTACCAGGGAAAAGAATTTCTGAAAGTGGGAAAGAGAGTGAGAATTGAGGTAGGAGAACTAATGTTGTAGGTAGAAAATGATATTCCTACACACACACACTAGTTAGAAACTTTAACACATGCATTCATGGGAAGAAATAAATATGTGAATAGTAATAATACCAAATAGAATTCACTCGATCACCAAGTACAATAAAATTGGCTATCTCCTTTACTTTCTCTAGGTACACTGCACTCTTGAGTTTACAAGATCAATCGCCCCTTTACAATGGTGTGAAGAAGCCATTAAATATCTTGCAAGAAACAGCTTCAACTTCTTCTTTATTAGAAAGAAACAGCTTACATCTTTTCAATCATTCATGTCCATTCGATTCTTGATTTGCAAAGAAATACCAATGGTAAAAAAACTAGACTTTTCATAATGTAGCCATTGATGAGGCCAAAATATACCTGTTAAATGTACAATAAATGATCTCATCTTACTCTCGATTTTTATTAAGTTTGATTGAATTTTTACAAATTTTATTTGATCTGATATGAGTTAGGATGTAATTGTTTTTCTTTTGATTGATTGTGATTCTAACATTTAAAAGCTCTGAAATTCCTAACGAAGTGTGTTTGAAATTCAGTTTTGTAATAAAGTAGGTCCAATTGGTCAAAGAAATGAAGTATGTAGCATTCAACATGTTTTTAGTAGCATCTGTTCCAATACGGCTTAGTTTCGGAACTTCCAAGCTAGTTCCGAAACTCCATTACACATTCACAGGATTCATCACCTAGTTCGGAACTCAAGTATTTAGTTCTAAAATTTTCAGACTTAGCTACGGAACTCCTGAGTATAGCTTCAAAAATCTCATGGTTTTTATCTTTAAAGATTTCCCATCGTTCTAGAACTTATCTGAAGTTCCAAACTCGATGGAATTTTATCTATTCTAACCACATCCGGTGATTTAGCATCAACAAACCTTTCAATCAGGAAAGGATGAGAAGATTTCTGATCACATATCCAGGGATAGTTATCTTATAGCTATCCAATCAGCCACAATCCAAGTCAGCATCTATTCTAGGCATGATTTGATTTCATCAAAATTGTAGAGATAACTATGATTGTAGATGTATATATAAGCTGACCTATATTAGATAAATATAGGAAGATAGATAGATATAGAATATGATATAGAATAAGTGATATAGATCGAAGTACATAGATCCAGTATGTTTTGTAATACCGAATGTTTTATCAATAAATAACCATTCCTATTTGAGAGAATTCTAAGTTGTTAAATCCTGATTCAAGGAGGAGCAAGGGCCCACTCCTCAAGGACCAGGATATTCATCTATTTTGTATTTATATTTCCTAAGAAGATAGTTTAGATCCGTTAATTCTTTATCACTTTCAATTCATCTAGTTAAAATTTGTTCTATACTTGTTCTTACATGTGTTTTTATAGATTCTTATTCTTTTTGCAACCATTTTTAAGCACTCTAAGTCATGTTTTTATTTCCAAAATAAAGTGTGTTTATTTCCAAAAGCAAGTGTGTTTATTTCCCAAAAGTAAGTGTGTTTATTTCCATTTTGTAAAGTGCGTTTCCTTTTAGCAAAGCTTTCATAGTATTATTTAAATAAGGTTTTTACCAAGAAGTCCTTAAGACATTGAAAATATCCCCAAAAATACACAAATAACTACATTCAACTACTAGATCGATAGATTATTATTGTTGCATATAAATTTAGACACACCCCTGGTTTGAATATGACATCAATAGAAGTTGATTAAATGAAGGGAATAATGAAACCTATAATTTTTGGCACCATTTCCAGTGGTCACACTAGTTGGAATTTTATATTTAGGTGTTAGCAAGAACAACAATCATACATCTAGTAGTTGAAGGATCTTCCCTACTATATCATAGTATTTATGAGTAGACCAAGAGACTCAAAGGGTAAATTCCTCCCAAAAATCTTCACAATAATTCATAACATCTTCTAGTCTAAATAAAAAGTTGATCAAGAATTGGAGGCACCATCATCCCCTATTGTAAAAGAAACAAAATTGCCACCTTTGGAATTCTTAGATCAGCAACTCAAGGAAATATAACTTTTAGGAGAAGGATTTGATAGACTGGACCAGATTTACAGTAAATGTACAAAGAACAAATTATACACAAATCAATATCTCTTCTATTCAACACAATAAACTTCTCTAATATTATTCACGGAATAATAATATATCTTTCAATTCATTCCGGATACATTACATTTTACATACAATGCATATGTATAGGAGAGATTGCTCCTAAATATGAGGAACTACAATTCCTCAAATATCTCCTACAACATCTCCTGCAACTTCTCCTAAAACAATAATCTATTCGTGATATATTGTTGTAACAATATATCACCAAACAATATATCCATAAATATAAGTTGTTAATAACAACTTATATACTAACAAAATATATACGTGATTTGTTATTACAAATCACTCATTAATTCTTAATCATAGTAAACATTAATATTAATTTCCTAACATTCCCCCCCTTAATGTTTACATGGTACAACATATCTCGTTCACTGATTGTAGCCTGCCACCTCTGTGTGCTCATGATCAACTCCACAAATGTGCAGCATTGGGCTTGCACAAAACTCGAACATGTGCCAACGCACATTTCTTCCACTGATGGTTTTCTCCGGCTTCTACCAACAACCTTACCAATTGGTTTTGCAGGTGTACCAATAACCTTTCATACTTGGTTTTGCAGGATCACCAAAAACCTTACACAATTGGTTTTTACAGGTTTACCAAAAACCTTTCACAATTGGTTTTTACAGGTTTACCAAAAACCTTTCACAGTTGGTTTTTCAGGTTTACCAAAAACCTTTACATCATGATTGCTACAATACTTTTGATCAATATTATACAATGTCACTACAAAAGGGAATCATGTAGGAAATACTGCTTTCAAAACTGAACAATAAAACACAATGGAAATGGAACAATGAGACCATGTTCCCCCCCTCAATGTGAACATTTCACTTATTCAATCCAAAACAGGAACTCTGAAATCATACTGCACACAACAAACTGCAATTCAGAAATGAAAGAAAACTCACACTGCACACCTGTGCCACCAAATCATTCTGTGCGGCCCCATCGTTGGTGACTGACGAGAGGTCACTGTCTGACCTCCAGCCTCCTATGCCTCCATCCTCCAGTTAAAAATCATCTAGAAGAGAAAATCTTCATCACTTTGATGTGCGGTATTTTCTTCCTCTTCATTTTCTCTTTCTTCATCAACAATCATGGCATTATCTTGTAGTTTCCCATCAAGTAAGTCTTGTGCTCTTTTTCTGCAATTGTTAGATATATGACCAGGTTGTTTACAATAGTAGCATGTAAATTGTTTCTTTGGTCCTTTAGAGGTTGAACCGTATTTGGGAATTTTCTTACCAAATGCTTTCTTGTTTCTACCAAACATTGCAGTCTCCTCTGGTTCAACAACCATAATTCTTTTTTCTTCATCTAACAAAGAAGAAATAAGTTCTTCTAGACTTGGATTTATTTTGCTTAATGTAAAAACCATATTAGAATAAGATGAAGGCATGCTATTAAGTACTACTGCTTTAGCATCATCATCAGGTACATCTACTTTTATGCCAGCAAGTTGATTACAGATAGACCAAAACTTACTGATATGCTCCACCATGCTCTCACCTTCTTCCATCTTGAGGCCGAACAATCTTTTCTTTAAGGATATCACTGCGCTTCCCATTTGTGATCCAAACAACTTGTTCAATGTCACCCAGATTGTATGAGAGGACTTTTTTAAGTCTATATGATGTAGATAAGCATCTGATAGACCCAATCCGATAATTGTTGTAGCCTTTCGATCTCTGCTGTCCCATTTTATTGCTTCATCTGCATTTGTCGGTTTTTTTTCTTTTCCATCAACAATATCCCATAAGTCTTTGTTGATTAGGAATAATTGAGTCCGCACTTGCCAGGTATGAAAATCTTTGCCTTCAAATTTTTCAATGTGACTCAACTTATTCATTTTCACACAATATGGACGTCGGATTCTACCGAGAATGCGTCCGTGTAAAAAGTAATTAAAGAGACTTAACAATTTTTCACAAACTACAACAAGCTAGTTAAGAGTAACTAAGAGCCATAATTGCCCTGACCTCTATAACATGTGTATGCTTTGCTAAGAAATGCAAATACCTTTGAATATTGGAAAAATACTTGCCTTTATTTGTCTGCCTGATCTATCCATTGATGGCTATGAATTTGTAAATCCTTTGCATGCCTAAGTATCAGTCTGTATATCAAGCACGTGGATGAATTTGAGGTAATGGCTGAATGCTCAGTTCACCATTTGAACTCATATGCCTGCCAGCACTTCGCAGGAACAAACACAGGCACAAAACCCGTCACATTTCTGCACAGAACTGCTCACTTATCAAAACGAATTTCCCAAAACGATTTCTGGGTTTTATTCCCCACGTTGCAAGATTTTCAGAACACTTTGAAATTCTCAATTTTGTTAAGAAATGAGAAAGTTACGAGTATTTTACTGAAGGCCTGTTTTGGATCAAGCTTGGCGGAAGAGCTGCGCCATGATGTTACAAAAACGTCTTTTCTTCCCTTTTTTTCTTTTGCTGCTGGAAATAGAAATGAACCAGAGGCATCCCCTTCTCTAATATGAAAAATGCATTATGTGAACATGGTTATCCACGCTCTGATACCAAATGATAGACCTGGATCAGATTTACATAAATGTACAGCAACAAATTATACACAAATCAATATCTCTTCTATTCAACACAATAAACTTCTCTAATATTATTCACGGAATAATAATGTATCTTTCAATTCATTCCGGATACATTACATTTTACATACAATGCATATGTATAGGAGAGATTGCTCCTAAATATGAGGAACTACAATTCCTCAAATATCTCCTGCAACTTCTCCTAAAACAATAATCTATTCGTGATATATTGTTGTAACAATATATCACCAAACAATATATCCATAAATATAAGTTGTTAATAACAACTTATATACTAACAAAATATATACGTGATTTGTTATTACAAATCACTCATTAATTCTTAATCATAGTAAACATTAATATTAATTTCCTAACAGGATTATTTCTCAAGATCCATTTAGGGTGAGTTTTGATTCTCAATTGAGTAGTCAACCTCCCACTCCCGATTTTTCACCTTCCCAAGGCATACCACATACCACATTGACTAGGAGAAAACTTCATAAAATATTTTAAAAATGGCACGAGAACCTAAGAGAGAACCCGATAGGACCTTTACTTATCTAATCCAATTATGAGAATCAACAAGTGACTCTTCCGCACTCCGACCTCCCCGAGGTCGTGCCGAGACAGCCGGTGGGGGTAGAATATGCACAAACTAGTTAGGCAATCTAATATCTTTGACACGCACTAGTGGGAATTTGCAAATCTAAGGCTAAGAAGGCCCTTCTAACTTAGATCGGTGTGATAGATCGATCAACGAGGATGACTCGCTCAAGGCTCCAATCAATATCGAGCTCGGCGTGATTCGATCTATGGGTCATGAATACGTGGAAAATGACTCGGGATTGTTTCGTATATCTCCGATAAGGTCATATGGCGGATATAGTTGATTCTATGGATGATTTTCCGCCTAGTCCAAAATTCCCTAGCTTCATTAGCCACTATATCTAGTAAGGACAGTTGTTCGACGATGATAGGTGGAAGTGGAGTGGACTGAAATACTAGTGTGTGTAGGCCAGTGTCTATATCTAACTGACTTGTGGATTCGTTGGGCTGTGGGACCTGTGGATCACAACCATAGACTCTTGGTTGTTGTGGTCCTGTTATGGTCATACGCGAGATCAAGTTCTAATCCCTAGTATCCAGTAATCGTACGCTTTTTCAGCTTCTACGTTTAGAACCAATAGTTGTGCGATCTTCTCAGAATACCTTACAGGCGTTCTTGCAACCTGGATTCTTAAGCTGGTATCTATATCTACGAGGGTGTCTCCAAATGCCTGGTCATGGAACTAAAGGATCACACTCGAATGTTTGTTCTCTTCGAGCCCTTCTACACCATGTGGATATTTTCTAGGGTAATCAGAGTTTGGCTGACTTGACCAAAACGCATGTGCTTGGTCGTCTTCTATGTTTAATCCTCTTAACTGTGAGCTGATCAGTTGTAGATCTGCGGTTGTTCGGAATACTTGTATCCTGAGATTTTGGTCTATGTCAACTATTGCTGTGGCTAGGTTTGGTTGAGGCACGATCGGCTCAAATATATATTCCCTGGGCTCTTGAGGTCCCGTGATTGTCATACAAAACAAAATGTAATCTAACTGTAATGAAATAAATTCTAACTATGTGAAATAAATCTAACATATATAACCTTTATCTTTATAAGAAATATTCTAACAATTCTAAGGAAAACAAACTATTTTAAGCGTATCTAGAAATAATAACTAAACAATAATTTAAAACAGACAAGATAACCGAGTGTGGTTATTTGCCTGTGCAATTTGTAGAATTATTCTAAATAAATATGATAGCCTGTCTAATCTACCTGCAAGATTCTCGATCCTACCTCGTATGAGGAGGAATCATAGTTTCTCGTAAACTATCAATCCCCACAAATTTTCCTCGCAATATCGGAGAATAGAATGAAATGAAATAAAGTGATTAACTACTCTATTTGATATAAATCGACTAGAACTTTGAAATTTAAAACCTGACTTCGCAGTAATGGGCGAATCCGATGGTGTATGTGATCTCGCCCTCAAGCATGATCTTCTCGCTCTTTCGTGTTTACTTGGATCCGTAAAAGTGTGTAATGCTAGCACCGATAGGAGTAGATTTTGGGACAAGGACAAATTGCAATGCACATCGAGAATGCGAGTAGGAGAGGGATAGCGCAAGAGTACAGAGCTTGGCTTATGCGATTCCTAGCAGGATTTTACCATGAGTCATGCAACGTGAAGCGACTGTAAACCTTTGACTATCCTATACGAAGAGCAAAACCTGCAACTTTAATGGCTTCCTAAGCTATTTTGTTCCAAAATAAAGACACTACTTGCACAAGTTGGATATGTGGCTTACCAACAACTTAATAAAGCTAACCAGGTATACAATGAATTGAACTAAGAACTATAAGTCACAAAGAAAAACAAATTTACAGCAAAAGGAATTCAGAGGCAAGCTTCTAACCGGATTGGATGGAGCAACAACACTGCCTGCACAAGATGGGTCTGTGGCTTACCAACAACTGAGCAATGCTAAACCAAGTATGAAGTAAACTATGCTATCAATCCTAAGCAAGCTAACCAAAATACTAAAAACCAGAAGACTCTAACAAGGAAAAATGGTGATCAAAACTCCAGCTCAAATTCTTCACACAAACTCAGCCAAAATTCAGACCAAAATCAGACCATTTGCATGTACACAAACCATGCATTTATAGGAATTCAAACACCCAAGAATCAAAACCAAATTGAACTCCTAAACAATAAACAAAGGAAAAACACTGTTCCAGGGGACCAAAAACATTAATGCATGCTCAAGTCAGCAAAGAAAAGCTGGTGAAACGTGATATTTCACGCGGGTCATGCCAAAAGGGCGTTCTGGAAAACGCGCCAGACCGCCGCCCTGCTCAGGGTGGGCGGTTACAGGACCGCCGCCCTGCTCAGGGCGGCGGTCACGAGACCGCCGCCCTGTAGGGCGGCGGTTTCGTCACTGAAGATCAAAAGGGGCAAGAAAAGAGGGAAAAAGGGGAAAACAAAGGACACGGGGGCTAAGTGGGGTATGCGGGATGTTAACGCATATCCGAAGAGCTCTTTCTGGATCCCGAACACCTTGCGAGGAGATCTGTATCATCATCGGGGCATTTATTACACCGTTCCGCAGTACAGTACCTTACAATTTTGGGTACGTACATATTGCCCCCTCGGAGAAGCGTTTTAGCCATGAAAGGGCATAAAACGGTGGGTCCGAGTATGGCAGTCCCGAAATGGGGGTTTAGAAGTTATACCTTACACGTCCGTGTGTCGAAATGGCGCCATCCGAAATTCCCGCTACCTGCAAAATGAAAAGAGATCTCAAGTGCAGATAGATACAATAATTTGAAAAATAAACGCTAAAATAACAGGGAAAGAGGACGTACCATTTGTGCGGGGATAGGAACTTACCTCCGCGCAAGCTCCGAACTCGCGAAAAGTCATTTTAAGACGAAATAGAACAATATATATATGAAAGTGGGCCCATTTTCCTATTCATTTGCGCGAGTTGATTTGATCGATTTTGAGCTCTGGGACCCACGGTGACGGTTTCTCGTGAGAGTAGTCGAAACGTCCGCAGTGAGATCGTGATCATGCCTCCACGTGCGGAACGCCACCCCGCGAGATCACAGGTTGGTTTTCTTCAATTTTGCATTTTTCCCCCTTCAAATTTGAAATGGCAAATTATTTGTAATGGGGGGGTTATTTTTGAAAATGTTTGGTTCAAAAGGTCCATCTAGGGGGGGCGCCTACTGGGTAGGCTCTTTTTTTAGCTAAAATGGTCTATTTTTGCGTTTTTTGGACTTTTTAGGGTTAAAACCCGCGCGGGTTTTCGACCGTGACCGCCGCCCTGGCCAGGGCGGCGGTTACACGACCGCCGCCCTGATCAGGGCGGCGGTTACGAGACCGCCGCCTTTAAGGCGGCGGTTACAAAACCGCCTCCCTGCTCAGGGCGGCGGTTTTGCACAAAATGCAAAAGAACCTCTTTTGAGAACTTATACTTGTATTTTTAGCATTTCTATATGTTTTTATGATTCTCTTATCGATTGTTAGATACTAACTTGCTCTGCTTTGTGTTTTTGGGTGTATGTAGGCAAAAGAGAGGAGTATATTAGATGGAGCCGGGAGAGAGAGTGTGATGGATTGCCACCTGGGTATTGATGCCCTTTCGCCGCACGAGGAGGACACGCTGCAGAGGGCCGATATCGCGTATATCGCGTGTGCCCCATGTTACGCCATCGAGTCACATCCTTTGTGACTTATTTTCTTATTGGGATGCAGATCGGAACACTTTCCGACTGCCAGGGGTCCGCGGTGAGTGGACTATTACTCTGGAGGATGTTTACCGTATCCCGGGGTCCCGATCATCGGAGGAGGCTCACACTGAGACAAATGGTCCAGAGCACAGATGCGCAGCAAAGTGTGGTATATGGGGATGCAACTATTTCCACGGGGCCGAAGAAGGGAGTGAGAGTTAGATCCATTCCTTCTTTGCCCATCCCCGTATTTCGACAGGCCATCATGGGGATCCTTGCCTCGAGACTGATCGGGGACAAGGGAGGGGATACATTGTTATACTTCGCTGGGCCCCCATCATCGCACGTATAGAGGGGCATGGTCGATATACGCCCTGGGGCGCAGATGTTTTGGGGGACCACTTATCATGACTTATACAGGTGGTCCGCTTTACAGGATGGGCGAGCCACCCTACTCTAGTTATGAGTCAGTGTATGAGCGCTTCATTCCCTATGGCAGAGGCGTGGAGGTGGCAGATCCCGGGCCGTGAGGGCAGCCAGATGGTCAGACATGTCGGTGCTTAGAGCACCTCACCACCCGCAGAGCTTCCCTCACCACAAAGCAGATATGGAGGCCACACCGCACTCACCATGGCCGGCATTTTGGGGAGAGGAGGCTCTCACATTGATCTCTTGCTCCACCACAGGGCAGCTTATCGACCGTGGGGACGGGTGGAGGTACATCCTTTCAAAGAGGGTTCCTCAGCCAGCTCGCCTCCCATATGTGGGCATGCTTCCTCCAAAGAGCACCACCTATAGATCACCCGGAGGCTGAGGGGGCCTAGAGGCCGTGGTCGGGACACAAGGTCACCCCGGTATTCCTATCGCAGCCAGGGGATAGTTCGGGCCGTAGGGAGAGCTGGTGCGCCTCGGCACCTTTACTTTGGATTACCAAGGGTCCCGCTCATGTAGCGATGACCCTATAGATATTGACTCGATTCCGAGGAGTCCACAGAGGGAGGGTCGAGGAGCAGATGATGAGAGTGATCCCGAGTGGCACGACACTCGTGATATCATGCAGCAGAGAGAGGGAGGAGCAGAGCGCAGAGAGAGAGACTCTAGTTTCCGAGGAGCCACTCTCTCGGGCCATGGTGGAGATGATGAGTCCGTTACGGGCGTCATGTTGCCCCTACTACAGAGAGCAGCCCACAATGGCAAAATGGCATCTCGCAGTGGGCGCCGGCCCTAAAGTGACCCATCTTGAGGCCCGGTGACCCGAGTAAGTTATCCTCTCTCCCTTTCAGTGTTAGTTTGATTTAGGACTTGTTTCAACTACTATCTCTCCTTATATTTGTATATTTTAGCCTCTTGCCTAGTTTCTAATTCGTTTTTCTTCTTTGTTTTGCAGAGACTGTCGACGAGTGGCGGGATCTAATCCGTAGGGTATGCACTGATTCTCTGATGATCCCTATGGATAAGACCCGTGCGGAGCTATCTCAGATGCCGGGAGCCCTCAAAGAAATGGCAGCATACCGACGCCTTCGCTCCCGCTTTGGCATGTGGCCAAGATGGTGTCGACTCTCCGTACAGAGTCAGGCGGTTATAGGACAGCCGAGCGTCTTATGAGGAGCCATTCTCGTGGCGAGACCACGGCTGCTCCTCGGGACCCTGAGCCCTCCATCCATTCAGAGCGCCGGCGTAGCCGGAGTCCTAGGCGAGGGCGCGCACCTTCAGCGGGATCGCGTAGGGGCCGAGAGGCCACTGGCTCCTATGCACTTTTGTATTATAGATTCTTTTGTATATCACGGGCTCTTTGAGCGTTTTGACCATGCCTAGAGCATGATGGCATCAGATATAAACATTGATTATTTATATATATGCATTCATTTTGGATCAAAACTTTGTCACTTGTGTTTTCCTTTCTCGCTTCCAACTTTCTTTGTGTATACTACGATGTATGTTTTATATGCTTTCTAGAATGTATGCAATGGAAAACAGATGATGCAAATGTTTGCTTTCTTTTTGTGTTTCATGATGCTGATACATGATATTGTAGATATATTGTGATCTTAAATCTTAGTTTCTGTGAGCAATTTGGATACCTCATGTTTGTTTTGGCAAAGTGATGAAAATAACCAGTATGATGAATAGATTAACTTGCCCCACTCCTAACTCCACGCAACTAGTAAGATGCGAGGGCTCATCACCAAGAGCCAAGAAGGGCGCAAGTTATGAAATATGGTGAAATGATAGTGATGAAAGATAGACGAAGCTTTGGTGGAACCCAATTGAAAACTACAAGCTTACTCTACCTGAATGACTTCATAGTTTTGGGTGCAACTTGCTTTGCGGTTTATCCAGACTTAGACCCGTAGATGGCCACATAGTAGACAAAATCTGGGTTTTAGGATTTTTAACTCTCTTGGAATTTTGAGCATCTGATTCATTCATTTTTGACTCAAAGTTTGAATAGTTTGTTTATGACCTTTTAACGTTTTGCATTGTTCCTAGAGGACCCCTACACTTTGCCCCATGCTACTAGTAAGAAGCGTGGGTTTATCACCGTGGGCAAGCATATAAGTAGTAAGGGCATTTCCATCCTTTCCCAACCCTACGTCACTAGTAAGAGAGACGCAAGCTCATCACCGAAGGTCAGGGGCAAGGAAATGTGTAAAATAAAATTTTCTCGTTTAATCACTTTTGACTTGTCTTTTTGAGTAAAATGTCGATATGCTTGTTTCCAAAGAGATGTGTATATGGGATAGATGTGACACCATGAAGCTTCTAGAATGACCATAGGCAAGACACCATCCCGAGAAGAAATCAAAGCGAGAACAAACTTGCAGATCTTGGTATGGTTACCATTAGACTTCGCATGTTTGATTTTATTTGATAAAAGATTCCAAGATGACTTGATGATACGAAGATGGAGAGGTATGATTAGAAAGTTTTGTGCCAACAACATCATGAGTTTGTAATGAATTACTTTGAGAATAGATTCCTTGATCACAATTTGTGTAAGAACAAGTGGACAAAATGATCCTAATTTATATGAAAATGCAATGTAGATAGTTATATAGGCAGCGCTTGCTGCTTATGCATAGAAACGCTTGAGGTGCAGGGAATTGACTGTTTCGCCAAATTCCTCACCTTCTAACGTACATAGGAGATAAGCACCATTCCCGTAGTCCTTCATGACTCGGTATGGGCCCAACCATTTGGGCCGGAATTTCCTTCCTTCGCCGGTCTTTCTTTGTCGATCCGGCTGCCTAGTCTTAAACTAGATCACCTTCATATATGTCACGCTCATAGACCTTCTTGTTATACTCGCTGCACATTCGGTCAAAGATAAGCTCTATGCCATGCTCAAAGATCTAACCTAGTTTCATCTAGGCTTTCTAGTTGGGAGAGACGTGCTTCTCTCGTAAGCATCTTCATCCGTAATCCTCAGTAGTGAAATGCGGAGACTGGGTATTTCGACCTCAAGCCGAGAACCGCTCGCCCCAAATACTAGCGAGAAAGGAGTTGCTCCCATTGGTGTTCTTATTGAGGTTCGGTGGGCCCACAAGGCCGGGTATAACTTCAAGTGCCAATCTCGCTTGTTTTCTTTCACCGTTTTAAGGAGAATGGCTTTCAAAGCTTTGTTTGTTGCTTCAGCCTTTCCCATTGGCTTGGGGATAATACAAGGAAGCCGTATGATGGCTTATTTTGAACTTACCACATAGTTCATGCGAACTTCTTCATTTTTGAAAGAAGTTCCATTATCAGAGATAATGATTTGCGGGATACCGTACCTACAAATGATTTGATTCAAGATGAACTTAGCGATCACCGAGCCAGTATTTAGAGAAGAGGCATAGCCTCTACCCATTTGGTAAAATACTCAAAGGGCCGTGATTATAAAATTGTGGCCATCTCAGGGATGAGGGAGAGAATTTCCTATTAAGTCTAGGCCCCATGTAGAAAAGGGCCATGGAGTAGCGATTGGTCACAGAGCTCAGTGGCCGGCATGTGGATCTCGTGAGAGAATTCTTGGCACTTATGACACCTGCGTGCAAACTCTATCGCGTCATGTTCTAGAGTGGGCCAGAAATAGCCCATTCGATGTATTTTTCGAGCGGTGGCATGGCCACCGAAGTGGCCTCCACATATACCGCTGTGAGATTCATAGAGAATCTTCTTGGATTCTTCTGTGTCGACACACCTTAGAAGCATTCCATCGAATGCTTTTCGATAGAGCACCTGCTCTATGATGACATATTTAGATACGATTATGCGTAACCGCCTTCTTTGTTGTGGTGTAACTACCTCCAGGTACGTATGGTCCATGATATAATTAATGATATCAATGTACCAAGGGCACTCAGAGATAGCAGGTCGAGTTTCGATGTAGTATACGCATTCATCCGGAAAGTCTAAATCTACTAAATCACCTCCGCTAATGGGTTGTCACCTAACCAATCTGCGATGATTTGTCCTTTAACCGACTTCTCGGTTTACAAACGTTAATTCAACTCTCCCATTAAGGTTATAAAACGTCCAAATTTTTTTGGACAAGGACCCTTGTGTGAGAAAAGTCCGTAAATGGTCCTCTTTTACCATGACCTTTGTTTCTTGATTCAAAGATGTAATGTCTTAGACGCTTAGTAGCAAAAGACTATGGCAAGACATTCTCGCTCGCTTGTGTATAGCATGTTTCATAGTCGAGCAATGTTCGGCTAATGAAATAAATTGCACGCTCTCTCTTGTCATCGCCTTCCCGCCAACATATAAAGCCATGAGACATCGGTAGCCCGTGAGTATAGAATTAACGGGTGATCTAACTTAGGTGGCATTAGCGTGGGTGGTGATAACAGGAAACGCTTAACTGCGCTGAAAGCTTCGTTGCAATCTTCAGTCCAATCAATGCTATAGTCTTTCTTGAGTAAATTGTTGATTGGATGAACGATGAAGCTTAGATCCGGGATAAATCTCCGGATTGCACCCAGCTTTCCGAGAAATGATCTGATTCCAGATTCACTCGAGGGTGGGACCATTTCGAGGACAGCCCGAATTTTGGTTGGATCAACATCGATCCCTCGTGACGATATGATGTAACCTAGGAGTTTTCCTCCTGTTACACCAAAGACGCATTTCTCCGGATTTAGCGTAACTCCGTATTCTATTAAACGTGAAAGAATGACGCGGAGTACTTCGGGATGGTCACAACGCTTCTTGGCCTTAGCCAACAAGTCATCTACGTAGGATTCCATGATCTTATGAATTAAATCGTGAAATATATAAGTCATAGCCCGCCGGTACGTAGCACCGCGCGTTTGAGACCGAATGGCATAACAACGTAGCAATAGTTCCCAAGGAGTTATAAAGGTGGTTTTAGCTTGATCTTGCTCGATATTCTGATTTGATTGTATCCCGAGAATCCATCCATGAGAGACAAGAGTTCAAAACCAGCCGTCAGCATCAACAATAACGCTATGATGGTAATGGGAAGTCGCCTTTAGGCAAGCTTTGTTGATATCTCGAAAATCTATGCAGATGCGTATCTTCCCTTTTTTTGAGAACGGGAACGATATTAGATACCCATTGGGAGTAGTCAACCGGCTTGATAAATCCTACCCGAAGGAGTTTTATTACCTCCTCTTTACCATGAGGGCTACTTGGGCTTCATAGGTCTTGATTTTTGCTTAATTGGCTTTGCATCTCGATCTAGTGACGAGGTCAGTGCACCGCAATGTGGGGCGCGACTCCCGTCATCTCCTCAGTAATTAAATGCAAATGCCTTTTCGATGTTCTTTTCGAGAACTTGAGTATGTATTTCCACTTCTTCCGTTAACGAAGATCCTAGTTTCAAGATTCTCGGCTCATCTTCCGCTCCGATGTTGACATCGATTGTTTCTTCGATTAAAGAGGCGTTACCCTCTTCGAACTCGTGGGTGCTGGAGGTAAATCTATATCATCCCCATTTTCTATCACAGATATGCTAGGTTCCTTTGTGAGGGAAGACCACACGGGATTTCCGAAGTAGGAAGATGAATGCGAATCGTAGATAAATCTAGCGTGTGATAAGAGAGATGTAGTGCTGCATAGGCATTTAAGTAATCCAAAGTAGCCGCATCGTTTCCAACATGGTCTAGGACGGTAGATTCACTTCTGTTTGAAAGAGGATTTGTCATTGTTTTTATTAATGGTTCGTTACGAATGGATACTGTGAAGTGAGTATCCTCTAGCTCATTGCTTGGAGTGAAGCGTGATGCTGAGGTTGCTATTGAATCGGCGAGAAGATTTTTCTCTCGCGGGATCGCTTCAATGGATATGAAGTTAAACGCCTTGCTTAAATCTAATACAACGTTTTTGTAGAGTTGTAAATGTTCGGCTTTAGTTTCATATATTTCAGAAACTTGGTTTGTTACTAATTGCGAGTCTCCGAGGACTCTGATGTTATCAATACCAATTCTTTTGGCTAAGGTAAGGCCAAGGAGGAGAGCTTCGTACTCAGCGCCGTTATTTGTGCATTCAAAGTTTAACTTAAAAGAGAATGGGAGGACCTTCTCCTCGGGCGAGGTAAGAATTATACCTGCCCCCGCTCCATAACGGCATTTAGCTCCATCGAAATGGAGAGTCCAATACTTAGCCGGGAGTATAGATGTAGGGGTATCTGCTGCGTTTGCACACTCTACTTCTACCATACAGAGATCTTCTGCTGGCAAGGAACCAACACCTAGGGAAAATCCCATGCCTACTGAATCGAATGGTAAGAACATTGGTGAATCTTGTTCTATCAACTCAACGATCTTCGCAGTAGTCCCTAATGATACTGTTTCTTTAGTTTTACCTTTAGGTGTTGGAGTTGTTTTGGCTATGCTGGTAGTTTCGAGATCCGTCGTAGGTATCAACTTTTCCTCTGGCTTTGGGTCAGAGGGTTTATTAAGTTGGTTTGTTGGAAGTTCAAATTCTGAGTGCACCCCTGGTCTTTTCTTTAAATCAGCTAGGTGCAAATCGAAAGGTTTTGGATCGCCTTTGGCTACGAATACCTTTCCCAGATGCAAGAATCTTACTTCTTGAAATAGCGTGGAAGGGATTGCCTTCATTCGATGTATCCAAGGTCGGCCGAGGATCATATTATAGTTAGTTTCCCGATCTATAATATAGAATTCAGTCAAGATGGTTTTGGGCCCTAAGGTGACCGGCAGTATTATAGTTCCTATCGAAGTGGCTTTAAGGCTATCATAGCCTCTCAAGGTATTTCGTGTAGTAGAACAGTTCGTTTCTCCATATCCAAGTTTTTGGAGGAAAGAGAAAGGGACTATGTTAATCGCGCCCCCGCCGTCACAACCATTGCCCGCTTTACATAGTTATTATAAACCCACACTTGCAAGTGTAAGGTCGGGTCACCTCGCGTGCGATCTCAAAGATTCTGTGGGCATTTTACTTATTTCAAGATGAATTCGACATCCTTGTCCGGCTGCCCCGAGGATGGATATCAAAATCTACGTGATTTACTTGTGTTTCAGGAGGTGGAGTGATGTTAATTAGATGGCCTAGACCTAATGCTTCTAAAAGAGTAGCTCTGTGAGGGGGAGAGTTCTTTAGCAAGTCCAAGAATGAAATGTGTGAAAAGGTCTTTGTTAGGTCACTAATTAAATCATAAGCACCGATGGGTTTTTCAATTATTTGTCGACTCCTATCTATCTCTCGGCAAGATGACTTGGGCTCTGCTGAGAGAAATACTCTGTGTCTTGTTATAGCTTCGATAGGTAGTTCAACGCCTAATTCTACCAAACTAACTATCTTAGGTCTTGGTTGAGCTCCCAACCGTGGCGCAATCGATTTGATTTAATGAAGTCAAGCTTCATGATCATTGTTTCCCCCTATTATCGCACCTTTGTTTGTTCCGGTTGATTCAGCCTATTGCTATCATGATTTGGGAGCGGATCGTTAAAGATCCCGAGGGGAGCATTCTCGAGGGGAAACCGCCCTCGCGAGAGTATTTGGTGATGATGAGATGGATCTCGCTAAAAACAAGTCTCGTGAAGAACTGCTTTGTTCTTCTCTGCAAACGCTTGCATAAATTTATTGTAGTCACGGCACGTTCTAGTGTCGTGACCATGAATTTTATGGAAACCACAATAAGAATTGGGATTATAATTCCCGTTTTGTTGGTTTGGTGTGTATTGTGGCCTAAAATTCCGATCAAACTGTTGCCTATTAGGACCAAAGTTTTGGAATTGTTGTTTTTGGTTTTGACTTTGGTTTTGGTAACCAAATGAGTTTTGGCTTGGCCCTTGTATGGGATTTCACCGTTGTTGTTGTTGTTGTGGATGATTAAAATCCACTGTATTGACCGTTGGGGTAAAATTGTTGTTTCGCTGATTGTTTGTTTGTGACGGAGTATTAACAACATTTACCCTCTTGGGTTGGTCGGTTACCCCATCCGTTGTTACCCCACGATTTTTGTTAAGGATTTTGGGTCCTTGATTGACATTTGTGGTAGTTGTAGTATTTTGAGTGGAGGTGATTAACCTCCCATTTGCTCCGTAAGTCTTACGACCACTATCTATTGCTGCTTGATCAATTCGCAGAGCGCTCTCAAGTACCTCATCATAAGTCCTTAGTGGGAACTTCTGGACTTCTTCCTTCACTTCTCTACTGAGAGAATGAAGGAATAAATCACATAGTTCCATCTGATCCATGTTTGAGCACTTCACGATGAATAAAGAACTCGTACGCCACCTCTGGATGAAATGAGCGCGATGATTCATTGTGTTCTTGTTTGATATGCAAGAATTCCCGATTCCCGCTCTCGCAGTTTGTTCATGTCGAAGGCTTTGATGAACTCTGACACGAGTTGTTTAAATGAATGTATGGAAGCCTCAGGTATTCTATAATACCAATCGAGAGATGCCTTCCAAGGTTTTGGGAAATATTTTAGCAACCACCCCATCCCAAGGGAGTAATTCTCGTATGGTCTGTAGCGTAAGCTTTGATATGCGCGTTTGGATCTCCCTCACCCTTGAACTTGGGAAAATCAGTGGAGAGGTCTTGAAGCATGACGCTCGTATGGTGAAATCTAAGGGTTCCTTTAGATATTCTTGAATATGTCCCTATTGCATATGCTTTCACCATCGATGGTGGTCACGAGGAGCAATGGTGGAATGGGTTGTTGATATGGCGCAAAGTACGCATGGGCTGGGGGCATAAGGAGGTCCTCGCGCTGGAGCAAACATGCCGAGAGGAGAACATATCCCTTTGTGGTGATTTTGAATACATGTTTAAGTACGAAGGGGGTATTATCCAGAATGGATTGCTCTGAGACTAGACCCGAGGAACAAAGTAAGAGATAGGGGTCTAGTCAGGCACTTGTTGAGGAAATTGAGGAGGCATGCCTAACGTGCCTACTCCTGTGAGGAGATCTACTTGGCCAGAGTGGTATGGAGGATTGGAACTCCCCGTTTGCATGAACGGAGAATTTTGATTTGCTTGAGCAAGTTCTAACCCTCTCACTCTTTCTACTAACGTTGAAATGACTTCATTTGGTGAAGTCACGGTACTTTTCCTGAGCGGCGTTTGTTGTGTACCCTGGTGTTGTATAGGCATGTGATAGCCTGTCATGAACTGATTGCTATCTTGCCAAGTTTCTCCAAGAATATTTCCTGTAGAGGTATTTTCTTGAAAATGGGTCTCGGGTTGTGCTTGTAAACCTCCTATAGGTGGGTACATACCCCGGGAGCGTTGTTCACTCCTAGGATAAGGTATTGATTGTCCATCGTCTAAGACCAGGTATGGATCTGATTGTCTACTAATATGTGGTCTGAGTAACATTTGAGGAGATGAACCAGATTCTCCGGTAAACGTCATATTGTTGGAACCTGAAGGTTCTGTTTGTTGGGTTCGAGGGGTGATCTAACTCCCTCGATTTGAAGAGACAAACTATATCTGGTTCTTGGGGTTTGAGTTGACAACTGATTAGTTGAATAGTTGTCACCCCATACTGAGAGCGAGGGTGATGATTCCCTATTCTGTTGGGCGTAGTATGCCTCAAGACCCAGGAGGGGTCTGCCATATGCGTCAAATCCCGACATATTCGGGGGGTATATGAATACCCGCAGAATAATGGGAAAGAGCGAAGGTGAAAGAGAGAAGATGAAACTTCTCAAAGAGAAGGTGAAATAATTGTTTGATTCACGTTGGGTTCACCAATTTTGTACATCGAAAAGTGACAAGGGAGCGTGAGAATCAACAAGTGACTCTTCCGCGCACTCCGACCTCCCCCGAGGTCGCCGAGACAAATGCTGGGGTAGAATATGCAGAAAAAACTAGTTAGGAAATCTAATGTCTTCGACACGCACTAGTGGATTTACGAATCTAAGGCTAAGAAGGCCCTTCTAACTTGGATCGGTGTGATAGATCGATCAACAGAGGATGACTGCTCAAGGCTCCAATCAATATCGAGCTCTGGCGTGATTCGATCTATGGGTTGCGGAATACGTGGAAAATGACCTGGGATTGTTTCGTGTATATCTCCTGATAAGGTCATATGGCGGATATAGTTGATTCTATGGACGATTTTCTGGCCTAGTCCAGAATTCCCTAGCTTCGTTAGCCGCTATATCTAGTAAGGACAGTTGTTCGACGATGATAGGTGGAAGTGGAGTGGACTGAAATACTAGTGTGCGTAGGCCAGTGTCTATATCTAACTGACTTGTGGATTCGTTGGGCTATGGGACCTGTGGATCACAACCATAGACTCTTGGTTGTTGTGGTCCTGTTATGGTCATACGCGAGATCAAGTTCTAATCCCTAGTATCCAGTAATCGTACGCTTTTTCAGCTTCTACGTTTAGAACCAACAGTTGTGCGATCTTCTCAGAATACCTTACAGGCGTTCTTGCAACCTGGATTCTTAAGCTGGTATCTATATCTACGAGGGTGTCTCCAAATGGCCTGGTCATGGAACTAAAGGATCACACTCGAATGTTTGTTCTCTTCGAGCCCTTCTACAACATGTGGATATTTTCTAGGGTAATCAGAGTTTGGCTGACTTGACCAAAACGCATGTGCTTGGTCGTCTTCTATGTTTAATCCTCTTAACCGTGAGCTGATCAGTTGTAGATCTGCGGTTGTTCGGAATACTTGTATCCTGAGATTTTGGTCTATGTCAACTATTGATGTGGCTAGGTTTGGTTGAGGCACGATCGGCTCAAATATATATTCCCTGGGCTCTTGAGGTCCCGTGATTGTCATACAAAACAAAATGTAATCTAACTGTAATGAAATAAATTCTAACTATGTGAAATAAATCTAACATATATAACCTTTATCTTTATAAGAAATATTCTAACAATTCTAAGGAAAACAAACTATTTTAAGCGTATCTAGAAATAATAACTAAACAATAATTTAAAATAGACAAGATAACCGAGTGTGGTTATTTTCCTGTGCAATTTGTAGAATTATTCTAAATAAATATGATAGCCTGTCTAATCTACCTACAAGATTCTCGATCCTACCTCAGAAGTGAGGAGTGAATCATAGTTTCTCAGAAACTATCAATCCCCACAGCTTCCCTGGCAATATCGAGAATAGAATGAAATGAAATAAAGTGATTAACTACTCTATTTGATATAAATCTGACTAGAACTTTGAAATTTAAAACCTGGACTTCGCAGAACAGTGGCGAATCCGATGGTGTATGTGATCTCGTCCCTCAGTATGATCTTCTCGTTCTTTCGTGTTCACTTGGATCCAGAAAAGCGTGTAATGCTAGCACCGATAGGAGTAGATTTTGGGACAAGGACAAATGTAATGCAGACCGAGAATGCGAGTAGGAGAGGGATAGCGCAAGAGTACAGAGCTTGGCTTATGCGATTCCTAGCGGGATTTTACATGAGTCATGCAACGTGAAGCTGACCAGAACCTTTGACTATCCTATACGAAGAGCAAAACCTGCAACTTTAATGGCTTCCTAAGCTATTTTGTTCCAAAATAAAGACACTGCTTGCACAAGTTGGATATGTGGCTTACCAACAACTGAATAAAGCTAACCAGGTATACAATGAATTGAACTAAGAACTCTAAGTCACAAGAAACAAATTTACAAAGAAAAGGAATTCGAGGGCAAGCTTCTAACCGGATTGGATGGAGCAACAGCACTGCCTGCACAAGATGGGTCTGTGGCTTACCAACAGCTGAGCAATGCTAAACCAAGTATGAAGTAAACTATGCTATCAATCCTAAGCAAGCTAACCAAAATACTAAAAACCAGAAGACTCTAACAAGGAAAAATGGTGATCAAAACTCCAGCTCAAATTCTTCACACAAACTCAGCCAAAATTCAGACCATTTGCATGTACACAAACCATGCATTTATAGGAATTCAAACACCCAAGAATCAAAACCAAATTGAACTCCTAAACAATAAACAAAGGAAAAACACTGTTCCAGGGGACCAAAAACATTAATGCATGCTCAAGTCGGCAAAGAAAAGCTGGTGAAACGTGATATTTCACGCGGGTCACGCCAAAAGGGTGTTCTGGAAAACGCACACAGACCGCCGCTCGCAGGCAGGCGCTCTGTTTGTGGCGGGCATGACGAGACCGCCGCCCGTAGGCGGCGGTTTCATCATCAAGATTAAAAGGGGCAAGAAAAGAGGGAAAAAGGGGAAAACAAAGGACACGGGGCTAAGTGGGGTATGCGGATGTTAACGCATATCCGAAGAGCTCTTTCTATCCCCGAACACCTTGCGAGGAGACTCTATATCATCATCGGGGCATTTATTACACCGCTCGTATAGTACCTTACAATTTTGGGTACGCACGAGACCTATGACTAAAAATGGATAATAAAAATCAAGTATTTTCCGTCCACTCAAGAATGCAACAATGAGGTGGTTCAGGGGATTAACATCCAACTCTATTACCACTTGGGCACAAATGGAAAATTCCTTCCTAGAAAAATACTAGGATTATTGTAGAGGGAGAAATAGGAAGGAAGAATTCTTCAAAATCAAGTAGGAGGAGGATGAAAATATAGAAGACTATTTAGATAGATTCCTCTTTGTAAGAAAAAGGTGTGGATTTTTACTTCAAGAGGAGTTAAGTAAAACCATTTTTCTTAAGGGTTTGGATGACGAATCTAGGGAAGCCCTTAACTTGATAGGAGGTGGAGACATTGATCAATTAAGGATGAATGAAATTAAGGACATTTGTAGAAGCTATTCTAGAACAAGGGGTGGACCTAGAAAAGGAAAATCAATGAAAAGTCTGAATCCAGATATGAACAAACTAATGGATGAGTTATCAAACTTTAAAACAAAAATTTTAGTTCAATTAACCTCTACTATGAATGGATTACAAGTTAAAGAAAATTCCAAAACCGAACCATTGACTATGTATTGTCCTAGATGCAGAAGAAACATGAAATAAGAGAATGTCCTTTCAATAAAATGGAAGTATATCTTATCTTTGAATCTAAATACCATGATACTGATGTTTGTTCTCTACTCCCAGTCATAAAGAATCAAATTAAACAAACCAGTACATCATCCATAACAGAATAATTGGATTTTGTTTAGAAACAACCTCACCAAGGGAATTTTATGCCAAGATCAGTTCCTAATCCCTAGATGATGCCATGGGCTACTCAAACAATACCAAAAATTGGGGACAACCACCTTGGGTACCTCAACCAAAATGGAACCCTCAGGATTGGGAAAGTCCAAACTTGGTATGGTCAAGGACATTAAAAACCATGGGCTGGTCAAGGAAGACCTTATGCTTGGTCACAACCTAGATAACCCTAGCAATTATGCTCAAGGAGAAACATATCCAAATCAAAATCAACAAGCCAACATGGGATCCCCTACACAAAATTCACAAACCGAGAATATATTCCGAATGCAAATACCAAAGACAACCAAGTAAAAAACCGAAGAAACAAACAAACAACTCCTATTTAAGGAAAAGAACCAGAAAAATTAGTTGATCTAAATGCCATGCATTGTAATGATATTCAAACTAGATCTGGTAAAATAATTAGCAGTCCACCTATTATAATCACTAAAATGATAGAATAAAATGAAACCCCTAGTACTATTGTTCCAAAAGAGGATATAAAAGGAAAAGAAAAGGAGCCTGATAACAACACTACTTAGACTCCATTTCTAGAGAGATTTAAAGAAGCTATAAAAACCAAGGAGTCTAAATTGGTATAGGAAGTAAGAAAATTGAATATTGAAATACCATTGTTACAAGTAATTAAGGACATTCTAGAATTGAACAAATTAATCAAAATGTTATGTTTGAAAAATCCTGGAAGGAAGAAATAGTACCCCAAGACTATCAAAGTAGATGGGAAACTTGTTGATTCATTAGCGGAAAATTTTACTTCCCAAATACAGAGATCCCGAAGACTCATTATTTATGTCTCTATAGGGAATAAGGATATACATAAAATTTTGGTAGATTTAGAAGCGGCTATAAATGTAATGATAGTGGAAAATTTGAAAACATTGCCATTAACAAGTATACAACCTACTAATACCATATTACGGATGGCGGAATCATCAGTAGCAAAACCATAAGGCATTATTGAAGATGTGGCGTTATGGTGGAGTCATGGGAATATCCAGTTGACTTCCTTATACTACAGCAAAAAGGTAAAACATTGGGTTATCCCATTATTTTGGGTAGACCATGGTTGTCTGATTAGTACCTTAATTGATTGTAGGTTAGGTGATATGACTATCTTGAATGGTAAGAACTCTAAGAAAATTTCCTTATATCCTTTTTCATGACATTTTATTGAAAATAAAGAACAATTGTGGGTTGATTCTCCTCATACTAATAAGAAAAATTTGGAAAGAGAAGTAGAAGAGATGATTAATCCACCATTAGTTCTCAAAACCTATGACCATAGTTCCATAACCTATGAACTTTGTTCCAAAACAACCACATTTATTTCTCGGAACAACCACATTTAGTTCCGTAATCATGTAAATAACGGTTCTCTATGATTGAAAATAATTTCATTCTAGAGGAATGATATTTCTCATGGGGAGAGGAAGAATTAGTATCTTCATTTTAAAATACATCAGGGAATGGTGAAGAATTTCTGGAAAGTAGCAGTGATAAATAGTTTGACCTACAAAGAGATAAGTATCATAATTCTACTTGCTATCCTTTATCCAAAGATTCTGTCTCAAGGAACTTTTAGAGATGTTGCTACATATCATATGTTGTTACCACATACATGTCCACTAAATAATTTAATGTAACCCTTTCAAAAAAACATTTCATCACACATCAGAACCAAACATGTTGAAATTCAACCCAGTAAAACTTTGAACATTACTTGAGCTTGGTTGAAAGATGATGAAGAAGATAAATTGTTGTATGTTCTAAAAAATCATACTAAAGCTTTTTCTTGGGATTACAAATACATGAAGGGAATTAACCCAAGTATCTGCACTCATCACATCTATACTAAAAACATTAAACCAGTTAGGCATCCTCAAAGAAGGATTAACCTAGCCTTAAGGGATATAGTCAAACAAGAAATTGAAAAACTATTACAAGTATGTTTTATCTACCCTATCTTAGATAGTCAGTGGGTATCTCCTCTTGTAATTGTTCCTAAAAAGAATGGAAAATGAATAATATGTGTTGAATATAGGGAACTGAACAAAGCCACATTGAGAGATTATTTTCCCTTACCATTCATAGATCAAGTCCTATATAACATTTTAGGTAAACAATACTTTTACTTATTGGATGGCTTTAGTGGATACAATCAAATCATAGTTGCTGCTGAAGATTAGGACAAAACTACATTTACATGTCCATGGGGTACCTTTTCCTATAGGGTGTTACCATTTGGCTTATGCAATGCTCCTACAACTTTCCAGAGAGCTGTACTTGCAATCTTTTCTGATCTAACAAATGATTGTGTAGAGGTATATATGGATGACTTCACTATACACAGAGATACATTTGATGATGCTTTGAGAAATTTGGATAGAGTATTAACAAGATGTGAACAACAAAATCTATCTCTTATTCATGAATTTTTTTAATGATGGTTGATGATGGGATTGTATTAGGACACCATATTTAAAAAGAGGAATTCAAATTGATCAAATCAAAAATTGGATCATTTTAGATTTACCTATTCCTCATACGCCCATAGATATCAAGTCATTTTTAGGACAAGCTGGGTACTATAGGCGCTTTATAAAATATTTCAATAAAATTTCTGCCCCCATGTTTAATTTTTTACCTAAGGACTGTGAATTTCTTTAGGATGAAAGGTGTCAACATGATTTTGAAGAAATTAAAGAAAAATTAATCACTGCCCCAATATTGAGAGGACCTAATTGGGAAAATCCATTTCATATCCAAACAGATGCCTCAAATAATTCCATTGGTGTATTTTTCAGACAAAAAGATGAAGAATGAAAAATGTATGATATTTATTATCTCAGGTAAGAATCTTAATCCCACTTTGAAAAGAATTACACCACCATCGAAAAAGAATTTCTTACTTTGATTTATGTAATCAATAAATTAAGAATTACATTACAGGTACAAAATATTTTTACACACGATCATTCAAAAATATTTAATGAAAAAAATAGTAATTAGAGGAAGAATAATTAGATGGTTATTAATTTTACAAGAATTTGATATTACTATTGTGGACAATCGAGGTAAATCTAATCTAGTAGCTGATTTTTTGTCAAGATTAACCACTACAGGGGAGAAAGATCTAGTCAAGGATAACTTTCCCTAGTTGAAGGAATGCGCGCAAGGATAAAGCACGCAGGGCAGGGTTTAGAGAAGGCTTTAAGGAAACCCGTGGCACACACATGAATGGAACCAAGGGTTCGGGACTTAGCCATTTTGGGATTTTTGTAGAAAACATGAAAAGCATGACCCAACTATGCATGCAGAGTGGATAAGGTGCCATCCTGGCAATAGGGTGGCCCAGAAGGAGCATGCCTGGGGTAGAAGCTTCTAGAAGCTCATCATGGTAAAAATGTGGAAAGCTCAGCCCGGAGGAGCATGCCCACATGGAGGACCACATTTAGACACTTGGCATCATATCTGAGGCCACTAGAGGATGAGTTGGCAGTCCAGAAAGCCTATATATACAAGCACCTGCAGAGGAAAAAACAACCAGATAGTGGGCGAGCTAAAAATACTACAAGAACTCTGTTAGTTTGGGAAATTATGCTTAGGGAAGGATGTATCAAGGGTATGGGTTATAAATTTATTTTGTGAGCCTAGTCATATGAGTCCAAATATAATGCATGACTGTGGTCTGCTTCTCTATAACATTTTGTAATGGCTCCATGAATGTAATGAGGTTACCAGTTTACAATGAATATGAACATTGATGATTCTAATGCATACATATTTCTCAGAATTCTTTTGCATTTATGTTTATAATTAAGTATGAGTGCTTGTACAACTTCTTTCTATTTTGGTATAAGTTATTCAATCTGTTAAGCATTTTCTATCTAGAATGACTGCAAGGATCTAGAAGCCATTCTTGAGCTCTATGATGCTTGTATGTTTTACTCCTTTCAAAACCCTTGAACATGGATCATAGATGATGTTTCCCACTAAACTCACATAAAAGAGAGACTCGGCTCCCACGCATGCCTCAAGTGAGTGTCTAGCGACCACTGGTGATAGGATAACACATATGGGGTTCCTTTCTTTTGTGATAAGGGTAAAAATGACTACATCTTGGTTCCATTTCTGCTGAGACCTATTTTTGAAGTTGTAGTGGGAAATGACATACATCATGATCTGGGTAATGAGTAATGATAGAACGTTTAACTCTGGAAAGTGTTGAATCATGGTTCAAGAGCATGGAGGATGAATTTTCTCAGAGATTCAACACTAGACCTAAGTTTGATGCACGTAAATGGGTAGAAGAGAACCTCTACCATGATTTATATGAAACATTTTTCTATTACTTCCCAAGAGAGAGTCATATGAATGGCTCTCAACGTATGCATCTAGATCAAGCTGTATTCTAGATCATGCACGTGGACCCAAGAAGATTACTAGAGGTGCAGGATGTAGATATGATGTGGACTCATGTTGTGGATCATTGGTGGGAAGGTGTGTTGGCTAGCTACACTCTAGAGTATGCTATTTCCACATATTCTTACCCAGAAGTTACTGAGTTTGAATTTTTGTAGGAGCCCAGAGGATCATTTCTATGTGTTATCCCTCTAGGAAATGAAGATCCTGGTTGTTACTTTGGGTTTAGAGGCATTTCCAATGGCCGGCTAAACCATTCTGAGCACTGGGTGAGGGAGCTAGGGTGGAGGAAGATGGCAGATATTATGATGGAGAAGGAAAGGAGGAGAGATGACTCAAGTATAGTGAAGCATGTGAAAGGGAGATTACTAGATGATGTGAGGCTACAAGTGTGATGGATCTATGGAGACAAATGTTATGGGAAGGAGTTGAGGTTCACGTGGAGGATGTGGAACCTAAGCATTCTATGCTACCCCATCTTGGCAAGCACGTAAGAGAGACCCTTCAACTTCTGATGAGAGTTCATCATGCGGAGAAAAAGAAGAGTCATTGGCACATATCTAAACCCACCCAATGACCAAACCCTAGCACTTGGTTTTCTAGAACAAGGAAGGAGTATCATTGACCCAGTTGGAATCAGTGGAAGTGATAGATCTACACCTAGGAGGTACAATTTTTCAGTCCCCACTTCTATGGCTACACATATCCCCATATATTCGGAGGAGTCTTTGACAAGGAGCAAGTATACAAGCCTTTGGTCTCACATCTGGAAGTGGCATGGGGTATAATAGTGGTAGTGGGGCATTATCACAGACCATCGGCACACAGTTCAATGGAACCTTGGGGAACTTGGCACAACTACTACAGACCTGGTGGTTCTGGACTAGTGGACTTAGTGGACAGACTCTAGTGGTTCTAGTGGATATGGTGGCTCAGAGGCACAGACCAAGTGGACTAGTGGATCCGGGTGAGGAGGGAACACTAGGGAAACCAAGGCTCTGCTCAGAGGACAAGGGCCCCAACCACCCCCTCAAGTGTCTTCTTTGAGATGTCATTACACTTTCCAGATTATAGAGGTATTGAGGATGTTATGGAGCATGTTCACAAATGTGAGCTACTATGGCATGCAAAGGGGATCACAACCTCAGAGTGGAAGGCTAGTCAATTTGTAACAATGTTACAGGGGGCACATACATAGCTAGTATAGGAAATATGACCCCATCAAATGGTGGTGGATTACACTACTTTAAAGAATGCCTTCTTGGCAGAATTCCACATCCCTGAGTTTGAATAGAAGAGCATCAACACCCTGAAGGAAATTCAACAGGAATGGCAGAGAGTGTGCAAGAGTATGATGCAGCACTTTAAAACTCTCTTATCTAAGTTATCATATGATATTCACCCTTCACAACATGCTCAATGGTTTTTGGAGGATTGATCACCCCTTTTAGAAGGGCCTTATCTCATAAAACATTCACAGACCCGTGAAGAAGCGTTGGAAGCTACTCTACACATGCCGAGGCTATTAGTAGTGTTGATACTAGAGTTAGCCCATTCCTGAGGCTCAAATTGTTGTATGGCTAAGTAAGCTGAGAGAAATTTTCCACAAACTCAGCCCATGAGACTCAGTATGGTTTATGGTGCATAGATTGTGAAGTAGAGGGGCATGTCAAGGGTAGTTGTCCCCGAGGGTAGTACATACCATGATAGTAGACTATGAAATTTTTCATGGGGACCATGATGCAAGTAGATGCCCTTTGTTACAACGTGTAATCTTAGAAGAATGTGTCTTGCTACTATAAAATTTTCACTTCTACAACCCATGATACTAAGGACTGTAGGCTCATTGATCAGATCCATGAGGCCATTGATCATGGGGTGCACCAAACCAACATTGCCAACAGTTCTAAGGGTGATGATCACCCATGATGAGGAGCACGTGATGGTGGCACACGTGGGGATTTCATGAGGATTCCATGGTCATGGTAACCACAGAGGAGGAAGGAGTGAGTTCCCATGTGGAACCTATTTTAATTGTGGGTCTACAAACATTATAAATGAGAGTGCCTAGACTATTAGTAGTGCTCTCATGGTGTGGAAAGAAGCACAAGTATGAGGAATGCCCAGAGTTTTTTGAGCACATGAAAACAACAACAATGGAAAGACAAGGGCACTGTAATGGTAAGCATCAAGAAGACAAACACACAATGGATGTCCATGGGTGACATGTGATGTAGGCTTAGAACCTGTTTTAGTAACAACAAGAGTAGAGGCTATGCATGCAAAGGAAATACCAAGGCAGAGGACCCTGGTTTCAAGAGAGGAAGTAGTTCATGGGAAGTACCCAAACCCCATGCATCAAAAGGAAGTATATCAAGATACCATGGATGTCATTTAGAGTTTACAAGGAGAAATCCAGTGCCTAAAGGAGTAGTCCAGGAGGGAGGAAAAAAGGAGGAAGGTCGAGGTGCCAAAGGATGACCTAGATGAGGTCAAGGAAGTATGTAAAATGCTAAGGCAAGAGAATGTTATTCCCTTGCTAGGGGCATGGTTGAGGGAGAAGGTACCATGCACCGAGAAGAGCATGAGAGACAGATCCTATGCAAACCTTCCCCTCACAACCTTGACTATGACAAAGAGATCACATTGGATGTAGTCATAGATGGATGGCTCCTTAGTAATATCCTCATTGACATATGTGTGGAGGTCAATGTTCTCACATTGGATGCTTGGCATCAGATGGGAAGGCCTACATTACAACCATCTTCGAATGTGTTGTATATGGAAAACAAAATGAAGGTGATGCCCATTGGTGTCTTAAGGGATGCAACTATCACTATCCAGGGAGCTAAGTTTACTAGGGACTTCGAAGTCTTGGCACTCACCGAGGTAGACAATTTTCCAACACTACTTGGCACCCATGGTGTTACAAGAACAATGCTGACCTTCGGTTCAACAAGGGGTACATCAGCTTTGAAAATAAGGAGGAGTGGTTATTATACCCTTAGCTGATGGGAAGTCAACACCCTATACTAAACCTTTGGGGGAAGAAGTCCTGACAGGATATATGTGTGCTCAATCAGGGATCCAGAGATAATCCATCCTACCGACAAAGTTATCTAGTTTGAGGATGCTCAGTCAGTAAGTGACACCACCAACCTAGCATGTGATAATTGGGCACATGGGACTTATGAATTGATCGATGGAAGTTGAGAGGATCGGTAACAAAAAGTAACAAAGGTGCATACGGTCCGGCACCTAGGAGGAAAAAAATTACCTAAGTATTTAGGAGGGGCCTTCCCTGAGATCTTTTTATAGGAGATGGAAGCTCAATGGAAGGAGGAGAAGGAATGAAGAGGGATGTTAAGTTATGTCCTACTCAACACAATGGCATGGTGGTGGGCTACACATCAGAGAGCCTTTTGAATGGCATGAGGTGAGAATTAATCTCTCTGTCATAGTTTTCTAGAAGCAACATGCCCACCACCATCAAGGACTACCATGGTAAGGAACCCACCTCTTTCCACATCCAAGCTTGTGAGAAGGTCTAGAGAGAAGGCAATGAAAGATTTTCCACCATCCCTTTGGGTGCACAAGTTGTATTCTACACTACAGGGTTACGCACGCACATGGTACATACATTCTGAGACACGCCACCAAACAGGAAATTGGTAAGAGCTAGCAGCTGACCTCATTCAAATGTTGAATATCAAGTACCAAGCCATTAGTTGATAAGGCATTGTAAGTTGTTAAGTGCCTTACCATGGGGGATAGTGCCATGGAAGAAGATAGGTTTTTGAACTACTAGGTGGACCAAGTTTAGAGGCACACTTTGAAGAAGAAGTAGAAGAGATCCAACTTGAGCATGCGTGCTTGGAAAAGGAGAAAGGGAAATTAGTATATGTTATTAATGGAGAGGAAGTAGAGAGCTTGGATGTTAACCATTCTTGTGGGGATGCACGAGGTAGTGGATAGTGCTGATGCTCACATGCGCATGCACCTACCATGAGCCTTTAAAGACAAAGAAGGTTAACATCGGCTCAGAAGAGGAACCTAAGGAAGCTATCATTAGAGATTACTGATCGAGAAGGAAGTCTCTAAGGTCATAGATCTTTTACTGAATTTGAGGATTTATTCCCACGTGGGTACCATGAGCTCAAAGGTGTCCACCATTCCTTGGGGAGATGAGGATAAAGTTGAAGGATGGTGTGCACCCGGTCAGGAAGAGACCCTACCGATGAATCCCAATTTACACGTAAAGGTAAAGGAAGAGATAGAAAAAATGATAGCTTTTAGAATCATTGAAGCTATGGAAGAATCGAATGGATAAGTCCGATGATGGTGATAAGCATCAAGAAGGATGGGTAGATTAGGATATGTGTGATTATAGGGAGCTGAACGTGGTTTGTGTCATCGATCCTTTTCCAACCCCCTTCACTGAATAAATTTTAGAGGGAGTCATTGGGCACGAAATCTATTCCTTTACTGGATGGATTTTCGGGGTACCACCAAGTCCGATTGTAAAGGAAGACCAGGAGAAGACAAATTTCACCACTGAATGGGGAAGTTTTGCATACACATGGTCATGCCCTTTGGGTTGAAGAATGTGCCTACTATTTTTTCACGCATAGTGGTTCAGGCATTCCAGGACTTCATCCACAAATTCCTTCAGGTTTATCTAGATGATTGGATAGTGTATGGGCTAGTGAAAGACCACTATGATAATTTGAGGCTGATGTTTGAGAGATGTCGGTAGTTAAGGATATCTCTCAACATTAAAAAGTGTGTCTTTGCTACACCCTTTGGGACTTTATTGGGGCACATCATATGCAAGGAGGGCTTGCTAGTAGATCCTACCAAGGTTGCAGTTATTGTGGGATTGGGGGAACCTACTAGCCAAAGCACAATGTGCATGATTTCTTGGGCATATGGGTTATTATAGAAAATTCATCAAGGGGTATGCCAAGATAGCCATGCCTCTAGAAGAATTTCTTAGACATAAAAGTGCCTTCCATTGGGGAGAGGCACAACAGAAGGTATTTGACACATTAAAGGATAGGCTTGTCACCGCACCTATATTACATTTTCCCTCTTGGGATAAGCCCTTCCATGTTCATGTAGATGCCTCAGAACCACCATTGAGCAGTGTTATGCAAACCAGGTGAAGGAATTTTTGATCACCCTCTATGTTTTGCAAGTAGGAAGTTGACACTAGTAGAGTAGAATTACACCACGACTGAGCACGAGGCATTGTCAATGATCTACACACTTTTCAAGTTTAGACAATATCTACTAGCAAACACCCTTTGTATTCTACACCGACCACATGGCGTTAAAGTACTTAGTGAACAAGCCCATTCTACAAGGGCACATATGTCGGTGGGTGCTATTATTTCAAGAGTTTGAGTTTACGGTAGTTGTGAAGCCTGGAAAAAGTAATTATGGACCTGATCATCTATCAAGGATTGATTCAGGGAGGACACACAAAGTATTGAAGAGGCTATGCCAGATGCATAACTATTTAGGTTATGGCACACCCCTCGACTTTGGAGGAGATTGTGGTATTCCTAAAAGAAGGTGTGGCACCGAAGGGATGAAGGCATTAGAAAGAAAGCAACTAGCTATATGTGTCACACCCTACATGTTGATCAGTGGGGACTTATACAAGTTAGGGCATGATGAAGTTTTACGTAGATGTGTACTAGAGCATGAGCACTCGCCATCATAGAGGAAGCACATGGAGGAAGTGCAGGTGGACATTATGCAGGTGACACCACCACACATAAAATTTTAATGGCAAGATTATGGTGGGAAACTCTATATAAGGATTGCAAAGACTATTGTAAAGCATGTGACCATTGTCAATGCATTGGAAAGCCAGAAAGAGAGATGAAATGCCTTTGCACCCTATCCCTAGTGCTAAACCTTTTGAGAAATGGGAAATAGACTTTGTAGGCCCTATTGCACCAAAGAATGTGTAGGACCGGATCACACTATGTAATCACTTACATGATTATTTGACAAGGTGGGTAGAGGCAAACTCTAACTAAAGACTACACAACAGCCACAATGACAAGATTTTTGTGGGAGAACATTATCACAAGGTATGGATGTCCTTTAAGTTTAACCAACGATAGGGGTACACATTTCTTAAATGAGACCGTGAGGATCCTATTAGCAGAATTCATGGTAGCTCATCACAAGACTACCCCTTATCACCCACAAGAAAATGGAACCATAGAAGCATTTAACAAAATACTAGTCATACCCTGACCAAAATTTGTGATGTCGAAAGACAAGATTGGGATGACAAGGTATCAACCATATTATGGGCTTACAAGACAACTTATAAAAGGTATGAACAAAGCCACACCATTTCAATTGGTGTTTGGCATGGAAGCCATTCTTCCAGTTGAATTCATGTTACCTTCTCTCGTGAATAATATGCACGCAGGAGGGTTGGCTGATGAGCAAGCACTGGAAGAAAGAATTGATGAACTAATGAAGTTGGATGAGAGATGATCACTCGCCAGGTGGAGCCAAACAATAAAAAAAGCAAAGAAAAAAGCATGGCATGATCACCACATCAAAACAAGAAGTTTGAGGTTGGGAAAATGGTCTTACTATATGATTCTAAGTTTTGGCACCCCTGAAGTTGAGGTCCATTGGTTAGGTCCCTATAAAATCTCGTACATCCTTGACTCAGCGCATGCCAGTTACAAGCGCTGATGGAATGAAATTTCCTAGACACTTCAATGGGAGTAGGTTGAAGCCCTACTATAAATAAGTCTTCTTGGTGTTTGTAAATAAGGTAGTTTTTCCAGTTAGTTTAGAATTTCCTTTATGCATTTCTTTTCTTGTGTTTCCCTTTCGTGTTGTTGTTTTGTTTTGCACCTTGGGCACCGTAACCCTTATTACTCTTTGAGGATTTTTGAGTGCGCAGAGGACTACACATCATTTTAGTGTGGGGTGGAGTAATGTGAAGGAGAGCATGGGTAAAGTGCCAAGGAAGTTGTGTTGAAAATCCGATTGAATGGCCCTGTTGAAAGAGGTGCATGGAAAGAAAAGATGGAAAAGGATGATTGGTGTCAAGATAAGGCTACTCTCGATCCCACGTATAAAAGGAAGAAAAAGTGCATAAGCAACACGAGGTAGGTGAGAGAAAAAATAGGAAAAAAGAAGTGCCTTCGGCAGCGCAGTGATGCACCCAAAGAGTCTCCTATCTAGATGGATTGGTTACACGCCAGAAGGTTGGAAGATTACCCACGCAGGGTCAGGTGCGTGAGTTAAAGTGCTAAAGTCGGACTTTGTTTGAAAAATCCACATTAAATGTAAAAATTATGGTGGTAGGTGAAGTAGCATTTAATGCTTAAAAAGGAAAAACTATAAATAGAGGGTCGAGGAACTTCATTATTCACTTTATATAAGGAGAAAGAAGCACTTTTTGTATTTTTGCAAACTAGGGCTTCCAAAAATTGATCCATGTGAAGAAAAAAATTTAAAGAGATTGAGTGTGGGTGACTAGTTTGGATCTATGAACCAGAAAAAGAGGGATTTCATGGCATAAAAGAGTTGTGAGAAGGCACCATCTTGTGAAAGGATTATCCCAACTAGGGTTTGAAGAACTAGGGCATGGGTTTAAGGAATTTTCTTCACAAATTCAGAGATCTAAGGTGGGAAAGAGTGGAAGAACAGAGTTACATGAAGTGATTAAAGTAAGAAGCAAACCTAGACAATGGCACCCAAGAAACCAGTTAGCACACCCAAGAAGGGCAAGGGCAAAGGGAAAACAAGAAACTAACACACATACAAATGAAGAGTGGTATGCAGAAATGTAGTACCCAGATGGAGTAATGCTAGGGAAGGAGTGGGAGTCCCATCTAAGGAACATGTCTATAAATGACTATAATCATCATATGAGCATGATCGAGAAGGAGATGGTGTTGGAGCTAGTGCACCCAACAAATAGAAGGACACTAGAGGGCTTGCCCATCTATAACGATGATGTGAAGGTCAAGTTGGAAAAGGTAGGGTTATTACAACTCTTTGAGTTTCCTTACTTTGGGAAGCCTGAGCGCCTCTATCAATGGCTGATGTCACGTGTGCATGAGGACTACTTCCATTTCATGTAGGGCAAGATGCGCATTACCCCTCAACTCATCTCACATTTCACATGCCTCATCTATGTGAAGGAGATGGTTTGGAAGATGACCTAGGTGATAAAGAGGCAATTAAGGAGACTATCATTGCCTACCTACGCATACAAAAAGGGGTCAAGATATTATGATATCACAGACATCAAGGACCTAGTAATGAAAATGGCCACATCTGTGACCAAGTTAAATGGCTAGGAGAGATGGACCTAGGTCAATAAGCCATGGTTACATGTTTGCAAGAAAATATCGAGGGCACCATCTATAACTTGTCTCGTTCATCATCGGATGAGATTGTAAGCACGTCACAAGGAAGGAGACATGATCCTATTTGGTAATGTCCTACTGATAATTATTTTTTTAGAGATTGGAGTACCTGATGCATCAAAAAATTTGTATGGGAGTACCTAGCTGAGGACCCTTCACCCACAAAAATTTGAAAAATACACATGTGACTCCATGACAACTATGCACAAGGCGCACTTGGAGAAATGGTATACGCACCTAAGGAACATGTTTCGGGGAAGAATGGAGAATTCCCAAACAAATGCCAATGACCACCAAAGGAGAAGCATAATTTGTTGTGTACCAACATTTCTACCTAGGTAAGTTCAAACTGATAGATGAGACATGGAGCCCATGGTGCAAGCTCCCCTTCACCTTCATAGCTCAATACTTCCAAGTGGGAGTAAAGGTTTAAAGAGTCCAAGAAGTTGAAACTAGACCTTGGTAATCTAGACCGGAGCATAGGGAAATGTGCAAAGGGTTGGTCTACCCCAAAAGCATGCGTACATGGAGAGGTACGTGTCGCATGAAGTACAAATGACAAATCCCATGACCTTGCCCATTACAGAGGATCCGGCATGTGTGCACATACCTCCACATAAGACCCAAATCGAGAAGGGCACATATTTGGAAAATGAGGTATCTATGCCTGGGATCCAACTAGGTAGAAGAGACCCACCCAAGTAGGTGGAAAAGGAGCCAGAGAGGAAAATACCAAGTGTTGGGGAAACACAGGTAATAGGCTCCCCTAGGACAAGCACTAGGACAAGCATGTATTCACACAAGAAGAGGCCCTTAGTCAAGGAAAAGACTCTAGAGCCAGAAAATCCATCAGACAAGGAGTCCTCGGGAGAAGAAGAAATAGAGTCACCTACACCAAAATCCCTAGTTAGGAAGAAGCAAGAGGCTAGAAGAGGAGACCACCTCAGAAGATACTGGAAGTTTGGACAAGTGCATAGGTGAAGAAGAAGCTAGCGAAGAAGATGTCATTAGTGGGGAAGATGAGCCAAAAAAGGAACAAGGGCCACCTATTTTCAACGTACATGATTCGATGAAGAAGGCAGAGAAGAGGAGCAGGGGTTCCTCTTTGTGCAGCACAAGGATAGCCAGGAAGGGAGAGGCACCCAAGACATGAGAAGTGAGGGAGATGGCGCAGCAGACACAAAAGGCCCCAAGCCTTACGGTGGAGAAGATACCCAAGGTGGCAGAGAGAGAAGAAACAAAGGCCATTGAGACCTTGGAGGAGGAGAAGTTGAAGCAATGCACTTGAGCCAATGTTAAACGAGGAGGAGGAGAGCGTGGAAAAGGACCACGACAAAGCACTAGAGGCCCCATTTTAACTATAAGTATTCCTAAGGGCACATGCACGGGAGGAAGGCATGTAGGGGAGGAGAGGCTAGGGATGGGTTACATTGATGACCCCAACAAAGTGTTTCACATGTGGTTCCAAAGCATGATTCTGGTAGAAGAGCTCATAGCCATGTCATCTTTTGACAAGGAGGCTGCCTACCCATGGATGAGGAAGATGCTCTCATGGGAAATTGAGTCCCATCTTGATGAGCTAGAATTTGAGGTAAGCCACGGGGCAATAATAACATTTCCAAGGCCAACAAAAGACAACCCCATGGTGAATTCTCAAAGAACTCTCAGATGAACAACTGTGCAATGTGTTGAACAAGGTCTCCATTGAAATCAAGGCTAGACTCTTTAGGTGGAATGATAGAATCAAATATCTAGGAGGAGGACCTAAAGAAGAAAGAGGAAGAACTAGCTATAAGGGCCAAGGAGCTTAGCCAAGAGAAACTAATCAATGCCCAGTTGCAGCGTGAGCTAAAATATGAGAAGGCCAAGGTGGGTGTGGTATACAAGAAGGTGGAGGCTATAAATAATGCTATAGTATTGAAGCATCCAGACCTAGCACCCTCCGTGTAGAAGTATGGATCTGCTTTAGGATGCCTAGAGGATTTAACAAGAGTCCTCACCATGGAAAGGCAGCCATTAGCCTTGGAATCTATAGAAGAAGTGGTTGCGCTTGGAGAAGGAAGATAAATTAAAGGTCATGGAATTCGTAGTAGAGTACAACAAGGTTCTTGCTGATATAAAAGTCACTTCCCAAACTACTGAGGCCGCATATGACAATTGCATGATAAAGAGACAAAGTGGCAGGCATCTTGGTCACCACTCATGAAGTAGAACTCAAGGAGTTCCAGGAAAAGAATAAAGGGAATAGGGCAGAAAGGGACAAAATCCTTGCCAAGGTCGAAAGAAAATATGAATCCATTAAAGCCTTAAGGGGTTCAATTAAAAACTAGTTGAAGGAACTATACCCACAGATTACATGGAGAATGGATGCACTAGATGATGTGGGAAAAGAGTTAGAGAAAATTTCCAACACCATAAGCACATGAGGAAATGGGCTACGTTTTGATGAGGTGAGCACCCTGGTTGGTGACCTCTATCAGAAAGTGCAAAATGAAGTCAATGCCTAGAACAAGTTGGAGGATGACTTGTAAAAGGATTTTCCTAGCCTTTGCAGTGATTCCATCACTTCCCATTCTTTCTTTTTTTATATTCTTTCATCCCCTTATTCTTTTCCCATGGTGTAAGTCCATTGTATTATTTATTTTCACTATAAAAGTGTTCCTGCAGACAGAGAACAGGTGTAGTGTGGGGTAATGTTAGGCCCCTAAGATATTGGCTAAGTACAAAAGGAACATAAGCACGCAATGGCCTAGTTAAAGAAAAGTGTGTAAGGATAAAATGCACAGGGTAGGGTTTAGAGAAGGCTTTAAGGAAACCCGTGGCATGCGTGGATGGAACCAAGGGTTCATGACTTATCCATTTTGGGCATTTTTAGTAAACACGTGAAAAGCATGACCCGACTGCACATGTGGAGTGGATAAGGTGCCATCCTGGCGACAGGGTGGCCTAGGAAGGAGCATGCCTAGGGGTAGAAGCTTCTAGAAGCTCATCATGGTAAAAGGTGGAAATCTCATAGCCTGGAGGAGCATGCCTACATGGAGGACCACATTCAGACACTTGGCATCAGATCTGAGGCCACTTGGAGGATGAGTTGGCAGTCTAGAAATCCTATATATACAAGCACCTATAGAAGGAAAAACAACAACTAGATAGTGGGTGAGAGCTCTGTAGAAATACTGCAAGAACTCTGTTAGTTGGGAAATTATGCTTAGGGAAGGATGTATCAAGGGTATGGGGTTATAAATTTATTTTGTGAGCCTAGTCATATGAGTCCAGATATAATGCATGACTGCAATGTCTGCTTCTCTGTAACATTTTGTAATGGCTCCATGAATGTAATGAGGTTACCAGTTTATAATGAATATGAACATTGATGATTCTAATGCATACATATTTCTCAGAATTCTTTTGCATTTATGTTTATAATTAAGTATGAGTGCTTGTAAAACTTCTTTCTATTTTGGTATAAGTTATTCAATTTGTTAAGAATTTTCTATCTGGAATGACTGCAAGGATCTAGAATCCATTCTGAGCTCTATGATGCTTGTATGTTTTACTCCTTTCAAAACCCTTGAACATGGATCATAGATGATGTTTCCCACTAAACTCACATAAAAGAGACTCAACTCCTACGTGCCTCAAGTTTATTGGGTGATAGGATAACATGCATGGGGTTCCTTTCATAAGGGTAACAAATGACTACACATGGTAAGAGATATATCAAGCGGCGTGATCCTTGTCAAAGGATGGGACTACCAACTTTCACCAATGAAATGACTCTTCAACCTCAAGTAGTGATTGCACCATTTGAGAGATGGGAATTGGATTTTGTTGGTCCCTTTAATCCTCCTTCACAAGAAAAGGAATATATTCTTGTGTGTACCGACTATGTGACAAAGTGGGCAGAAGTGCGGGCATTGAAAAATACCATCAAGAAGCGATTGCTGATTTCCTTTAGCAAAAAATTATGGTAAAGTTTGGAGCACCAAGGAGCATAGTTTCATATCAGGGACCAAAATTTATGTCTAATATGATCCAAGCTTTCACAATGTATTACCAAATCAATCATAGGAATTCATTTCCATATAACCCACAATCAAATGGACAAGATGAAGTAACAAATAGAGAATTGGAAAACATCCTTACCAAAATAGTTGAAGATGGGAGAAAATATTGGGTAAAGAGACTACTTGAAGTCATGTCTGGGCTTATAGTACAACTTGGAAAATTACAACAAGGTTTTCACCATATGAGTTAATTTATGGGAAAAATCCCTTGTTTCCCATTGAGTTTAAACTGAAAAATTGAGGATAATAGTTAAGGTGGGTATTGAGTGGATGAAACTCAAAAGGAAAGAATCCTTCAACTCAATGAATTGGATGAATTGAGGATGGAAGAACTTCAGAAAATAGAGATAATATAAGATCAAAGGAAGAAATGGCATGACACGTATATCAAGAAAATGAAATTCAAAGTAGGAGACTGGGCATTGCTTTGTTTGATTCTAAGTACCAACAATTCAAGGGAAAATTGAGAACCGATGGTTGGGACCGTATCGATTGAGAAGATATTCAAAAATGGTTCTATTTAGTTACTTCCCACCGATGTCAAAGCAGAAGAACACTCTTGGTCAATGGACATAGGCTAAAAATCTATAGGAATCCTCCTACTAAGGATGAATTCTTGAGGAAGATTGAAGGAAACAAAGAATTTGATCATATAGAAGAACCCAGTTCTTCCAAAATGATCAAATAACTAGATGAAAGATCTAGAATAAAGGGAATAAAATGAAAACCAATAAATGGTGTTCTCTTCCCCCAAAAAATATAAAAATATAAAAACTAAAAAAATTTCTCTTAGAGGTCAATTGAAAACCAACAATGGTGGTTGATCTCCTCAAATGGCTAATTCAAATAAAAGGGAATTCTTTGGAATTCTAGCTATCTTTTCTAACCATTTTTTGTTCCACTTGTAGGAATGATGAGTCATCATAATGAAAGGATTACATCATCAAGGACAATAATTATATATTTTAACTTATTTAAGGTTAGATTAAAAGTTTGCATGTGTGATTAGACTTGATTTAAAAGTTGGTATGATGAGTCATCTATTTATACATTATGATTAAAAGTGAGTAATCATGAAGATGATTTGGATGGAATAAGTGGTGGCATAGTTATCATGAGTAATCATTAGTGTAAAATCATGAAATAGTTGCAGAGAAATTTTGAGGGAGAAGCAACAAATTAGGTTTGTGTTCCGTAGCCAAGAACACAAAACCAAAAACAGAGGTTCCATAGCTAAGAACGAGAGGTTCCACAACTAAAATCATCGGGCCCATAGGTAAGAAAGAATCACCGTAGCTGATTTGCACATAATCAAAGGAAATTGAATTTGAGTCAATATGGGGATTAAAAGAATTCGAACCATGTGATGATTCCCAGCTACTCACGAATGAATAAGTGACATCTATCTTTGAGCATGCAAGATGGCTAGAGTTCCTGAAAAAAATTTCAAAGTATAACGATGAATTAGTAAGAGAATTTATCATAAACCTAGAGCAATCTAGGACAAAGGTTAGAAATATTTTTATTCCTTTTTCTATGAATACAATAAGTAATGTGTTTGGGGTGCCAATTGTGCATGTCCCACATCTTGCTAAAGGGACCTTGAAAGAACTAGTTGAAACCCTGCTACAAGAAGGGGAAAATAAACCCCAATACATTTACAACACAAAGAAAATCATAAAAGGGGTCAGAAGGGCCAGTTTTCCCAAACCCTTTAATAGAGTAGAATTTTAGATAGTTTAACATTTAACCCGTGATGGTCAATTTGGGTCTATAGTAAAAGAAGTCCTAAAGATGCTCATATATATGAGATATGGAGCCACAAAACCAGAATACATAGTAAACCTTCAAGGGTTTCTTTTTTATTCTATCCATACCATGGCCCAAAGGTATTGCTAGGGTGTTGGGACAATCAGGAATCACGGTTAGTTCATTTGGTATGCCAACACCATTTTCTATTAAAGAAAAATGGAGAAGAAATTTGAGAAAAGTTTCTTGGCAAGTTTAAGAAAAACCTTGATATTATCAGGAGGACAATACAACCTCCATTTTATCATTCAAATAATTTGAAAATTGATGCCCCTACAGAATAATAGAATGAAGTGGGAAGAGAGAATATAACAAAAAGAAGATGATCTCGTGAGAAAGATCAAAATAGTATAACCTTTTTGTGTTTGAAGGAAATTCCTTCTTCTACAATAGCTATAGGGGAGCTAATATCTGTCTCTGATGGTGATAGTTCACCCATGCAAGAGCAAGAAACAAAAGTAAGAAGAATCTCTAGGAGGAAATCCATCGATGGGCATGTTGAAATTCCCAAAAAGGAAAATTCATAAGAGGTCAAGGGAAATCTCATAGGGAATGAGTGAACATGAAAAGATGGAAAAATAAGCTGCTAATATTTTGGGCAGCATCGCCATTACTCCTCCTGAACCAAGCCAAGCTGAGATGGAAAAAGGAGATGCGATACTTGAGGAGTAGGATTTTCAAGAATTGGTGAACCACCAATGTTATCACATGAAGAAGAAGCGTTAGCATCCTGGAGATGAAAAGGTAAATTTCCTTTTATAGAAGAATAATTCTCAACTCCCAATTCGAGGAAGAAGAAAAACATCATGTTGAACAACCTCTATTCATGTCTAGAGCAGAGCTCATTATCAGTGAAAAGGATGAGGAATTGGATTTCCTCAAACTCATATTAGAACAGAGGGAAATTATCATTGGAGAGCTAACAACTCAGCTTATAGTTAGGACTGAGGAATTATTAATAATTAAAAAATAGTTGATAGAGAAAGAGGAAGAATGTCAAACTTCCAGAAAATAGAATGTTGTGTCCACAATCTCTACATAGACTAAGTTAAATTATTTGTCACATAAACAACTATTGAATGACACTTGCAGGGAACTAAGAGAAGCTAAAACATCGAATGAAAATTTTAAGACCAATATGGAAGAAGAAAATAAGGAAAGAAAAGAGTGGGAAGAAATTTTTTATAAGGAATACGGAGACATATATAAATGTCTTGCAAAAATACGATGGTCTCGCATTATGAGTGAAAAATTATTTGCTTGTAGGAGACCCTCTCCTGCATATAGTGTGTTTTTAGAAGAACAATTCATTTGCTTGGTAGTCATGTCAAGGATTGCATGTGGAATTCCACATGAATTAAAATATGAATATGAATTCATGAAAACTTATTCTTTAGCCAGTCCTAAGAAGAAAAATCTTCTGTGTGAATTCTATCTTTGTAATTTGATGCTAGAAAAAAAAACATGATTTATGATCAATTTGTATGTGGGGGAAAGTCAGCTCAATGCATTTTTCTCTATTCTACAAAATCAGATTACATGGAATGAAAGGGATTCTAAGTTTTTATTGAAATCTAGCTCAACTGGTCTCTACATGAGGGCTCACTATGGTAAACCTTCTACCTTCTTCATACATTTTAGAACTCATGCCTTTGATGAATGATTCAAGATACATTATTTTTCTAGCTTACAAAAAGTATTGATACCTTTACCTCCTATGAGGAGGAGAAGTTTGAAGATATTTATGAGGGATGCTTGAAAAGGTGGGAACTTCTTACGGTTTCCTTGAGAAGAAGGGAAGTAATATCCCCTACAAATCTGATCTAGAGTTTAGAAAGAGAAAAATATTTATGCACAATAATTCCTCAGATCAATGAGACCTACGAGAACATATGGATGGGAATGCGAATAAGGCCCCCTCTACTTCTCACCCCCATATCTCCTTGGAAAAATAGAGAACCTCAAGATCCTACTCAATTTGAAGAGTGGAAGAGGAAACTATAAGCAGGAGCAGGGTATAGTACCTCTAAGTTTAAGCGTTGGGATATCTAGTTTTAGCCATTTGATCTAAGCAATCAAATGGAATGCAGAACACATAACCCCAATTTTGAAGAATAAATTTTGTTAAGGGACTCACAAATAAGTAAGTGTAGGGGAAATGATGAGGCCAAAATATGCCTATTAAATGTACAATAAATGATCTCATCTTACTCTCCCTTTTATTAAGTTTGATTGCATTTTGTGACTTTTATTTAATCTGATATGAGTTAGGATGTAATTGTATATCTTTTGATTGATTGTGATTATAAAGTTTAAAATCTCTAAAATCCCGATGATGTGTGTTTTAAATTTAGTTTTGTAATACAACAAGTCCAATCGGTCGAAGAAATGAAGTATGTAGTGTTCAACATGTTTTTGGTAGCATCTGTTCCAATACGGCTTAGTTCCAGAACTTCCAAGCTAGTTCTGGAACTCCATTACACATTCACAGGATTCATCACCTAGTTCTAGAACTTTCGGACATAGTTCCAGAACTCCAGTATTTAGTTCCAAAATTTTTGGACTTAGTTCCGGAACTCCTGAGTATAGCTTTGGAACTCTCATGGTTTTGATCTTTAACGATTTCCTATGGTTCTAGAACTTCTCTAAAGTTCTAGAACCGATGGAATTTTATCTATTCTAACCACATTTGGTGATTTAGCATCAACGAACCTTTCAATCAGGAAAGGATGAGAAGATTTTTGATCACAAATCCAAGGATAGTTATCTTATAGTGTCCGATTAGCCAAAATCCGAGTTAGCATCTATTCTGGGCATGATTTGATTTCATCAAAATCATAGAGACAACTATGATTGTAAATGTAAATATAAGTAGACTTGCAATATATAAATATATGAGAAGATAGATATAGATAAAGAATAAGTAATACAAATAGAAGTACATAGATCCAATATGTTTTGTAATACCAAATTTTTTATCAATAAATATCCATTCCTGTTTGAGAGAATTATAATTTTTAAAATCCCGATTGAAGGAGGAGTAAGGGCCCACTCCCCCAAGGACCAGGATATTCATCTATTTGGTATTTATATTTCCTAATCAAATAGTTTATACATGTTAATTCTCGTATCACTTTTAATTCTTCTAGTTAAACTCTATTGTATACTCATTCCTACAGTTTTCGGATAGATTCTTATTCTTCTTGTAAAATTTTTAAGAACTCTAAGCTATGTTTTTATTTCCAAAAGCAAGTGTGTTTATTTCAAAAGAAAGTTTGTTTATTTCCCAAAAGCAAGTGTGTTTATTTCCATTATGTAAAGTTTGTTTCCTTTCAACAAATATTTCAAAGTGTGTTCCTTTCAAAGCAAAGTTTTCATAGTATGATTTAAATAAGGTTTTTACCAAGAATTTTTTAAGACATTAAAAATATCCCTATATAATACAAAACTAAATATAGTCAACTACTAGATTGCTAGGATTATTCTTGTTGTATATAGCTTTAGAAACACCCTGGTTTGAATATGACATCAACAAGAAGTTGATTAAATGAAGGAAATAATGACACCCATTAGCCATTACACTCATTTTGTAACTTTGAATTTGAACCATTCATCTTGCCTTTGAAAATTTAAACCAGAGTCATCCACGTAGGAGAAATTTACTCAAGAAGGCATGGAGAATGCCTTTTACATTTTTTGACTTTATAGACATTTGGAATTTTTTACATTTTTGGTCTTACCTTCCACTTTTGATATAATCCTGACACGTGGCTTCACTTGATTGGTGAAGGAGTCGTGGCTTGCGTTATGAATTTTAGCCCTTTTTACAAAAAGGCTCAAAACCTCAAAGTTCTCCACCGACCCACTTCCCCACTTTGAATTTCAATTATGGGCTTAATATTTGACTTTTTCCTTGGTATGGGTAGGGCTACAGGTCACTTTGTTCCTTTTATCCTTGTTTACAATAATTCTCAAAACCTCAAAGTTCTCTGCCGACCCGCTTCCCCACTTTAACTTTCAATGCGAGCTCAACATTTGACTTTTTCCTCATAGCATGATCGGGGCTGCGGGTCACTTTATGACTTTTATCCCTTTTTAAAAAGGCTTAAAACCTCAAATTTCTCCACCGACCCACTTCCCTACTTTCACTTTCAATTACAGGATTAATATTTGACTTTTTCCTCATAGCATGATCGGGGTTGTGGGTCACTTTATGACTTTTTTCTTTTCACCACAATGCCTCAAAACACAAAAAGGACCCATCATGCCACATCCAATTAGATATTTCCACATACCCATGGATAATGGGGCCAAAATTTTATGGAGAAGAAAATGCACGTCCTTCACGATCATGGAAAAATGTAGAGAAGAAGAAAACTCAACCGTTTTGTACCCAATTTTCAAATTTATTTCAAAAACCAAGGGATTGAAAACAATACAAGGTTTTAAGATCCATGGCCATAGAAAGATTGAAAATTTCATTCAAATGAGGACAAAAATAATATTTTCACGCATCTAGGCAAGAAAAAGGAAAATTTGTGAAAACGTGTAGACTAGAGAGTTTAAACAACTTCAAAGCATGAATTTTTCTATCTTTTCATACTTCTAACTTTACTTGCACACTTCCGGAGAGTGTGAGCTAAAATTTTTCAAATTTGACTTAAAAAATGAGGGGGGGATTTTGAGGGTGACAAGAATGCTCCAAAAATTCTTCCCTACTCCATTTCTCATGTTACCGACTTATCCTACTTAACCTATGACTAGGATTAAGCCTAATTAGGCTTGTATCATCTCATGACTCAAGATAAATAACCTTGAAAACATTTTACAAACTTACTAACACATCTGACACATCATATTTCCCATGCTTGAATTCACGAATACCTCATACAATATCTATATTTCATACACAACACTCCTCGGTAAAGAGCACTAAGAAAATGCCCGGACACCATGACATTTCATCACACTACCAATTAACCTTCAATCTTAAACATGAATGAAACCTCATAAAATCACATATTCCTCCTATAATACAATTACATGAATGTAAAACTTGACACCAATGACAATAATTAGACACAATGTCCAACAATCTCCCCTTTGGCATTAATGACAACCACCTTCATAAATATTGATGTCAACCACATATGTAATCACTTACAAGACCTATTTTTATTTTTTTTTTGTAGTATATTCTCCCCTTTTACATATATGAAATAAGAAATATTACAATATTGACATGAAAAATAACTTGACAACACATAATTACAACAATGCATAATTACTTACATCACTTTGGTTTACACTCACTTCTTGGCTCTGTTCTTACTTCAAATGTTGTTGATCCATGGACTTGGTATTTAATCTTTTAATTATCCCGTTGAGATAAAATCACCATCTTAGTATTTATACTAACTATATATAGCTTCACCTTCCTTGTATTGAGACATATAACTACCCCTAAAATTATAAAACACACTCTATTTCGACCTTCAAGAACTTGTGCTAACTCATAACACAAGGCCATACCATATTCATGTACAAAAACTTAGATCTAATTAAATTTTCTTCTAAAAATATCATTTAGTTATCTTTCCCTCTTCCTTTAAGAGCATCAAGGTCCCTACTTGATGCAATATCATGACCTATCATGCTAGAAAATGCACAATACCACTCTTTCAATGCTATTAAACAATGCAACAAGACATCACATACTAACTATAATCCCATTATGTCATCACAAACACATTATTCAAGATCATACCTTACATAACACATTGATCTATCAATCTTCATTTTGGTCTTAGAGGGGCACTCGTAGCCATCTCCATCTCCTTTACATAGTTTTAACACCCTTTTTCATCCTTGATCACATGGACATATTTTTAAGGAAATACCAAACCTTAAGAGCCCAATCTAAGCATGATACAACATCAAACTGATCCACATAGACTTAAAAACACTATTTTGATACTTTTTTCTTTGAACAATCATGAAAATCCACTGTCACTTTTGAATCCTTCATACTTAGTCCCAAAACATAAGGTCATATTGGTCTTATCAAACCAATTTACATCTTCAAAAGACATAGAATAATATAGGTTCTTGAACCTTAATATTCCAAAAACATAGGACTCATATTTTATTATTACCATGCATTATACTTCCTCATCATCCTTCATGATAAGGGAAAACTATCAAGTTTCTCACAAGTATTATCAAACTCTTTAACCCAGCTGATATAATCAACATACCCATTCATAGAAACAAAGAAAAACAAAAGTAAAAACTTCATGATATTCATGTACTTATTTATTTTGAGATACTTTCTTCAAAAACCATACAAATAACAACAAACTTGATCACTATGGGACTTAACTGCCCCAAGGATCATACTCTTGATATTATTAATATTGGAACTAACTCGAGAGTTTACACTTTCACTAACTCGCTACATACCCGATAATGACACTAAGATCACTTACAGACCTCAAAACATAATTTGTAGAAGAAAACACATCATGATGAACTCAAAAACTTTCCTTGTCTTGAAATTTTCAACAAATTCTTAAAATATATAACCATATTCAAATATTCATCTGCTAGACATAGAACACCTACAATTCTATTTTTTTGAGTCAAGCAAAATAAAAACAAGACTACATTCTCCTTTGTTTCTTATGGATCTCATGACCGTATAAGGACTCAAAGACTCTTCTATCTTGCTAGAACATTTTCCCAAGATAGCACAAGTGGATTAAAATGACAACATGCTTCCAATAATCTCATATCACTCCACTTAGAGTATACACTCAATCCTTCCATCAATATCATGACCTTATTTATCTTACCGAGACTAAATTTGATGTTATATTCACATACCTTGAGACCAACATTTACCCCTATAATAATACACTCTATCACCTTTGGACTAACTATAGAACTCTTCTAATCAACTGAGAATAATGATAACATGACAAACACACCTATTTATTTACTTAGGAGGTATAAACTGTGTAAGAGATATCTTGTAGTTATCACTTCCCTTTGACACAAGTTGATACTTATTCTGACACAATTGATCATATTATAGACATTATTATGTTTTGATTTAGTATGTTGTTAGATATGATTAAAATTTACATAAGTTAAATTGGGATATGGAAAGTAATTATAAGATTTGTTGGCTAGTTGTATTAAATTTGTAAGGGATGTGTACGTTGTGTAAGAGCTTATGTAATTCATTTTTGGAGTATGAAATACTCCACCTCCATGACAAATTCGAATTTTTCCTTAGGGGTTGTTTTGAGGCTTGTGGGACAAGTAAAACTTGTCCCATGCCTCTAAATTTGATTTACCACCATACTTATGGTTGGAGAAGTGATTTGTGACTGTTATAATGAATTTTAATCACGTTGCTTGTTTTTAATTACACTTTCTTACATTTTATTTATTTTTCTATCCCTTGAGCTGTGGGCTTTTTGTAGTGTGCAAGTAACTTGTCATATTTTCACCCACCTCTTTATTGTGCTTGGGAGAATGGATTTTTGTCTTTTGTGTTTGAATTTGAGGATGTGTGATGTTGCATCCTACATGGATCCACATCATCCTCTCTTCTTCCCTCTTCTATACAATTCAAACACCTTGCTTTTTTTGGGTCGTTGAACCTTTTTGCATTCTTCCTTGGGGGCAAATTTTTTTTGTTTGGAGCTCTTTTCGATTGTGGAGGAATTTGGAGATAACTTCATACTTGGCATTGTTGTTTTGAACTATGTTCTTGGCATTTGAGAGCTTTTGTTGGAAACAAAAGCTACCATGGAAAGGTAGGAATTTATTCCTTCTTTATTGTTGTTATTTTCTTGTTGAGTTGTGTGTATGGAGAATGTTTTATTTTATTTGTTGGCTGGTTGGGTAGACTGCCTTAGGGAAGGTGTAGGAGAAGGCTACGGGAATCCATGTGGGGAGGGAATAAGGAATGACATTGGCATAATATTTTTGGTGGGAGTTTGAGTTTGGGATCCACCATGGAAAAGAAATTTTTGCATTTCTCACTTTGTGGGGGCATAAGGAAATTTGTGGGGGAATAAGGAGGGATTTGTGGGGGCATAAGGATGTGTTTGTGATGATTTATTTTTGTGGTTTGTTACTGGTGGATGCCCAATTCCAATTTAGGAGGCATAAGTAGTTTCCCCATAGACCTTTCTCCTTTTGTTTGCATGATCAAGCCTGAGTTTCTATTGGTATGTTTTCAATTGCAGTTGTGAACTGCTATTTTGTGTTGAACTATGTTTTATATTGAAATGTGTATGTTTGAAAGAATGTTGTGTGTTGTGGAAGCTAGTTGTTTCCATGGGTTGAATTGCATCTATTATTGTATTTTGGTTGGGGCTTGGGGGCCAATGATGAAGGAAGGATTCTCCTTTCATTAGATTTCTTGGTTTGGTGGAGAGCGTTTCCTTTCCCCCTCTTTTGTTGTGATCAACTTGGAGAAAGAGAAAATGTGCATGTTGTTGTCCTGGAGCAAAGGAAAAATGTAGTTTGACAGTCCCTTGTGAAAACATATTTATTTGTAATCCTTTCCCACTTGTTGTGGATGAAATTGTAATATGTATTTTGTGAAGAAAGATGTATGTAATTGATTATGAAAGTGGATATTTGAAGTGTGAAAGACATTCACATTCTGCTTTGTACATGGAAAAGAAAGAAATAGAATTTATGTTAATTGCATTCAAAAAAATGTAAAGATGTTTCTCTTTTTGAATTAATGAAGAATTGCAAGTTCATCTCTCTTTTACATTGTTGTGTTGAGTTGGGAAATAAAATTGTGATTGGAATCTCTGTTTAATGGTAAAGGAAAGAAAATATGTATGAAGGAAGTTTACTACTTGTTTCTTTTAGAAATATATAAAATTGAAATCAGAGTTGCATTTTTGGTATATAATATATTGATTTAAGTCATTTAAATGTATTAGATTATACTAGAAATGATGGATTTGATAAACAAATTTCTAGAAATGGGATTTCAGTTATAAACTTAAATTTGGTAATTAATTTTAATAAAAATGTATAGTTCGGACCTGAACTTAAAAATCAACTTGGAAAGGTTAAAATTTAGTATGTTGTATCATAAATAAACTCAAGCTTACAAAGAAAAACTTAAGAAAACAATTTAACCATTACAAAATCAAGCCAATCCTTTCCTCAATCGCTTTTCACAATTGTTTGCAAAACGCAACTTGAAATAAATTGAGAAAAATTACTTCCTAAAACACTTTAAATCCTCCCTAGAACAATCCTCCATGTCCGATTGGCATGTTGAGTGGAGGAGATCCAATTTAATCAAATTTGAAAGTTGGAAATTACTAGTTAGCATTTTAAAAGCCTACGATCGTATTTCATAAAATTGACCCTTTAAAATTTATGTTTCTTGTACAAAGAGGGTATAAATATCTTTCCGTAAAGTCCTAGTTTTCCCAAAAATGAGATTTTTAGCTCAAGTTATGACACTTTTGTTAGGTTGTGGAGCCTATTTTTTCATGTGTGAAAGTGTAAAAGATTGTACACTAAGAGTACTGTACATTTTTTTAGGCGTAAAATTTTTTGGCCTCGAAAATGCACCCGAAATATCGGGAAACGTGTTTTTCTCATATGGGCGAGTTTTTTGACCCATAGGTTAATGGGATATATTTTTCCCATGGTTTTGATACCCACGGTTTTGTAAAACTAATTAAGCAGTTGTCTATTTATATGGTCTTATGCATATGATAGATGGACAAGCAAATGTATTGCAGATGTGTTTTGAATTCAGCTGTGAATTCTGTAGAGTTTGTTGAGCATAGCTCCAAACGGATCTGGGTATTGTATTGAGAGAGTAGTGGCTTGTAATAAAATCTGAGCAAGTGATTCTTGGTGGATGTAGCCCAAATTGGGTGAACCATGTTAAATACTGTCTCTTTGTGTTGTGTTATTTTGTTCTGTAATTTTATTTCAGATCTGTAATAATTTCTGCATATTAGTTTCTATTATTGCGATTCTGTGAGGGATTATTCCACATATTTTATCTCTTATTTCCTAACAAATTTGAAGTCTTTTTCCTCGTCGAGAAAATTTGGTAAAATTTTCCTTGGCAGTTCAACGTCCCAAAAAATTCCCATTAAAATCCTTAGAAAAAAATTTTGGTTAGGGAAATTTTTCATATTTTCCTTTTTTCGGTCCATAGCCAATTAGAGGCTGCCACATGTCCTCATGGGGCAGAAGTGGAAGCGAGGCATTTTCTTTTACCCTTAGACCTTTTGAAAATTTTGGAAAAAGTTTCCATTTTTCCCATCAGCCTGCGGCCTATCACAAGCTGCCACGTGGCAGATTTGGGTGCTAGCAGTGGGGAGGACCCTTTGTTGTTTTTAGATTTTTGGTCTTTGGAAAATTTTGATAAATTTCCCCGCGGCCCAGCACTCCTACCCTTGCCTTGGGAAATTCCTCTCATGGGCATGTGGAGCCATGCGTCCAACTTCCCCTTTGTCCTCCCTTCAGAGAAATTCGTAAATCAACTCCGCCGCCCACCTCTCCCTCTCCCTTCTCCCCATGGTTAATCATGGAGTGCCACATGCCCCTAGAAAACCTACAGGACATGGGCATTGTTTTGTTTTCTTCCCCTTTGGGCGAAATGCCCCAAACTCTCCCGCCGCCCCGCCCTTCCTTTCCTTGTTGCCGGCGACGACTCAGAGGCCGCCACGTGTCCTTGGAGGACCCGTGAAGGTGCGGGTGCAACTGAGAATTTTATCCCATTCAAGGAAAAATACCAAACACCACCCCGTGAACCACCGACACAAAATTTACCCTTCACCCCTGCTTGACACATGTCCCCTCATGGGAAAATTTGACCCCTAAAGTCCGCTTGCTCATATCTTGAGTTACTAAAGGAGTTAGGAGAACTTCTTTAAATCACCAAAAATTTGAGAAAATTTCCTATCTGTTGGTAATGATTTAAGGAAATTTCGGGAGCATTAATTATGAGAAAAATAGAGTTGAAACTATGAGCCTGTTAAAGACTGGGTATGGGGGTAAATTACTCCCTGAACCTAACTAAGAATTCTAACCCTAAAATTTGAACCATGTGAACTTGATATTTGTTAATGAAGGAAAATAATGATCTAGTAATTTTAGAATTGTTCCGGAACCTAATAGGGTCAATTGTTGTCTTGTAACTTGGTTATGGACACTTCTAATAAAAAAAATTATTCTATAATTTTGTAACTAACCCTAGGTTGTTTCTTGGGTCTCAAGTGGGTTGCTTTAAATGGGCATCATGCTTGGTATCGTAGAAGTGGTTAAAAATCTTGGATCATTGGGCACACTAGAAAAATTGAGACATAAACTTAAACTTAGCACACTTTTAAACCTAGAAAACAACTTAGCTAGAATTTGTATATTTTAATAAACATGGAAGTTGTGTAAAACTTAGCAAAATAAACTAACTCTCACTTTGGTCTGTGTAGGAGGATCAAATGGAGTGAGAGGAACCTTCACAGAGACTTAGAATCACCACCACCACCACCACTAGATCAGGGTGTAGTAACTATCCTACCTCGATTCTCTACTGCACCCTTCAGGATGTTAATGCCACTCTATGCAGAGGATTAGGAGGAGGACATGTAGCTAGCATGACAGAGCCCCTTCCATTGAGGGATAGGTATCTCCTCAACCCAATGAGGAGCATAGAGGAGATAAATCCCATGTGAAGTCATACACGGTAGAGTCACCACCTAGGAGACAGGGTGACAGAGTTCTAGAGCATAGAGAGAGGTCTCAGATCCCTAGGCTTAGGGATGACCATGCAGAGAGACCTAGAGGCCAGTAGACCACAACAGTGGATCACATCAGGGATATCATGAAGCTTTGGCCATCACATTACTCAGGTGACATTGGTGGATTTTAGGAAAAGGCCTGGCTAGTGAGCTTGAGTGGTTACTTCAATCTTTTTCCTTGTTCTAGCAACACAAAAAATCATGTTGTGACCTATCTACTAGGGATGGAGCAGGAGTATGGTGGAGGATAGAGGAGCAAAAGCTCTATGTAGATTTAGAGACAATGACATGGGAACTATTTGAGGAGAGGTTCAGAGTAGGTATTTATCATGGAGGTTCATCTAGTAGTGTATCGATGAGTTCCATGACCTCTCATTAGGCATCACTTTTTGAAGCAGAGTATGAGAGTAGATTTATAGATCTACTCCAGTATGTAGAGTACATGTAGGATGAGTAGGTACAAATTCATAGGTTCATCCACAGCCTAAATTTAGATATTGGAGGTGTTGTATGGATCCACTACCCATAGACTTTAGCAGAGGCCATCGAGAAGGCCTATATTATAGAGGAGACTCGAGGAAAGACCCAGCAGGCTAGAGACCGAGTTAGGAGCCACATACAACAGATGCAAGATAGTAGATCGAGGGGGTCAATACCCCTTCCTCGTGGTGGCTAGGGTATAACACAGTCATCCTTTAGGACATAGTAGTAGTAGAAATGAGAAACAGTCCCTCCCACCTCATAGACCTCAACAAAGAGCTGATGCATAGAGAGGTCGGAGTATGGGGCCTCTTTCTAGGGGTCCCATCAGAACACAGGTGGGACTAGAACTTAGTCAATAGGATATCACCATTAGAGACCTCAATAGACCATAGCTTGGATCATCGTGGTCCATACCATAGGCTTTTAGAGCACCTATTGAGGTGTTACTCATTAGGGAGGAGTAGGAGGATGTTTTGGTTATGGATTTATTGAACACTTTTGGAGAGATTTACCTTAGAATCCTAACAACAAGGGTAAGACATATATTTTAGAGAGCCGACTATTGGTGATATGGGACATAGCCATAGGATTTATGCACAAGTTGAGAACCACCGTGCAGAGGATCATAGTATAATCATTGAGACCACAATTAGCATTGGTGGTATTCCTACCTTTGTATTGTTTGATTCTAGTTCTTCTAATTCTTTCATTGCACCATATTTAGTAGAGTGATGCAGGCTAGTGGTAGTTAGGTAGGGTCTTAGTTGGGATGTCAGATGGCTTCTAGAGCTAAGATCTCTATAGACTCCTTAGTTAAGGAGTGTGTAGTGGATTTGGGACCTTTCACCACTACCTCGCACCTCCATATCCTTCCTTTGGGATCACATGGAGTCATTTTGGGTATGGATTGGTTATCTCACACATAGGGCTAGATGGATTGTTATCACAAGACCATATCTCATTTAGATGATTTGGGAGTTGAGTCGATAATTTCGGGGTCGAGATCCATTTCTATTCACACCATCTCTGCTATGCAGCTTAAGTGGTGTGTGCGATGGGGTTATAAGATGTATGCTATGACAATTAGTGACGGATTAGAGGATGGGTCTAGTGGACCATCGCTAGATGATCATCCCATTTTGAGAGAGTTTTTGATGTCTTTTAGAGGAGCTACCGGGTTACCACCCCATGTGAGATTGATTTTCATATAGATCTAGTTCCTGGAGTAGAGCCTATCTCACGAGCACCTTATCAGATGACCACCCCAGAGCTCTGTGAGCTCAAGTTACAACTTGAGGATCTTTTGAGAAAGGCCTTATCCATCCTAGTGTATCCCCTTGGGGTGCACCAGTGATCTTTGTGAAGAAGAAGGATGGATCCTTGTGGTTGTGTATTGATTACCACCAGCTAAACAAGGTAATGATAAAAAATTGTTATCCTCTTCCCGTATTGATGACTTGTTTGATCAGATGAAGGGAACCATAGTTTTCTCTAAGATTGATCTTAAGTCAGGCTACCATTAGCTGAGGATTTTGGAGGTAGACATTCATAAGACCACCTTCCACATGAGATATGGGCACTATGAGTTCACAGTGGTGCCTTTTGGTTTGACTAATGCCCCATAGTGTTCATGAGTTTGATGAATGGGGTATTTAGGAACTTTTTAGATCACTTCATGCTCATCTTCCTAGATGAAATTTTTATATACTCACATACATGTGAGGAGTATGAGGGGCACCTTCGTTAGGTTCTTCAATGTCTTCATGAGTAACAACTTTATGGGAACTTGGAGAAGTGTGCTTTCTTTCAGATAAAGGTGCAATATTTGGGTCATATTATTTCTAAGGAAGGTATCATATTCAATCCTTCTAATATTAGCCATTATGGATTGGCCAGCACCCACTACAGTGACTGAGGTGTGTATTTTCATGGGATTAGCAAGATACTACTAGAGATTTGTTGAAGTGATAAGGTGACTTCTCTCAGATTTTGCACCCTATCACTTCCCTTTGAGGAAAGGGAAGAAGTTTGTTTAGCCAGATAGATAAGAGTAGGCCTTCATGAAACTAAAGGAATGACTCACCACAACACCTATTCTTTTATTGCCAGATCCACAGGGTAAGTTCTTTGTTTGTATATATTTTTCATTGGCAAGCCTTGAGGTGTGTTGATGTAGGAGGGAAGAGTAGTGGCTTTTGAGTCTCACAAACTCAAAGATCATGAGCTTAATTATCCTACCCATGATCTTGAGCTTGTGGTAGTTGTGCATGCTTTGGTTAGATGGAGACACTTTCTTCTTGGTAGGAGATTCACACTTAAGATAGATCATTTGAGTCTTCACCACCTCTTCATGCAGCCCAATCTCAACACTCATCAATGGCGTTGGATGGAGTTTCTTTGTGAGTATGACATGGAGATAGATCATGTGAAGGGGAAGGAGAATGTGGTAGTAGATGCTCTCGGAGATGACACATGTGGCTATGGCCACTACAGTGAGCATAGATTTATGGAGTAGGATTCTTCAGTAGCTTCCTCTTGATAGATTCTACATTGTAGTACAAATAGAGATCGAGTCACGAGACCCCTTGAGGGGAATTTTGATGGTTTTTCCTTAGAGACAGATGGTCTTCTCAAGCACGAGGCTCGGATATATGTTCCCAGAGATGGAGGCTTGAGGTAGGACATCTTGGTAGAGGCACATCATGCACCCTATTTAGCCCATCCTGGGGTGAAGAAGATGCATGCCACCTTAAGAAAGATGTATCATTGGAGAGGACTTCATCGATACATGGCCAGTTTGTGTCATAGTATTTGGAGTGCAAAGAGTTAAGGCCAAGCATCAACATCTAGTAGCCTTCTTTATCCTCATGTTATAATGGAATGGAAGTGGAACACCATTTCCATGGATTTTATTGTTGGGCTACCGATGTCGAGATATCACCATGACGCCATTATGGTCATGGTTAATAAATTGACAAAAGTGGCTCACTTTTCTCCAGTGAAGACCACTTATATAACTAGAGTAGTGGCACAGTATATTTGGATGAGATTGTCAGGTTGCACGGATTTCATGGAAGATCATTTGTGACCATGATCCTTGTACACTTCACATTTCTGGACTACCATGTAGTATGTCCTCGGGATGAGGATCAACTTCAACACAACATATCACCCTAAGATAGATGGATAGACCAAGTGGGTGAATTAGATTTTAGAGGATATGCTCAGGATGTATGTGATGGATCAACAATCTAAATGGGAGGAGTACCTGTACTTAGTGGAGTTTTCCTACAATAATAATTTTTAGAGTTCCATAGGCATGGCTCCTTTTCAGGCTTTGTATGGTAGAGAGTGCAGGACACCTCTTAGTTGGGACAGGTTAGAGGACAAAGTATCTCTTGGACCAGCTCTTCTACAGGACATGGACATAGTAGGTAGTGTTGATTAGGTAGAGGTTACAGGAGGCACACGACATGCAAAAAAAGTATACGATCAAGATAGGATCGATCGTAGTTTGATGTGGGCATGAAGGTGTTCCTTCATGTCAGGCCACACAAGAAACCTATCATTATGGAAAAGGTTCTAAGTTAGCTCCTAGATTCATTGGTCCTTTTGAGATCTTGGAGCATATTGGCCATTTAGCCTACCATCTAGCTCTTTCATCCAAATTGTCTCGCATACATGATGTTTTTCATGTTTTAATTCTTTGGAGATATATTGTAGATCCTTCTCATGTGTTAGATTGACATCATTGTAGGTGTAGGATCAGGGGTAGGTGATGGTGGAGTCCATTCACATCTTAGATCATAGGACCCTGGGCCTTCGAAGGTAGAGAGGTTGATCAGGTTTGGGTGCAATGGGACATATATGATGAGACTGCAGCTACATGGGAGGATGCTACTTCATTACGAGTTCAGTTTCCACATTTTTCTAGTGACTTCTGAGGAGGAATTCAAGTCTAAGGGGAGGGGATGTAGTTCCCACTTCCCTTTGACACCTTTTGATACTTATTTTGATACAATTGATCACATTATAGACATTATTATGTTTTGATTTAGTATGTTGTTAGACATTGATCATGGATTATTGTTGATCTTGATTTGATTATGATGCATGATGATTATTAGAGACACTCATATGTGGATGATGATATATTATTTGACATGGATGTTTTATGGATGTTGTTTCACATGTGATTTGGATATTATGAGTTTTAGAAATGGATATTATTATGATGATGATATTGTTGATTAAAAAATGCAAATGATGTAGTTGTTACTTCGATGTTGTTGTGATTCATTTATATAGTTGGTTTTGTGATTTCATTTATATCATGTTGGATGTTTTGATATGGCCATGAGGCCGAAGGAGGTATTTGTATTTTACAGGTTAAAAATATCACAACAAAACATCGGGGATCAGAGACCAACCACAATGGAATTCTAGGTGAATTTGACACGGTCACCATGGCAACTTGTTTTATTGTGTTGTGTGTTGTTTTGTTAGGGATTCCCATGGGGGATTACCTTTACATGTGACCATGGGTATTATGTATTTTATTAATGTGTTTCTTTTATTTATTGTTGTATGTATTTTATTAGTGATGTGTTCCTTTTTTAATTAATTAAATTGTGATAGAATTAATGTGAGAATCATATGATTAAAATTTAAATAAATTAAATTGGGATATGGAAAGTAATTATAAGAGTTGTTGGCTGTTTGTATTAAATTTGTAAGGGATGTGTAAGTTGTGTAAGAGCTTGTGTAAGTCAATTTTGGAGTATGAAATACTCCACCTCCATGAAAAATTCAAATTTGTCCTTGGGGGTTGTTTTTGAGGCTTGTGGGACAAGTAAAACTTGTCCCATGCCTCTAAATTTAATTTACCAACCATACTTATGGTTGGAGAAGTGATTTGTGACTTTTATAATGAATTTTATTAATCATGTTGCTTGTTTTTAATTGCACTTTCTTACATTTTATTTATTTTTCTGTCCCTTGAGGTGTGGGCTTTTTGGAGTGTGCAAGTAACTTGTCATATTTTCACCCACCTCTTTATTGTGCTTGGGAGAATGGATTTTGTCTTTTGTGTTTGAATTTGAGGATGTGTGATGTGGCATCCTACATGGATCCACATCATCCTCTCTTCTTCCCTCTTCTATATAATTCAAACTCTTTGCTTGTTTTGGGTTGTTGAACCTTTTTGCATTCTTCCTTGGGGCATTTTTTTGTTTTGAGCTCTTGTGGATTGTGGAGGAATTTGGAGATAACTTCATACTTGGCATTGTTGTTTTGAACTGTGTTCTTGCATTTGAAAGCTTGTTGTTGGAAACAAAAGTAACCATGGAGAGGTAGGAATTTAACTCTCCTTTTTATGTTGTTATTTTCTTGTTGTGTTGTGTGAATGGTGTATGTTTAGTTTTATTTGTTGGCTGGTTGGGTAGACTACCTTAGGGAAGGTGTAGGAGAAGGCTATGGGGAATCCATGTGGGGGGCATAAGGAATGCCATTGGCATCATATTTTGTGGAGGGAGTTTGGGTTTGGGATCCACCATGGAAAAGAAATAGCTTGCATTTCTTACTTTGTGGGGGGCATAAGGAAATATGGGGGCATAAGGAGGGATTTTGGGGGCATAAGGATGTGTGTGTGATGATTTATTTTGGTATTTTGTTACTTGGTGGATGCCCAATTCCCAATTGGGAGGCATAAGTAGCTTCCCCCATAGACCTTTCTCCTTTGGCTTGCATGATCAAGCCTGAGTTTTGATTGGTATGTTTTCAATTATAGTTGTGAACTGCTATTTTGTGTTGAACTATGTTTTATATTGAAATGTGCATGTTTGAAATAATGTTGTGTGTTGTGGAAGCCAGTTGTTTCCATGGGTTGAATTACATCTATTATTGTATTTTGGTTGGGGATCTCGGGGCCAATGATGAAGGAAGGATTCTCCTTTCATTGGATGTCTTGGTTGGGTGGAGAGCATTGTCTTTCCCCCTTTTTTGTGATCAACTTGGAGAAAGAGAAAATGTGCATGTTGCTATCTTGGAGCAAAGGAAAAATGTAGTTTGATAGTCCCTTGTGAAAACATATTTATTTGTAATCCTTTCCCACTTGTTGTGGATGAAATTGTAATATGTATTTTGTGAAGAAATATGTATGTAATTTGATTATGAAGTTAGATATTTGAATTGTGAAAGACATGTACATTTTGTTGTTTTTGAAAATAAAGAATAGAAATTTTTATTTCATTCAAAAATGGAAAGATGTAAAGATGTTTCTCTTTTTGAATTAATAAAAGAATTGCAAGTTCATCTCTCTTTTATTGTTGTTGTGATGAAGTTGGAAATATCAAATTGTGATTGGAATCTCTATTTAATTGCAAAGGAAAGAAAATACGTATGAAGGAATTATATTGCTTGTTTCTTTTGGAAATATATGAAATTGGAAATCAGAATTTACCATTTAGCTTTGAAATGATTTTTTTACAAACAACTAAATGTATTAGACTAGATTAGAAATAAGTATTATATTTGAAGGATGAATTTGATAAACAAATTTCTAGAAATGGGATTTCTACTTAAAACTTAAAAATAGCAATTAATTTTGATAAAAATGTATAGTTTGACCTGCACTTAACAATCAACTTGGAAATGATATGAATTAGTATGTTAAGATCATAAATAAACTCAAATTTACAAAGAAAACTTAAGAAAATAATTTAACCATTGCAAAATCGAGCCAATCCTTTCCTCATCCGTTTTTTGTCAATTGTTGGAAAAATTCAAACTTGAAATAAATTGAACAAATTTACTTCCCTAAAAACTTTAAATCCTTCCTAGAAAAATCCTCCATGTCTTTTTGACATGTTGAGTGAAGGAGGAGATCCAATTTAATCAAATTTAGAAGTTGGAAATTACCAACGTTGGCATTTTAAAAGCCTGTAGATCATTTTTGTAAAATTGACCCTTTAAACTTTATCAAAAAGTAAAATTTATGATTCTTATGCAAAGAGGGCATCGAGATCTTTCCATAAAGTCCTCATTTTCCCAAAAACCGAGCTTTCTAGCTCAAGTTATGACACTTTGAAGTTTTTTTTCCTTGGCGGGAAAATTTGGAAAATTTTCCTAAGCGGGCCCATGGCCCAAAAATTCCTATTAAAAATCCTTAGAAATAAAATTTGAAAATTTTGGTTCAGGAAAATTTTCATCTTTTCCTCCACCGACCATAAGCAAATCGAGAGTCTGCCACATGTCCTCATGGGGTAGCAAAAGGAGATGTGACATTTTCTTTTGCCCTTAGACCTTTTGAAAATTTTGGAAAATTTTCCATTTCACCCCGCTGGCCCAACTCGTAGCCTATCACAGGATGCCACGTGGCAAATTTTAGTGCTAGGGGGGGGGGGAGGACCCTTTATTTTTTTAGATTTTTTTGTCTTTGGGAATTTTTGATAAATTTCCCCATGGCCCCGCACTCCCATCTTCACCTTGGGAAATTCCAATCGTGGGCATGGGGACCCACGCGTCCAACGTCCCCTTTATCCTCCCTTCGGTGAAATTCACAAATCAACTCTACCACCACCCACCTCTCCCTCTCCCTTCTCCCCATAGTGAATCATGGAGTGCCATGTCCTGTGGTGGACCCACAGGGCGTGGGGGCATTGTTTTGTTTTCTTACCCTTTGGTGAAATGCCCCAAACTCTCCCGCCACCCCGCCCTTCCTTTCTTTCCTTATTGCCCGAGAGATAACTCGAGGCTTCGCCATGTGTCCTTGGAGGACCCGGGAGGCACAAGGCAAAAATTTAAAATTTATCCCATGCAAGGAAAAATTCCAAACGCCACCCCGACCCCCACCATAAAATTTTCCTTTCCCCTGCTTGACACGTGTCCCCTTGGGGAAAATTTGACCCCTAAAGTCGCTTTCTCATATCTTGAGTTCTCAAGGAGTTAGGAGGACTTCTTTATATCACCAAAAAGGTGAGAAAATTTCCTATCCAATGGGAATGATTTAGGAAATTTTGAAGTTAAGTATGAGAAAAATCAATGTTGAAAACTGAGCCTGTTAGAGAGTGGGTATGGGGGTAAATTACTCCCTGAACCTAACTAAAACTTCTAACCCTAAAATTTGAACCATGTGAACTTGATATTTGTTAATGAAGGAAAAATATGTTCTAGTAATTTTAGAATTGTTCTAGAACCTAATAGGGTCAATTTTTGTCTTGCAACTTGGTTGTGGACACTTCTTAATAAAAAAATTATTCCATAATTTTCTAACTAACCCTAGGTTGTTTCTTGGGTCTCAAGTGGGTTGTTTTAATGGGCATCACACTTGGTATCAGAGTAGTGGTTCAAAATATTGGATCATTGGGTACACTAGAAAACTTGAGACATAAAACTTAAACCTAGCACACTTTTAAACCTAGAAAACAACTTAGCTAGAATTTGTATATTTTAGTAAACATGGAAGTTGTGTAAAACTTAGAAAATAAACTAACTCACTTTGGTTTGTGCAAGAGGCTCAGACGGAGTGAGAGGAACCTTCACAGAGACTCAGACTCACCACCACCACCACCACCACCACTAGATCAGGGTGTAGCAGCTATCCTACCTCAAATTCTATAGACCCTTTAGGATGTTAATGCCACTCTACATGGAGGATTAGGAGGAGGACATGTAGCTAGTCATGATAGAGCCCCTTCCATCAAGGGTCAGGTATCTCCTCGACTCAGTGAGGAGCATAGAGGAGATAAATCCCATGTGAGTCATCTAAAGTAAGGGAGTCACCACCTAGAGACAGGGTGACAGAGTTCTAGAGCATAGAGAGAGGTCTCGAGCCCTAGGCTTAGGGATGAGCATGCAGAGAGACCTAGAGGCCATCGACCACAGCAGTAGATCACATCAGGGAGATCCTAAAGCTTTGGCCATCACATTACTCAGGACACATGGGGATTTCAGTAGAGGCCTGGCTAGTGAGCTTGAGCATTTTCTTCAAGCTTTTTCCTTGTTCTAGCAACATGAAAGCTCGTGTTGTGATCCATCTATTGAGGGATGGAGTAGGAGTATGGTGGAGGACAGAGGAGTAGAAGCTCCATGTAGATTCAGAGATAATGACCTAGGAGCTATTTGAGGAGAGATTCAAGAGTAGGTATTTATCATGGAGGTTCATCTAGTAGAGGATCGATGAGTTCCATGACCTCCGACAAGTATCTCTTTCTATAGCAGAGTATGAGAGTAGATTTCTAGATCTACTCCAGTATGTAGAGTATATGCAGATGAGTAGGTGTGGATTCACAGGTTCATCCAGGGCCTGAATTTAGATATTGAGAGGTGCAGTGTGGATCCACTACCCATAGAATTAGCTGAGGCCATCGAGAAGGCCTATATTGCAGAGGAGACTTGGGAAAGACCCAGCAGGCTAGAGACCGAGTCAAGAGCCACATACAACAGATGCAGGATGGTAGATCGAGGGGGTCAGTACCCCTTCCTCATGGTGGCCTAGGGTATAACACAATCATCCTTTAGGCCATAACAATAGCAGTAGCAGTAGTCCTACCCACCTCATAGACCTCCACAGAGAGTTGATGCATAGAGAGGTCGAGTATGGGGCCTCCTCCTAGGGGTCCCATCAGGACACAAGGTGGACCTAGAGCTCAGTTAGCAAGAGCTCACCATTAGAGACCTCGAAACACATAGCTAGATCATCATGAGGGACCACACTATAGGATTCTAGGGCACCTACTAGAGGTTCTACTCATTGGGGAGGATCAGGAGGATGTTTTGGTTGTGGAGTTATTGAAACTTTTGGAGAGATTTCCCACATAACCCTAACAACAAGGGTAAGGCACACAATTTTAGAGTTGAATGTTGGTGACATGGGACATAGCCACAGATTTATGCACTGGTTGAGAACCACTAGGCAGAGCATCAGAGCACAGTCATTGAGACCACAGGTAACATTGGTGGTATTCCTACCTCTATATTGTTTGATTTTGGTTCTTCTGATTCTTTCATTGCACCATCTTTAGTAGAGCAATGCAGGCTGGTGGTAGTTAGGCAGGGTCTTAGTTGGGATGTCGAGATGGCTTCTGAGCCAAGATCTCTGTAGACTCCTTAGTTAAGGAGTGTGTAGTGGATTTTGGGACCTTTCACCACTACCTCAGATCTCTCTGTATCCTTCCTTTTTGGGCTCATATGGAGTCATTTTGGGTATGGATTGGTTATCTACACACAGGGCTAGGATGGATTGTTATCACAAGACTATATCTTGTGTAGATGATTTGGGAGTTGAGTCGGTGATTTCATGGGTTAGGAGACCCATTTCTATTCACACCATCTCCACTATGCATAGCTTAAGTGGTGTGTGTGATAGGGTTGTCAGATGTATGTTGTTACAATTAGTGATAGATCAGAGGATGGGTCTAGTGGACCATCACTAGATGATCATCCCATTTTGAGAGATTTTCTAGATGTCTTTCTAGGGGAGCTACCGGGTTACCACCCCACATGAGATTGATTTTCATATAGATCTAGTTCCTGGAGTAGAGCCCCTCTCACGAGCACCTTATCGATGACCACCCCAGAGCTCTGTGAGCTCAAGTTATAGCTTGAGGTCTTTTTGGAGAAAGGCCTTATCCATCCTAGTGTATCCCCTTAGGGTGCACCGGTGATCTTTGTGAAGAAGAAGGATGGATCCTTGTGGTTTGTATTGATTACCACCAGCTAAACAAGGTAATGATCAAGAATCATTATCCTCTTCCTCGTATTGATGACTTGTTTGATTAGATGAAGGGAGCCACTAGATTTTCTCTAAGATTGATCTTAAGTCAGGGTACCATCAGCTAAGGATTTCGGAGGTGGATATTCATAAGACTACCTTCTACATGAGATATGGGCACTATGAGTTCACAATGGTGCCTTTTGGTTTGACTAATGTCCCCGCAGTGTTCATGAGTTTGATGAATGGGGTATTTAGGACCTTCTTAGATCACTTTGTGCTCATCATCTCCTAGATGACATTTTGATATACTCACGTACACATGAGGAGCATGAGGGGCACCTTCGCTAGGTTCTTCAATGTCTTTGTGAGCAGCAAATTTATGGGAACTTGGAGAAGTGTGCTTTCTTTCAGATAGAGGTGTAGTATTTGGGTCATATTATTTCTGGGAAGGTATCACAATCGATCCTTCCAAGATTAGAGCCATTATGGATTGGCTAGCACCCACTATAGTGACCGAGGTGCACAGCTTCATGGGATTAGTAGGATACTACCGGAGATTTGTTCAGGACTTCTCTCGGATTACGCACCCTATCACTTCCCTTTAGAGGAAAGGGAAGAAGTTTGTTTGGTCAGACATATGTGAGTAGGCCTTTAGAAACTGAAAGGAATGCCTCACCACAACACCTATTCTTGCAGTGTTAGATCCACAAGGTGAGTTCTTTGTTTACACGATGCTTCGTTGGTAGGCCTTGGAGGTGTGTTGATGTAGGAGGGTAGAGTAGTGGCTTTTGAGTCTCACAAACTCAAAGATCACAAGCTTAATTATCCAACCCATGATCTTGAGCTTGCATCAAGTTGTGCATGCTTTGGTTAGATGGAGGACATTTTCTTTGGATGGAGATTCACACTTAGGATAGATCATTTGAGTCTTCACCACCTCTTCACGCAGCCCAATCTCAATGCTCATCAATGACATTGGATGGAGTTTCTTTATGAGTATGACATGGAGATAGATCATGTGAAGGGGAAGGAGAATGTGGTAGCATACACTCTCAATAGATGGAGACATGTGGCTATGGCCACTACAGTGAGCACAAATTTACGGAGTAAGATTCTTCAACAGCTTCCTCTTGACAACTTCTACATTATAGTATGAGCAGAGATCGAGTCACAGAGACCCCTTGAGGGGAATTTTGATGGTTTTTCCTTAGAGATAGATGGTCTTCTTAGGCACAGAGGCTGGATATATGTTCCTAGAGATGGAGGCTTGAGGTAGGACATCTTGGTAGAGGCACATCGTGCACCCTATTTAGCCCATCCCGGGGTGAAGAAGATGCACACCACCTTGCGACAAGTTGTATCATTGGAGAGGAATTCATCGAGACATGGCTTAGTTTGTGTCACAATGTTTGGAGTTCCAGAGAGTTAAGGCCAAGCATCAACATCCAGCAGGCCTTCTTTATCCTCATGTTATACTAGAATGGAAGTGGGACACCATTTCCATGGATTTTATTATTGGGCTACCGATGTCGAGATATCACCACGATGCCATTATGGTCACGGTTGATAAATTGACAAAAGTGGCTCACTTTTCTCTGGTGAAGACCACTTATACAACTAGAGTAGTGGCATGAGTATATTTGGATGAGATTTTCAGGTTGCATGGGATTCTGCGGAAGATCATTTGTGATTGATCCTTTATACACTTCACATTTCTGGACTACCATGTAGTATGTCCTCGGGATGAGAATCAACTTCAACACAACATATCACCCCGAGATAGATGGAAAGACCAAGTGGGTGAATCATATTTTAGAGGATATGCTCAAGATGTATGTGATGGATCAATATTCTAAGTGGGAGGAGTACCTATACTTAGTGGAGTTTTCCTACAATAATAGTTTTAAGTTCCATAGGCATGGCTCCTTTTCAGTATTTATATGGTAGAGAGTGTAGGACACCTCTTATCTTAGAAAAGGCTAGAGGATAGAGTATCTCTTGGACTAACTCTTCTACAGGACATGGAATAACAAGTATTGTTGATTAGGTAGAGATTGCAGGAGGCACAGATAGGTAGAAGAAGTATGTAGATCAACATAGGATCGATCATAGTTTTGATGTGGGCATGAAGGTGTTCCTTCGTGTTAGGCCACACAAGATCCCTATCCATTATGGAAAAGTTTCTAAGTTAGCTCCTAGATTCATTGGTCCTTTTGAGATCTTAGAGCGTATTGGCCCTTTGGCCTACCGTCTAGCTTTGTCACCCAGCTTGTCTCGCATACATGATGTTTTTCATGTTTCAGTTCTCAGGAGATATATTACAGATCCTTCTCATGTGTTAGATTGGACATCATTATAGGTGTAGGATCAGGGTAGGTGATGGTGGAGCCCATTCACATCTTAGATCATAGGACCCTGGGCCTTTGAGGTAGAGAGGTTGATCAGTTCGGGTGCAGTGGGACAGATATGATGAGACTGTAGCTACATGGGAGGATGCTACTTCATTACAAGTTCAGTTTCCACATTTGTTCCAATGACTTCCAGGAGGAAGTCGAGTCTAAGGGGAGGGGGATGTAGTGCCCACTTCCTTTGACACCTGCTTGATACTTATTTTATACATTTGATCACATTATAGAATTATTATGTTTTGATTTAGTATGTTGTTTTTGAGACATTGATCATGGATTATTGTTGATCATGATTTGATTATGATGCATGATGATTATTAGAGACACTTATATGTGGATGATGATATATATTTGACATGGATGTTTTATGGATGTTATTGTGATTTGGATATTATGAGTGATTTTGGAAATATTTTATGATGATGATATAGTTATTGATTAAAATGCAAATGATGTAGTTGTTACTTTGATGTTGTTGTGATTCATTTATATAGTTGGTTTTGTGATTTCATTTATATCATGTTGGATGTTATGATATGGCCACAAGGCTGAAGGAGGTATTTGTATTTTGCAGGTTAAAAATATCACAAAAAAACATCGGGGATTAGAGACCAACCACAATGGAATTCTAGGTGAATTCACATGGTCACCATGGCAACTCATTTTATTGTGTTGTGTGTTGTTTTGTTAGGGATTCCCATGGGGGATTACCTTTACATGTGACCATGGGTATTATGTATTTTATTAATGTGTTTCTTTTATTTATTGTTGTATGTATTTTATTAGTGATGTGTTCCTTTTTAATTAATTAAATTGTGATAGATTAATGTGAGAATCATATGATTAAAATTTAAATAAATTAAATTGGGATATGGAAAAGTAATTATAAGAGTTGTTGGATGTTTGTATTAAATTTGTAAGGGATGTGTAAGTTGTGTAAGATCTTGTGTAAGTCATTTTTTGGAGTATGAAATACTCCACCTCCATGAAAAATTCGAATTTGTCCTTGGGGGCTATTTTTGGAGGCTTGTGGGACAAGTAAAACTTGTCCCATGCCTCTAAATTTAATTTACCAACCATACTTATGGTTGGAGAAGTGATTTTTGACTTTTATAATGAATTTTATTAATCATGTTGCTTATTTTGGATTGCACTTTCTTACATTTTATTTATTTTTTGTCCCTTGAGGTGTGGGCTTTTTGGAGTGTGCAAGTAACTTGTCATTTTTCACCCACCTCTTTATTGTGCTTGGGAGAATGGATTTTTGTATTTTTTGTTTGAATTTGAGGATGTGTGATGTGGCATCCTACATGGATCCACATCATCCTCTTTTTCCCTCTTATATATAATTCAAACTCCTTGCTTGTTTTAGGTTGTTGAACCTTTTTGTATTCTTCCTTGGGGGCACATTTTTGCTATTTGGAGCTCTTGTGGATTGTGGAGGAATTTGGAGATAACTTCATACTTGGAATTTTTTTTTGAACAATGTTCTTAGCATTTGAGAGCTTACTGTTGGAAACAAAAGCTATCATGGAAAGGTAGGTGTTTATTCCTTCTTTATTGCTGTTATTTTCTTGTTGAGTTGTGTGTATGGAGAATGTTTTATTTTATTTGTTGGCTGGTTGGGTAGACTGCCTTAGGGAAGGTGTAGGAGAAGGCTATGGGGAATCCATGTGGGGGGCATAAGGAATGTCATTGGCATCATATTTTATGGAGTGAGTTTGGGTTTGGGATCCACCATGGAAAAGAAATAGCTTGAATTTCTTACTTTGTGGGGGCATAAGGAAATCTATGGGGGCATAAGGAGGGATTTGTGGGGGCATAAGGATGTGTGTGTGATGAAATTTATTTTAGCGTTTTGTTCTTGGTGGATGCCAAATTCCCATTTGGGAGGCATAAGTAGCTTCCCCATAGACCTTTCTCCTTTGGTTTGCATGATCAAGCTGAGTTTTGATTGGTATGTTTTAAATTGAAGTTTTGAATTGTTGTTTTTAGTTAAACTATGTTTTATATTGAAATGTGCATGTTTGAAAGAATGTTATGTGTTGTGGAAGCCATTTTTCCATGGGTTGAATTTATCTATTATTGTATTTTGGTTGGGGCTTAGGGGCCAATGATGAAGGAAGGCTTCTCCTTTCATTGATGTCTTGGTTGGATGGAGAGCATTTCCTTTCCCCCTTTTTGTGATCAACTTGAGAGAAGACAAAATGTCATGTTGCTTTCCTGGAGCAAAGGAAAAATGTAGTTTGATAGTCCCTTGTGAAAACATGTTTATTTGTAATCCTTTCCCACTTTTTGTGGATGAAATTGTAATATTTATTTTGTGAAGAAATATGTAGCTAATTTATTATGAGAGTGGATATTTGAAGTTTGAAATACATTCACATTCTACTTTGTACATGGAAAATAAAGAAATAGAGTTAAAAATCTGTTAATTGCATTAAAAAAAAGATGTAAAGATGTTTCTCTTTTTGAATTAGTGAAGAATTGTAAGTTCATCTCTCTTTTACATTGTTGTGTTGAGTTGGGAAATCAAATTGTGATTGGAATCTTTGTTTAGTGGTAAAGGAAAGAAAATACATATGAAGGAAGTTATATTGCTTGTCTTCTTTTGATAAATATATAAAATTTAAATTAGAGTTACATTTTGGGTATAGAATAGTTTGATTTAAGTCATTTAAATGTATTAGATTAGACTAGAAATGAAGTGCCATATTTGAAGGATGAATTTGATAAACAAATTTCTAGAAATGGGATTTCTGTTACAAACTTAAAACTGGCAATTAATTTTAATAAAAATGTATAGTTCAGACCTGCACTTAACAATCAACTTGGAAAGGTTAAAATTTAGTATGTTGTATCATAAATAAACTCAAATTGACAAAGAAAACTTAAGAAAACAATTTAACCATTGCAAAATTGAGCCAATCCTTTCTCAGTCGTTTTTTCTCATCATTATTGGAAAAATGCAACTTGAAATCAATTGAGCAAATTTACTTCCCTAAAACACTTTAAATCCTCCCTAGAACAATCCTCCATGTCTGATTGGCATGTTGAGTGAAGGAGGAGATCCAATTTAATCAAATTTGAAAGTTGGAAATTACCAGTTGGCATTTTAAAAGCTTACAGATCATTTTTGTAAAATTGACCCTTTAAACTTTATCAAAAAGTAAAATTTATGTTTTTTGTGCAAAGAGGGCATCAAGATATTTCTAGAAAGTCCTCGTTTTCCCAAAACTGAGCTTTCTAGCTCAATTTATGACACTTTTAGGTTTTTCTGCCTTGGGGAAACTTTGGGAAAATTTTCTCCTGGGCCCGAGCCCTGAAAAAATTCCCATTAAAAATCCTTAGAATTTTTTTTTTAAAAAAATTGTTCAAGAAAATTTTCATCTTTTCCTCCTCTCTCGGCCTACAACCAATCAAAGGATGCCACTGTATCCTCATGGGCAACGGTGGAGGCATGGCATTTTCTTTTGCCCTTAGACCTTTTGAAAATTTTGGAAAAAAATTCCATTTCTCCGCCCGCGTGGCCTATCACAGGCTGCCACGTGGAAGATTTGGGTGCTAGCAGGGGGGAGGACCCTTTTTTTTTAGATTTTTGTTCTTTGGAAATTTTTGATAAATTTCCCCGTGGCCCCGCACTCCTGCCCTCGCCTTGGGAAATTCTTCTCGTGGGCACACGGACCCATGCATCCAACTTCCCCTTTGTCCTCCCTTCGGTGAAATTCACAAATCAACTCCGCCACCCACCTCTCCCTCTCCCTTCTCCCCATGGTGAATCATGGAGTGCCACATGCCCTTGGTAGACCCACAGGTGCATGGGCATTGTTTTTTTTCTTCCCCTTTGGGTGAAATTCCCCAAACTCTCCCACTACCCCGCCCTTCCTTTCCTTGTTTCGCGATGACTCGGAGGATGCCGCATGTCCCGAGAGGACCTTTGGAGGCATGGGAGAAACTAGGAAATTTCTCTCATACAAGAAAAATCCCCAAATGCTCCCCACAACTCACCTATCTAAAATTTTCCGTTCACCCCTGCTTGACACATGTCCCCTTGCGTAAAATTTGACCCCTAAAGTCTGTTTGCTCCTATATTGAGTTCCTTAAGGAGTTAGGAGGAATTATTTATATCACCGAAAAGGTGAGAAAATTTCCTATTGATTGGGAATGATTTAGGAAAATTTTGGAAGTGTTAAGTATGAGAAAAATCAAGTTGAAACTTTGAGCCTGTTAGAGAGTGGGTATGGGGGTAAATTACTCCCTGAACCTAACTAAGACTTCTAACCCTAAAATTTGAACCATGTGAACTTGATATTTGTTAATGAAGGAAAAATATGATCTAGTAATTTTAGAATTGTTCTAGAACCTAATAGGGTCAACTGTTGTCTTGTAACTTGGTTGTGGACACTTCTAATAAAAAAATTATTCCATAATTTTCTAACTAACCCTAGGTTGTTTCTTGGGTCTCAAGTGGGTTGTTTTAAATGAGCATTACACCTCTATGATTCTCATGACTTAAAAGACACAATTCATTTTACATGTACTATCTTGTAACCATTTTTAATACTCACATATGAAAACCATTTACAATCACGAGACTCATGACCTTATACCACTGATGTAGATCAACTCTTGCAACACTAGTAACATAGATTTGACATGAAAAAACAACTTTATTACCCTTTATAGAAAACATAGACCTATTTACTATGCACACAATCCTTCTCATAGATTTGATAAATCAAATGTGACTTGATAAGATGATTAAGAGAAAACTAAACATGTCTTGAAAAATTTAACTAGACACATGATGTATACCTTATACCTTCATAAACCAAAACATACCCATGCTTCTTTCAGCTAATGAATGTCTTCAAGAATCCTAGTGAAGACACTTCAAGCTTCTTTAGGGAACTAGAATAGTATGTAGTCATCATATGATCCTAAATACTCCACCACTTCCTTACCCACCACTTCCTTCCTTATTGACATCTTGGATGGATTTAAAGACATGATAACATCCTCATTTTTTTCCTATTAAACACACATGGATTTCTTCCAACTACAAATTTATTCTCAATTACAGATAACAATTCTCTTATTCTTGTAATCATATCAGGATTAGACTTGAAAGACTTGATTTCATCCTTCTTAACCTTGTCAAAAATGTCCGACATCTTATTCATCTTGACTCTTCTTTGAATGGATTTACTATCTTTTATTGTTTCTCCTTTACACCATCTACACATTCTTCCTTCATGTCATGCTTTGGTGCATTATAACTTATACTATGCTTATCAGATTTAGATTCATTCTTCTTGATCTCATTTTAATTATCAGTAACCTTGATTGTCATGGTTGTAGCTGGCTCTTGTTTACTTGTTTCCATAGTATTTTACTTAACATCAAACTTTCTCTTATAAATTTCATATTCCTTCTATAATATCTTGAAATATGACCAAAATGTTACATTTGAAACAAATAACATGATTATGACCTCTAGGAACTTCATCTCTTCAACTTTGTCTAAGTGGATCATAATGAAATTTTCTTAAAATATGACCTTTCTTGTGGTATCAACAGTTGGTATTTTACCTTGAATGATATGGACAATAATTTCTCCCATTGATCCATGGATAGGATTTACAAATATTCTTCTACATTCCTTAGCTCTATGACAAAAAAATATTGCATGAGTAACAAACACCATTGAGCTTACTTGATGCCTTCATTGAATTTGGATTTCTAATGAATTTATTGTGACATTTGAAATCCTCCATAGCTTTAACAGGTCCTTGAATTGGCTCACCATCCTTATTTGTTTATTCCTTGAAGCCTAAATCAGATCTATTATTAGAGTGTCCGTAGACACCTAAAACTAGCACCACTAACTACAGTGTCAGCATCCACTAGACCCCCTTAATTATCACATTACTATCCCTATCCTAATCCATATAAAATATACACCCCTCATATTTATTAAATACATCAACATCATCACCATACTTACCTCGCATAAATCTGCATCCCTCATTAATTAATATATTACTTTCATACTCTTCATCTTTATTCACAAGAAAAACATCACATATCTTAGGTTATACACTTATAAACATATACCATCCATTAATTAACTAATACTTACCTTATAATACTAATTCCCACACTCCATGTCCTTCATTAATCAATTAAAATTAAATAACATAATCCTTTCCTACATAATCCTAAGTAAAGTTCACACTTATCTTCTAAATATTTCTCACACTTGCTAATCCTACGCAACCACCCGAGAATATTTGCAAAAAAAATCAAAATCCAAAATAAATAAAAAATTAAATCATATCTTCTTCCTAAAATCATCAAATCAACATCAAATCATATCTTCCTAAAATCTAATCTAAAACATATCAAATCATATCTAAATCATATCTAAATCAAACTAAATCATATCCAATAATATTTAGTAACCTCCTCAACCATTATCCACTCAAAATAATGTGCAAATTAAAATAGAGACCACCACTTCACACTAGTCAAGTTTAACCACCTAGGAAATCTACTAAAATCATCCATATAGCTATCCTAACCAAATTTAATAATCATATTACACCTCATCCCGCTTCATACTAGTTATGACTAGTTTAACTAGGAAACATACTAAAAAAATTCTCATTTATCCTAACCACCTCTATCAAAATATAGCCTCACCCTTATCCCTATGACAAGCCTCTATTTCACACTAGTTATGACTAGTTTAACTAGGTAACCTACTAAAATCATTTCCACATCTACCCTAACTACATATCTTGACTTATCTAGGTTGTTAGACCATAATCCCATGAAATACCATGAAACCAAAGTTAAAATTAGCACTTTATCCATTCTTACCCCTCCCAAACTTGAACTACCCAAAGGCGTCAGTGATTCCCAAAATCTCGACGATTATCTCATATTGATGAAACCGTATAAATACAAGTCCCATACCTTCTTCCAAGAAAAATGATAATCATCTTGGTTTGGAATTCGATAAGATATCTTCAAGGTAATTTTTTTGTATTATATCCCTCTTCTATTAATTTGTATCTTCTTCATCTCATGGAGGCCATTGATATATCCAAGATCTCAACTTAGTGCATCATCTCGCATCTTTTCTTGACACATTTGCAAACTCCTCTTTTTCGGTAATATCATCAATTCTTAGTCTTATACATCAAATTGAATGACCTAAGTACCTTAATTTCGTATTATTTCATTAATCATCAATAATTTAATAACTTTAATCAATCTTGTCTTGACCCTTATTAACTTGTTTATATTTTCTCAATAATTGCCAATAATTTTCCCAAAATCCTATGATTTGTCTAATCATAGACAATTCGCCTAATCATTGGCTATTTACATATGTTAGATAATCTATCATGGAAACATATATTTTTCATCCAGATCATAATCATAAATAATACTTTGCCTTTTTAGGTATCCATAAAGTTCCATCAAGATCCCTTGATTCATTCGTATGTTTTATCAGTTATCCAAATCAAATACATTATCTTTCTTGCCTTGTGAGCACATATCCATCCTCATAATTGCTCCTTTGAGCCATATTGTGATTCCTCGACTCACTTTAGATCACGAACCACCATCAAGCTAGAATATATCCTTGGATTGTGTCGGTCCCTCTGCCTTTGCATTGCTAGTTATATTATCATATCATTTTATCATTTTTTATCAATTCATTTTATCATCACCAAATTAATTTATTAAAATCAGATTGACATTTTTGGGCACCTAAAAATATTGACTAATTAAAAAATGTGCATGAGCGCAAGGCCTAAGTTGAGGGGTGGGTGTATAAGGAGAAGGTGTGCAAGTCAGGGTTCTAGGAGGGTTTTAGAAGGACCCGTGATACACGCCAATAGAACAAGGCCACGAGACTTAGCCATATTTGGCATATCAGATAGGACATGAGAAAATCATGACCAACTTGTGCATGATGTATGGATAAGGTTCCAACCTCACAATAAGTTGACCTATGAAGGAATAAACCCTACGTTTGAAGCTTCTAGAAGACCATCATGGAAAGGAGTGGAGAGCTGAGGCCTGTAGGAGAATTCTCCCATGGATTACCACATTGGGACACTTGGTGATGGATCTGAAGCCTCAGAAATGTGGGTTGGTATTTAAAGAGGCCTATAAATACAAGATCCCATAGAAGAAAAGGAGAGTAGATCAATAGAGAGTGGAGATCTGTAGAAATATTGCGAGGAGTTGTATTGGTTTGGGTAGATAAAATATAGGATAAGGATGCATCAAGGGGCTTTGGATTGTAAATTTTCTTTTTGAAAGCTAAGGGATGTAAATTTGGCTATGATGTATGACTTCGGTCTTCCATATTGTGATGTTCTATAATGGATCTAATGGATGTAATGAGGTTACCAACTTATTTGAATATGATCATCAATCATTCTGGTCCATACATATATCTTTATAGTTTTGTTTCATGTATGTTTATGGAATGATTATGAATCCTTATCCATTTTCCTTTCTATTTGGTTAAGTCATATAGTCTATTAAGTATATTTTTGTCTGGAATGACTGCATTGGTCTAGAAGTTGTTCTGAGCTCTATGATGATTGCATGTCTCATTTCCACTCACTCTCCTTAAAGTTACTATCATAGATTATGTTTCCCACTAAAATCACATAAAGGAGATGTTATGATCTTTATGTACAGATTTCACTAATGCCTTGAGGTTTTAATGTAATGGTTCATTACATTTGGTATTAGAGTGATCACCCAGGTTCGAGTCCCATCATGGGTAGCTATGTCGGCATTGTAGTGTTCACCTAGGGCTCGTATAAAGCGGGGTGGGGTCCCGCTATATGGGCTAAAATCTAGCCCAAGGTCCAGATACAAAAGCATGGTGGGATGTTATGATCCTCATGTGTGTATTTCACTAACTCCTCAAGGTTTTTGTGTAATGGTTCGCTCCAGAGAAACTCGGTGCCCATGTGTGCCTCGGTGAGAACCTAGCACCCGATGGGTGATAGGTCAGCATGCATGGGATTCCGTTATTCTTTGGTGGGTGTAAAAATGACTACATCTTGGTTCCATTTTTAGGACCTATTTTCAATGTTGTAGTGGGAAATAACATACATCATGATCTGTGCAATGAGTGATGATAGAGCATTTAACTTTGGAAGGTGTTGAAACATGGTTTAAGAGCACATAGGATGAATTTACTTAGAGATTCAAACTAGACCTGAGTTTGATGCCTATAGATGGGTAGAAAAGAACCTCTACCATGAGTTGTATAAAACTTTTTTCTATTGCTTCCCAAGAAAGTTGTATGAATGGATCTCATCATTTGCATCTACATCAATATGGTATTATAGATCATGCACGTGGACCCAAGAAGAGTATCGAGAGGTTGAAAAATGTAGATCTGACATGGACTCATGTTGTGGATCATTGGTGGAAAGGATTACCGCTAGATACACCCTAGAGTATGCTATTTCTACATATTCTTGTCTAGAAATCACCGAGTTTGAGTTTCGAGGGAGCCCAAAGGATCATTTCTATGTGTTATTCCCTTGGAAATTAAGATCTTGATCATTACCATGAGTTTATAGGCATTTTTGATGGTCAACTAAACCATTCTAAGCACTTAGGGAGGGATCTATGGTGGAGAAAGATGGCATACATTATGACCGAGAAAGAAAGGGAGTAGAGCTACCTCAAGTATAGTGAAGTCCGTGAAAGGGAGATTTTCAGACAATGCAAGGTTGCAAATGCAATGGATTTATGGAGGTAGGCGTTGCAAGGGAAGGAGTTGAGGTTCATGTAGAGGATGTGGAACCTGAGAAGTCTATGTTACCCCATCTTGGAAAGCACATAAGATAGACCCCTTCAGATTCTGATGAGCGTTCATCACTTAGAAAAAGAACGATCATTGGCATGCATCTAAACCCATCTAGTGACTTGGCCTAGGCACTTGGTTTTCCAGATCGGGAAGGAGTATCGTTAACCCATTTGGTATCGATGGAAGTGACTGATCCGCACCTAGGAGATACAATTTTTCATTTCCTATTTCTATGGTTGTACATACTATTCCAAAGATTCAGAGGAATTTTTAGACAAGGATTAAATATACAAGGCTTGGGTAACATGCCGTGGAGTGCCACGAGACACACATCTAGCAGTGGCACAATATCATGACAACTAGAATGCAATTCAGCGGAACATTGGGGATCCTAGGCGCGACCTCTTCGTGCCTATTAATGGATAGAAGAGGATATGGAGGTGAAATTAGTGGGACTGGGGACACAAGACATGGTGGATCTAGTGGATCTATTAGAGGAGGAAACGCCAAAGAAATTCAAGGAACTAGATCAGGAGGAAAAGGGCCCCAACCACCTCCTCAAGTCTTCTTTGAGATGTCTTTACATTTTCTAGATTACAAAGGTATTAAAGATGTTGTGGAGCATGTTGATAAGTGTGAGTTGTTATGGTGCGCAAAGGGGATCACAACCCCGGAGTGAATGGCCAGTCATTTTGCAATGACATTACAAGGTTTCCCACATAGATGGTATAGGAATTCCACATCCCTCAGTTTGAATAGGAGAGCATCAATGCCCTTAAGGAGATCCAACATGGAATGGTAGAGATTTTGTGGGAGTATGATACACGGTTCAAAACCACCCTGTCAAATTTATCCTATGACATTTACCCTACACAACATGCTTAATGGTTTGTTGGAAGGTTGATAACACTATTTAAAAGGGAATTATCTCATAAGAGTTTCACATACCTGCATAAGGTGTTGGAAGCTTCCCTACACACTTTGAAGTCATTAGGAGCATTAACACTAGTGTTAGCCCATTTCTAGAAGCTCAAATCACTTCTATGGCTAAGCAGCTGGAGAAGTTTTCTATGAACTCATCCCATGAGACTCATAGTGGTATATAGTGTACAAATTGTGAAGTAGAGGGGAATGTCAAGGATAGATACCCTAGGAAGTTGGTATGCACTATAGTAGTGGATTGTGAAATTTTCACGATGACCATGATGCAAGTAGGTGCCCTCTACTATAGCGCACAATCCATAAAAATGTATCTTGTTACTATAAGATTTGTACATCCACATCGCATGACACTAAAGACTATAGTCTAATTAACTAGATTCATGGAATTACTGATCTTGGTGTGTGCCAAACTAGCCTTACAAATGGGTCTAAAGGTGATGATCACCATTATGAGGAGCGCATAGATGGAGGTGCATGTGGAAGGGGATTTTGTGGAGGATTTCATGGTCATGTTAACCATGGATAAAGAAGTGAGTTGTCATGAGGAACCTATTTTAATTGTGGATCTACCGACCACTATAAGCACAAGTGTCTAGAATTATTGTAGTAATAATGGTGCAGGAAGAAGCACAAGTATGAGGAGTGCCCTAAGTTGTTTGAGCACATGAGTTAGCAGCACCAAAAAGACAAGGGCATTGTAATGGTAAGCATTAAGAAGACAGACACACAATGGATGCCATGGGTGAAATGTGATGCGAGCTTGGAACTCCGTTATGGTAACAACAAGAGTGCAAGCCATGCACATAAAGGAAATGCCAAGGAAGAAGAATATGGTTTCAAGGGAAGAAGTGGTACATGGGAAGTACCCATACCCTATGCATACAAAGGAGGTATATCAAGAAACCATGGAGGTCATTCAGATTTTACAAGGAAAATTCTAGTGTCTAAAGAATCACCCAGAGGGAGGTGAAAGGAGGAAGGTCGGGGCACCAAAGGATGACTTGGATGAGGTCAAGGAATTTTGTAAAATTCTAAAGAAATCAAATATTATTCCCTTGTTAGGAGCATGGTTGAGATAGAAGGTACCATGCTTTGGAGAAGAGCATGAGAGGAAGGTATTTCATACAAACCTTCCCCTCACAAAGCCTTGACTATGATAAGGATATCATGTTAAATGCAGTCATGGATGGGTGGCTCCTTAGTAAGATCCTCATCGACTAATTGAACTCGATTTGTGGAGAGATGGATAACATTCAAATAGGACTTGATCTTGTCCCAACTATTTTAGGTTGTGGATTTTAACAAAGGTAATAGAACCTATTTTGTAACCCTAAAATGGTGAAGGAGATGAAGATATCCCTCAATTTGTGCAAATAGTATGAAAAGGGCCTTGGGAAAATATGATCAACACTCAAATATAACTTTCAAAAGTTGTCACTTCTAGATTATGGAGATACTTTCAATGCAAGGCAAGGGTTACTAAAGGAATTTTGAAATCCTGATGTGTTTTGCATACTTTTAACAAATGGATTTTGATCTTCTATGGGTATACAGTCAAAATAGGGGTAAAAAGGGTATGATTAGTTGTTTTGAATATTTTTTGGGTGGGATTTAGACAAGACAAACCAAGGTCTCTAGAATCTTTGAGGATTTCAAAAAAATATGGAGAAATTAATAAAGAGAAAGTATCAAAATGGTTTATCATCCCTTCAACTAGGATATGTGCATCAAATGGAGGCCTAAATCTACACTTTTCACACAATATTTGATCATATATCACAAAATCATGAGTTAGAATGAACCAATGAAGCATTTAGCAATCACTATTTAATCATGACAATCATGACCTAGGTACACCCAAAGGTTTACAAACAATCTCAAAAATCAAGGAAAGTAAAGTGATTTTAAATTTGTTTATCTCTTTATTAGATGAAATCTCTTCTAAATGTGAGATTGTAAATGCCAATAAACTATCAAAATAAATGAGACCATGTATGATCAAGAGAGATTTTAAACACAAGACTATAATAGGAAAGAAACATAAATTTGAAATGCATTCTAAAATATAAGTGTATGCAAATTTTGCCAAGAGAAAACACAAAATAATCCAAAATGATCAAATTTATCAGCAAGGGAATGTTTCAAGAACAATCTCAGATATTTTTTATGGCTTTACAATTGAAACCAAGTCAACATGATACAAATATGATGCAAAAAAAGGAATTAGAAGTGGTTCTCAGGTGGTTTCTCAGAGAATGGGCTTCTTCCTAGATTTTCCTATGAAATTTTTAGTTTTCTAGGCTTTTTTAAACTCTTCCAACCCTTTGCATGACAAATTCATGCAATATATAGCTTTCAATCTCCTTCGATCCTTCTTTCCCAAGAAAATAATATGCCAAAGGATCAAATTTGTTACAAAAATTCTCATGATTCACAAACAGGGATGTTTAATAGAACACGTCCAAAAAGTTACCAGTTGTCTCAAAAAGAGATGAATCATTGAAAATTTGCATCATTATCCATTGTGGAGGCATTTTTCATCTTCAAAGCATGTTGACTCCTTTCCTTTCATTATTTCATCCTTATCCCTCCAAAATTTGACTCTGCAACTTTTGGATTTGATATTTTATGTTTTTGGATGGGTTAGGGAAAAATTTATTTCAAAAACATCTTTGATATTCCAATTGATCCTCAAAACTATTGCATTGGTCCTTGAAGGCACAAACGACATGAATTTTCAAAAATTTGGTGAAAATTGATGCAAAAATGCATCTCCAAACTTCCTGGAGCTCAAATGGCGGCCAAATTGAAAAATGCACAGTTACTGTTGATCTTCCTTTATCCTTTAATCTGAGCCCTCCATGTGTCACAATGTGATTGAAATGGGCTTGGGATCACTTTTTGACATTTTTAACACTTTTGGAAAAATGTAAAAATTGACATTTTTCTCCGCCCCTCCACCCTTTGAAAATGAGCTTGACACGTGTCCCAAAGTGGGCCCCATTGGAATCATGGACCGATTCTACACATTTCCACCTTTTTTGGAAAAAGGAAAATTTTCTAAATTATCCCCACGGACCTACACCTCTGATTCTATCCCTCAACACATGGAAAAATATCACTGGATAAAGAGTCACGGCTCAATTTTAAACATTTTGCCTCTTTTTGGAAAAAAGAAAATTTTCCATTTTTCCTCCATGCTCCACCCTCCCACAAGACACGTGTCCTCATATGATTGTATGAGGGAAACACTTCTCATTTCATATTTTAATCATATTACATGAAGGAAAATTTTAAAATTTCCTCCACCATCCCGCACTCCTCCATTGACTCCTCGATGAATCTTGACTTTTTACCTTCGGGCTCACGGGTCCATTAAATGATTTTACCCTTTTGATAACTAGAGGATAAAAATATAACTTGCCTCTGAAGGCCCACCTCCCCACCCTATGCTCTGATGCTGACACGTGTCTTCATCCCATTGGCTACGAGTTTGTGGTCCAATTTTATACTTTAACTCTTTTTCACCAAAGGCCAAAAAGTATCAAACTCCTCCGCCTTTCCATCTCCCCACCTGCCACGTGTCCTCCTTTGATTGGATGCGGGCCTTAGGTGATTTTCTTCATTTCCAAAAATTTTCCAAAGTTCCCTAAGGAAAAAATACCCACCAGTCTACCTTCACTCTTCTTGACACATGTACCTCCTCTTGGGCCTGCGAGCTACGGGGCAAACTTGCACTTTTTCAAAAAACACAAAATGTTAAGTTTTTTTAAAATGAGCCGCTGATCCTTGTCCAATTAGAACAAGCCACATTTCTGATGAAATGCTTGAATAATAAATTGATGGGAAAATGATGCCCGTCTCCGATCACAAAACATGATGAAAAATGCCAGGATGCCCTAGAATTTGTTTTTTCACTAAGGATGACAAATTTCTCAAAATTTAACCAACTAAAACATGTTTTCAAAGAATTTTTTATCATGGAATTGGATTTTCAATGGCATACAAGTGCAAATCAATCAATTTTAAACTTCCATGATCGGGTAAAAGGAAAAATAGTAGAGCCTACAGATTTTGGAAAAATTAGGGCACAAAACAGGGCACACATGCAGATTTCTTTCAAATTGGGAAAAAAAACAAGTTTGTGAGCATTTCAAGGCATTCAACTAGAGGGAAAAGTTGTAGACCACCAATTTGAGAGAAAAAAATTTCAGAGCATGCATAAAATGAAGAAAAATTTAGGGTAAAATGGTGCAAGCTCAAAAATGGCACCAACATCGGCTCCTACTCGGGGATGGGCACTCCCAGCGAGTGCCACAAGAACAAAAGAAGTTAGACCAAGTGCCAAAAAAAACCATTGGGAAATGAATTCAAAATGTAGGGTAGAAAAACTAGACCCAATTGACAAAAAATGGCTACCAAGAACAAGGGGTTAAACCACAAACCGACAAAAACAAAAAAACAAAGCCAAAAAATAAAGACTATACACTATACAAGTGGTGCATACCTCAAATTTGGGGATTAATCCAAGAAATGCTTCAGATGCCTACCATTAATAGGAATTCAAGCAATTCCCCATCTAAGTCCTTGAGAAAAAGGTATTTTCACCAATTTTGATATCAATGGAGTAAGGGCCCATCCACAATGCATCAAATTTACCATGTTTTCCCTTATCTTCATGCCTACTATCCCACAAAAAAACTATATCTCCAACATTGAAATCCCTAGGAGTGACCTTCTTGTCAAACAACCTCTTCAACTTCTCTCTAAATCTGACATGCCTTTGGTGGGATGCTCTTCTTTCTTCATCCAGCTCAACAATCTGATTAATCCTTGCTTCATATGGACTGACCTCTTGATCTTCAAGTTGTTAAACAAACTGAAATGAAGATAATTACATGATGTAAGGGTAGAAAAGCTTGAGTTCCATACACCAACTCAAATGGGATCTTACTAGTAGCTCTTTTGGTAGTGATTCTATCATCCCAAACTACAAATTTCAGTTGTTCACCCCATTTTCTCTTGTTCAACTCCAAGGTTCTCCTAATGATCTTCAACAAGTTCTTATTGCTGACTCAACTTGTCCATTCCTTGAGGGTTATAGTTTGAAGCATAAGTCAGATTGGTTCCATACTCCTTGCACATTTCCATCAAGGGCTTAGCTCTGAAACACATGGCATTATCAGCAATAATCTTTACTAGCACACCAAATCTGCATATGATGTGATTCAACAAGAAGTCCATAACAACTTGGTGTGTTGCTTTCTTGGTGGGGATTGCTTCTACCCACTTGGTGAAGTAATCTATGGCTACAAGGATCCACTTATGTCCAACACTAGAAGGGTCTGAAATCTCACCAATGAAGTCTATTCCCCATTGTTTGAAAGGAGCTTCAATTGATACAGGATGCAAAGGAAGGGAGCCTAAAGCTTTCATTCTTCCAGAGAAATGTTGGCAGCTTTCACATTTTCTAACCAGCAGGGTTGCATATTTGAAGAGAGTAGGCCACCAATAACCAGCTCTCAAAATTTTGTGTGTTGTAACCCTTCCAGCAAAGTGTCCTCCACAAACTCCCCCATGGAAATCAAAACTATTTTGGGAGCTTCATCTTCAGTTATACATTTCAAGAGGACACCTTCAGGGTTCTTCCAAGCCAGCCCAAAGTCAGTGATGATGTATTTTTGAGAAGCCATCTTGAGGGATCTTTTCTGATTTTTATTCAAATGATCAGGGCAGCATAGGTGTCTGAGGTAAAATATTACATCCTTGTACCACTCAGAACTTACCAACTTCTCAAGAACATCTTCCCTTTCTTCCTCTACTTCATTCACTTCCACAGTCTACAAGTTGCTCTCAGCCATGAGCTTAGCAAGACCCAAACCTCTCACCAACTTTGTGGTTTGGATATCCATGTCATATTCCTACAGTTTGTTCACCCATCTACATATTTTTCTTGAGATCTCCATCTCTGATAAGATGTCTTTTACCATGGTGTGGGGAACATAAGCAACAACTTTTGAACTTAAGATATAAGGCCTGAAAACCTTTGTTGCTTTCACCAAGGAAAATGCTTGTTTTTCCATGATTGTGTACTTTAACTCAACAGCTTGTAAAGCCTTATTAAAGAAGGCAATAGGCCTCTTAGCCCCATCTTCATCCTTTTACAGAAAAATAGATGCAATGGTATTTTTAGAAGCAAAGGAGAAGATTTGGAAAGGCTTCTTATAATTCGAGCTACCAAGATAGGTGCATGTTTCAATGCTTCTTTGATTCCTTCAAAATCCTGAATAGCATCCTCCTCCCATTTGATAACTTGGTCTTTCTTTAACATGCATGTAATAGGAAGAGTCAATTCAGAAAAATTAGACACAAACCTTCTAATGAAATTGATCTACCCAAAGAAGGATTGGATGCCCTTCTTTGTTCTTGGAATTGGAACCTTGCTGATTGCTTCTACCCTCTCAGGGTCAATCATGACACCAGCCTTTGAAACAATATGACCAAGCAACTTGGCCTTTTGCACCCCAAAATGACACTTCTTTGGATTGAGAGAAATTTCATATTCTCTACATCTGATCAACATTCTTTCCAAGTGTTGCAAGTGATCTTTTTTTCTCCTTGAAAACATAGTCACATCATCCTAATAAACTGCAATGAAGTCATTTATGTAACCAACAAAAAAGCAACATCCATTTCTCTTTGGAAAGTAGCTCCAACATTCATAAGACCAAAAGGCATTCTTACATAAACATATGTTCCCCAAGGAGTGGTAAAGGTAGTTTTAAATCTTTTTGACTCCTTGACAACAACTTGGTTGTAGCCGAGAAAACCATCCAAGGTGGACAAAAATTCAGATCCATTCACTAACTGCAACATGTTTTCCATGTTTGGCAAAGGATAATTGTCTTTCAATGAAGCTCTATTTAGATTTTTGAAGTCTACACAAAGTCTGATATCTCCATTTTTCTTTCTGACTGGCACAAGGTTTATAACCCAAGATGAATACCTTGTGGGCTAAATGATCCCTCCCTCCTTCAGTTTCTTCAATTCATCTTGCATTTTCATGAGAGGAGTGGATTAATTGGCCTCTACTTTTTTCTGAAAGGGCTTGCATTTGTTTCAAGAGGAATCTCATGCTGAAACAAGTCCTCTCTATATGCTTTCAGCTCTAAATAAGACCAAGCAAGACAGTCTTAATATTTCTTCAATAGTTGAACATAGGACTATTTTTCTTCTTTGTTTAGATTGCTTCCCAACCAAAATTTTCTTGGTTTATCATTAGTGCCCAAGTTATGCTCTTCCACATCCCTTGAGGTAGACATGTTTCTATTGATGATGCAATCAACATTGTCAAAATTTGACTCAAGTGCAACAAGACCTCTAGGAATGGTGTTAGTTTTCAATTGGATAATATCCTTTCCAAAAAAATTCTCTCTTCCTTTAGTCACACACACCATTGGTTCCCAATCAATATTCTGATCTACAAACTCACCTTGATTTTGTAAGAACCTTTGCACTTGAGCATCATCATTAAACACTTGTCAATGCTTGATGTTGTCAGGGACAACTGGCCTAGTTAACACTTCAATATTGTACTCACAATAAGGTGAAATGGTGTAATTTCTAAATCTTGACCCCAACACTTGCCAAATTTTCAGCAAAAACATTGAAACTTATTCATGATGCACAATGTTGAAGGAATCAAACATCTCAATTAGATCCCAAACTGCATGTTTGTACTATTTCATCCGTTGATTTTTTGTAGCATATAGTTTTCTTATTTGTTTGAAAACTAGCTCTGAATCTCCTTTTACAATGATGTCCTTGACACCATACTTCCATGCAATTATTATACCCAAAACAAGGCTTCATACTCAGCAATGTTGTTAGTACATTCAAAATTAAGCTTGAAGGAAAAAACAAACTCTTCCAAGCTAGGAGAAATCAGAATTATACCAACACCATTTCCAAATTTGGAGCAAGCTCCATCAAATAGCAAGGTCCAAGGGGAACCTACCTATTCAAGGAACTTTGACTGATCCATCTTGTGTTCTTTTCCATCAGAAAACCCAACAAAGTTATCAACATCTACATCAGCAAACAACACCTCATAGGAAGCATTGTTGGGATCTTCAATAAGGTGTAACATCTTCTTTTCTCCATAGATCTTGACAAGGATGCCTTCAATGGGAATAGTGGAAAAATACATGTCCATTTGAATAGTCCCACCAACACTTGTAACCCACTTTCTTGACAAAAGCATACCCCATTTGGCAGGGCAATCAACAATCACAACATCAAGTTTCAAATTCTTACCCGGATAGGTTACAAGTTGTACCACCAAACCCTTCACACAACCAACTACCGACACTTCTCTTGATTCCATGGTAGTACACTTTCCATAGGCTACTATCACTTTGATATCCAACTCATTCATGACTTCTAGAGGCATGACATTGCATGATGCACCGGAATCAAACATACAATTGTGAAGTAGTCTATCCTTTATGATCAAAGTTGTAAAGAATGGATCAACATTCAATTGGGAATCAACCAAGGATGTCCCCAAGTATACCTCAGGTGTTTCTCCAAGATCCTCTAATGTTGGTGGTGTTTCAAGGTCTGCAATGATTTGAGGAGTTTCAACAACGTTTACATTTCTGCTTGGGGTACTTACTTCTCTTCTTTCAATCCCAAGTACTCAAATGCTCTCTTCTTGTGCTCAGAATCCTAAGCAACTCAATGATTGGAACACTCACTTTGATTTGGCTCAATACTTGGGCTATGTCATAGGGAACATTCTTTGGCAAGGCAGCATTGGAAGGGAAACAAGTAGATTCATTAGATGGCATGGGATTCTTGGTAGCTTGGGCATGAGGAGGACTGAAATTTTTTCTTGGGACAACAGAGCTTTTGGCAGGTGTTTCTCTTCTAGGAGCTTCTTTGGGAATACTTGTAAGAAAGGGTGTTTTAGGTTTGGCTTGAGGCCCAACTCCCTTAAAAAACTTGCTCCTAGTGTTATACTTTTTTTCTTGAGCCACAACAACATTCATTAACAATTATATATCTTCCTCCGAAGGGGTACAACCATCATACTTCTTAATCATCAAATCTCTTAAGTATTAAAATTAATTGTTAGGAATATCAAAATATTTCACTACATCTACCTCAAGAGTATGAGGGGGAAGAAGACTTGTACTTGTTTGATGCAATCCCAAAAGGTTGCAGCTATCCTTGCACTTATTACCTCAATTGATGTTGCTCCTTCTTGTGAGCTTGAAGAACATCCCACCATGTAGATATCATCATCAGTACCATCATCATTATTAGCTTCACCATCTTGTTAGTCCACTTCACATGGAGGATGGGGTAGAAAACACCTATCACACCAATCAATATCAACAACTTCCTCAACAACAAAAACCCTAGTAGTTAGGGGATCAGGTAACACTCTTCCTTCACATGCTTGAGGATGTCTATTTGTAGACCCCATGGGTCCTTTCCCTCTATCATCAGATCCCTTTGATCACCCCTAGGATGATTGGAAAATATGTCATGGTTTTGTGCTTTTTTCTGACCTTGTGAAGTCTGCCCAATTCCCTTCTCTTCCCGAGCTAACTTGTATGAGATTTATTTGACAACCCTGCCAAAGTTTTCACAACCTCCTCCAAATCAGCACCCTTTCTAGCTTGAGGTTTTTCAGGGTTTATCAACTTTACACCATCTCTCTTGAGAGGTTTCCCAATGGCCTTTTATATTATTTTCAATTTGAAGTGCCATGGTGAAAGGCCTACCTTAAATTTTAGGGTTCTTATCCCTTAAGTAGAAGGTTTCCTTCTTATCAAATGCATTTGCATATTTGATTAAACAAGACTCATCACATGGCCTCAAATTAACAGGAAAAACCTTCTCAAAGTGTTTTGTTAAATATTGTGTTAAATCATGCACTAATTCATTGGGGTTCTTCTTGATATTTTCAAATTCAGACAAGAGAAACCTAGGATCAGTTTTGTCACCATATTGCAATCTGAATGCATTCTACATTTCAGTCCATGAATCAATAGAATTATTTGGCAAGAGCCTTGTACCAATCCCTATCATCCTCCTCTAAAGTGTGGACAAACAATTTAATGTACACATCCTCAAATCCAATTTCAAAATCCTCCATCATATTAATAAAGAGTTTCAAATGTTGATCACCTGTTATGGAATTATTCCCTTGGAACTTTGGCAATCTACTTCTAACATCTTGAGGCACAACATTAGGATAACCAGCCATTCCCCTAAAATTTATTGGGCCAAAGGTATTGACCACAAAAATGGAGGCCTAGGTGGAGGCTGAGCCATGTTGTCTAGTGGAGGTGATCTTGGGGGTGACACAAGATGATGAGGAGTGCGAGGTCTTTGGGGCTCAAGAATGTGGTTCACAAGATTGGTATTCTCTAGGTGCTGATTTTCTTGGAAAGTTTTACTAGAATTGAAACACACAGTGTAGATTGAAGAAGGAACTCACCAGTACAAATAGAAGGACCTTCACTAGTTGAAGTAAACAAGTTTATGAGAATATTTCTTGAATCAGAATCACTAGAAGAAGAGTGATAATCCTCTATTAAAGGTTGATCTCTCTCACCAATGGATATTCCTTTGCTTGATGTCTGACCTTCAACAACCTTCCAAACTTTTCTCTCCTCTAAAATTGTCTTTCCAAATTCTTGAAATAACTTTCTACTTGGGTCTCTCCTAAAGAGAGATCTTCTTCCTTCCAGGTTTTTGTAGAGATTAGAAAACACCAAAAAAAAAATGACAGAAAGCTAAGACACTAGGTATTTATCAAGATCAAAATAACATGGAGTCACCACTAAGGAATTTCACCCTAGTTGTGAAAATGCACTAAAATACTCTATCAAATACCTATCAACACTGAAAATCTTGCCAAACTTTATAGATCAGACCTTCCTTTTTCTTGAATTTATCAACCACAAATGCAAATGAAGTGCAACTACTACTAGAAACTGATAAAATTACAGACAGAGTTTGAAACCTTTACATACACCTTGAAAATATGAGTATAGAATGATGCTTTAACAATATATTTGTAGATAGAACTTGTAAGAGACATTACTAGGGTTTGATATGCATTCAAATATTTCAAATATGTATGCACATGGATCAAGATTGAACTAAGAATGTCCCCGGCAACAACGCCACTGTGTTGGTACCCAAATTTGTTCTCCTTTTCAGTCTGAGTAGCATCAAAGATATGGCATGAAGCTTGAAGACAAATGGATCATGGTGTGTGTCATTTTTTAGCCGAGGATATGATCTAACTGCACTCATATTTGTGGAGAGATGGATAACACTCAAATAGGACTTGATCTTGTCCTAACTATTTTAGGTTGTGCCTTTCAACCAAGGTAAGAGAACCTATTTTGTAACCCTCAAATGGTGAAGGAGATGAAGATATCCCTCAATTTGTGCAAATAGTATGAAAAGGGCCTTGGGAAAATATGATCAACACTCCAAATTTGACTTTCACAAGTTGTCACTTCCAGATTATGGAGATACTTTCAATGCAAGGCAAGGGTTACTGAAGACATTTTGAAATCCTGATCTATTCTACATACTTTAGCAAATGGATTTTGATCTTCTATGGGTATACAGGTCAAAACAGGGGTAAAACAAGGTAGGATTAGTTGTTTTGAATGATTTTTGGGTGGGATTTTAGATAAGACAAACCAAGGTCCACTGCCAGACTCTTTGAGGATTTCAAAAAAATATGGAGAAACTTAATAGCAGAAAGTATCAAAATGGTTAATCATCCCTTCAACCAGGATATGTGCATCAAATGGAGGCCCAAATCTACACTTTTCCACACAATATTTGATCATCTATCACAAAATCTTGAGTTAGAATGAACCAATGAAGCATTTAGAAATCACTATTTAATCATGACCTAAGGTGCACCCAAAGGTTTACAAACAATCTCTAAAGTCAAGGAAGGTAAAGTGATTTTAAATTTGTTTATCTCTTTATCAGATGAAAGCTCTTCTAAATGTGAGATTTCAAATGCCACTAAACTATCACAAGAAATGAGACCATGTATGATCAAGAGAGATTTTAAACACAAGACTGCAATAGGAGCAAGAAACACAAATTGAAAACATTCTGAAACATAAGTGTATGTAAATTTTGCCAAGAGACAACACAAAATAATCTAGAAATGATCAAATTTATCAGTAGGGGAATGTTTCAAGAACAATCTCAGAGCTTTTGATGGCTTTACAACTGAAACCAACTCAACATGATACAAATCTGATGTAAAAAAATGAATTAAAAGTGGTTCTCTAGGTGGTTTCTCAGAGAATGGGCTTCTTCCCAGATTTTCCCGTGAAATTTTTAGTTTTCCAAGATTTTTAAACTCTTCCAACCCTTTGCATGAAAAATTCATGCAATATATAGCTTTCAATATCCTTCGAGCCTTCTTTCCCAAGAAAATAATATGCCAAAGGATCAAATTTGTTACAAAAATTCTCATGATTCATAAACAGGACGTTTAACATAACACGTCCAAAAAGTTTTCCATTGTCTCAAAAAGAGATGAATCATTGAAAAATTCACATCATTATCCATTGTGGAGGCAATGTTTTTCATCTTCAAAGCATATAGACCCCTTCCTTTCATTATTTCATCCTTATCCCTCCAAAATTTGACTCTGTAACTTTTCGATTTGATATTTTACATTTTTGGATGGGTTAGGGCAAAAATTCATTTCAAAAACATCTTTGATCTTCAAATTGATCCTCAAAACCAATTACATTGGTCCTTAGAAGGCACAAATGACATGAATTTGCCAAAAATTTGATGAAAATTGATGCAAAAATGCATCTCCAAACTTCCTAGAGCTCAAATGGCGGCCAAACTGAAAAATGCACAATTACCATTGATCTTCCTTTATCCTTTAATCTAAGCCCTCCACATGTCACAATGTGATTGGAAATGGGCTTGGGATCACTTTTTGACATTTTAACACTTTTGGAAAAATGTAAAAATTTGACATTTTTCTCCGCCCCTCCACCCTTTGAAAATGAGCTTGACACGTGTCCCAAAGTGGGCCCCATTGGAATCACGGACCGATTCTACACATTTCCACCTTTTTTGGAAAAAGGAAAATTTTCAAATTATCCCCATGAGACCACACCTTTGATTCTATCCCTAACATGTGGTGAAATATGACTGGATACGGAGTCGCGGCTCAATTTTAAACATTTTGCCTCTTTTTGGAAAAAGGAAAATTTTCCGTTTTTCCTCCATGGCTCCGCCCTCCCGTAAGACACGTGTCCTCATATGATTGGCTGAGGGGAAGCACTTCTCATTTCATATTTTAATCATATTCCATGAAGGAAAATTTTTAACATTTCCTCCGCCATCCCACACCTCCGCCATTGACTCCTTAGATGAATCTTGACTTTTTACCTTTGGGCTTGCGGGTCCATTCAACGATTTTACCCTTTTGATAACTAGAGGCTAAAAATAAAAAACTTCCTCCAAAGGCCACCTCCCCATGCCTTGCCTGTGATCTGATGCTGACACATGCCTTCATCCCATTTGGCTATGAGTTTGTAGTCCAATTTTATACTTTAACTCTTTTTCACCAAAGGCCAAAAAGTATCAAACTCCTCCACCTTTCCATCTCCCCACTTGCCATGTGTCCTCCTCTAATTAGATGCAGGCCTTAGGGGATTTTCTTCATTTCCACACATTTTCCAAAGTTCCCTAAGGCATAAAATAACCTTCCCATCCACCTTCACTCTTCATGCGACACGTGTACCTCCTCTGGGGCCTGTGGAGCTACAAGGGCAACTTGCACTTTTTTCTAAAAACACAAAAACATTAAGTTTTTAAAAATGACCCACCAATCCTTGTCCAATTAGAACAAGCCATGTTTCCAATGACTTTTGAAGAAGAAATTGATGGGCAAATAATGCCCGTTTGACCGTCAAAACACAAAAAATGTGAGGGATGCCCTAGAATTCAATTTTTTCGCTAAGGATAGAAAATTTCTCAAAATTAAACCAACATAAAATATGTTTTCAAAGGATTTTTATCATGGAATTGGATTTTAAACTTCCAAATGGCATGGAAAAATGACAAAGTGCAAATTATGGTCAATTTTAACTACAATCGGGCAAAATGGAAAAATGACAAAGCTTTGCATATTTTGGAAAAATCACATGGAACCTATGAGTTAATTAGATGACATTTGAGAGGATCATAAAGGTGACAAAGCCATGTATAGTCTAGCACCTAGGAGGTAAAAATATACCTAATTATTTGAGAGGATCCTTCCTTGAGATCTTTTTGTAGGAGATGGAAGCTCGGTGGAAGAAGGATAATGGATGAAGAGGGATGTTAAGTTATGTCCTACTCGACACGTGAAGAATAGTGGTGGGATACACATCAAGAGAACCTCTTGGAATGGTATGAGCTGAGAATTGCCTTCTCCATAAGGTTTTTCAGAATAACATGCCCACGGCTATAAACGAATACCATGAAAGAGAGACCGCTTCCTTCCATATCCAAGCATGTGAGACAACCTGGCTAGGAAGCGCGAAGCATTACTACATTCATTATGGGTTCATAAGTTGTAATCCACCCTATAAGTTTGTGCACATGCATGGTATATCCACTTAGAGATGCATCACCAAATTGGTAATTGGCAAGAATTGGCGGTTGATCTCATTCAAACATTTGAGTATCAGAGTACAAAACCCTTGGTGGATAAGGCATTGTAGGTTATCAAGTGCCTTACCATTGGGGATAGTGTTATGGTGGAAGATAGAATACAAGATTTTCTAGGTGAACCTAGCCTGGAGGTGCACTTTGAGGAAGAAGAAACAAAAGAGATACAGTTTGAGTGTGCATGTACAGAGAAAGAAAAGGGGAAGATGGTGTATGTTATTGATGGAGAAGAGGTAGAGAACTTGGATGTTAACCACTCTATAGGGATGCATGAAGTCATAGATAGTTTTGATGAATGGGTGCACTCCTATCTTGAACCTTTAAAGACAAAGAAGGTTAATATTAGTTTAGAAGAAGAGCCTAAAGAGGCTATCATCGAAGACTATTGGTCAGAGAGGGAAGTCTCCAAGATCATTTATATTTTACATGATTTTGAGGATTTATTCCCATGTGGGTATCATGAACTCAAAGGCATTCACCATTCCTTGGGGGAAATGAGAATTAAGTTAAATGATGTTGTGGGCTGGTTCGGAAGAGACCATACCGAATGAATCCTAACATGCACAAGAAGGTCAAGGAATAAATATATAAGATGACAAATCATGAATCATTAAAGTTTTTAAACGAATGTCGAGTGGATAAGTCCAATGGTAATTAGCATTAAGAATAACATAAGGATAAGGATTTTTGTTGATTACAGGGACCTAAATGTAGTGTGTATCATTGATCCTTTCACAACCCCATTTACTGAAGAAATCTTAGAGGGAGTGGTAGGATGCAATGTCTACTCTTTCTCAGATGGATTCTTAGGCTATCACTAGGTAAGGATCACAAAGGAGGACCAGAGGAAGATGAATTTCACCACTAAGTAGGGAAGTTTTTCCTATACAATCATGCCTTTTGGGTTGAAAAATGCACCTGCAGTGTTCTCGCACATTGTTGTCCAAGCTTTCCAGGACTTCATCCATAAATTTCTTCAAGTATACCTATATGATTGGACAATATATGGGTTAGTGAAGGACTATTGTGACAACTTAAGGCTGATGTTTGAAATATGTTGGCAATTGAGGATATCCCTTAACATTAATAAATGTGTCTTTTCTACCCTGTTTGGAACATTATTGGGTCACATCATATGTAAGGAGGGCCTACTAGTAGATCCCGCAAAAGTTACAGTACCTATGGGATTAAGGGAGCCTACTATTCAAAGTGTAGTGCACAGACTTCTTGGGTATACAGGGTACTAGAGGAAGTTCATCAAGGGATATGCCAAGATCACCACACCTTTAGAAGATTTTCTTAGACATAAAAATTCCTTTCATTGGGAAAAGGTGTAGCAGAATCCATTCAACAATTTGAAGGATAGGCTTGTCACCATGCCCATCCTACATTTCCCTTCTTGGGATAAGCCTTTCCATGTTCATGTTGATGCCTCGGAACCACAATTAGAGAAATACTTGCACAACTTGGTGAAGGGATTTTTGATAATCCTATGTGCTTTGCAAAGGGAAGTTGATACTAGTGGAGAAGAATTATACTACAACTAAGCGTGAGGCATTTCCAATGATCTACGCACTTCACAAATTCGGACAATATATGATGGAAACTCCATTTATATTTTACACTCGACCATATGGCATTGAAATAATTAGTGAACAAGCTCATTCTACAAGGGCACATATATCGGTGGATACTATTGTTCCAAGAATTCGAGTTCACCATAGTTGTCAAACTAGGAAAAAGTAATTCGAACCTATCATTTGTCTAGGATTGATTCGGAGAGGACACATAGAGAATTGAAGAGACTATGTCGATGTGTAACTATTTAGGTTGTGGCATGTACCCTCGGATTTGAAATATGTTGCATTATTTCTCAAGATAGTTGTAGCATCGGAAGGGATGAAGGCATTGGATAAAAAGTGGTTAGCTATATGCTCCATGCCCTACATGCTGATTAGTGGGGATTTATACAAATTAGGACGTGATGAGATTATGTGCCGGTGTGTGCTAGAACATGAGTGCCTAGCCATAATAGAAGAGGTGCACGGAGGTAGTGCAAGTGGACACTACGCAGAACTGCCACTACACGCAAGATATTAATGGCCGGATTATGGTGGGAGAATCTATATCAAGACTGCAAGGAATATTAAAAGGCATGTGACCATTGTCAGGACAATGGAAATTTAGGGCAAAGAGATGAAATTCCTTTGTGCCCTATTACCAGCATTGAGCCATTCCAAAAGTGGGCTATAGACTTCATAGGCCCTATTGCACCACCACACATAGAGTGATCACAATATATAATCACTTGTATATATTACTTGAAAAGGTAGGCAAAAGTAACACCTACTAATGATTATACAAAAGCTACTATAGTAAGGTTCCTATGGGAAAACATTATTACAAGGTATGGATGCCCTTTGAGTTTTACTAGTGACAAGGGTACACATTTCTTGAATGAGATAGTAAGGATTCTTTTAGTAGAATTCATGGTGGATCATCACAAGAGTACCCCTTACCATCCAAAAGCAAATGGAATTGCTTAGGCATTTAAAAAATACTTATTCACACATTGACTAAGATTTTTGATGCCGGTAGATAGAATTTGGTTGACAATGTATCAGTCATTCATTGGGCATATAGGACAACCTATAAGAGGTTAAATAAGGGAACACCATTTCAATTAGTGTTTGGCATAAAAGCTGTCCTACCATTTGAATTTATGTTGACTTCACTATGTATAATGAACGTAAGAGGATTAGATGATGAACAAGTGCTTTGGAAGAAATAATTGACAAGTTAATGTAATTAGATGAAAGAATATTACTTGTCGGTGGAGACAGAAGACTGAAAAATAAAAAGAAAAGGCATGGTGTGATCATTGCATTAAGAACAAAAAGTTTGAATTTGGGTAGATGGTTTCTTTTTATGATTCCAAGTTTTTGTGCCATCCTAAGAAGTTAAATGTCCATCTCGTACATATTGTATTTAGGTACCTACAATTTGCAAGCACCTTGTATGGGATGATATTTCTAGGCCACTTCAATGGGAGTAGGCTAAAGCCCTTTTATAAATAAGTCTTATTGGTGTTGGTAATAATAAGGCAAGATTGCCGATTAGTTTAGGATTTCTGTAGTACTTTTTATTTACTTGTGTTTCCCTTTCTCATTGTTATTTTGTGTTGTGCCTTGGGCACTGGTAACCTCATTAATTTTTCAAAGGTTACTCAATGCACAGAGGATGACACATCATTTTAGTGTGGGGAGGATTAAGGTGGAAGAAATTGTAAAGTGTGAAGTTCCGGAAGGATTTTGTTAGAAAGCATGGTTGGATGGCCTTGGGAAAGTAAGTGCATGGAAGGAAAGGTGAAAAAGGATGGTTGGTGTCAAGGTTAGGCTACATTGTGGATTCCTGTACAAGAGAGGAAGAAGCACAAAAGGAACGAGGGTAGGTGAGAGAAAAATTCATGATAGAAGTACCTTCAAGGCACTAGTGACGTGCACATAAGAGTCTCCTATCAAGATGGATTGGTTGCACACCAGAAGGTTGGGGATTGTCCATGCAAAGTGGGGCGTGTGAGTTAGGGTGCTAGAGTCTAGCTTAGTGGAAAAATATGCAATAATTTTTGAAGTATGGTGGTAGGTGAAGTATAATTTAATGCTAAAAAGTGGGAAAAACTATAAATAGAAGGTCAAGCACTTCATTATGGACATTACAAATACAAAGAAGGAAGAGCTTTTGCGAACTAGGGTTTCCAAAATTGATCCATGTGAAGAAAAATTGGAAAAATTTAACCGTAAGTGACTAGTTTGGATCTGTAAACTAGGAGGGAAATAGTTCACGGGTGTAGAAAGAGTTGTGGAGAAGAATCGTCTTGTGAAAGGGATATTCCAATGAGGGTTTGGTAGCTAGGGCATGAATTGAAAAGGATTTTCTTCACAAGTTTGAGATCTAATCTTGGAAATGGTAGAGAAGCAGAGCAAGAGAAGTTGAAGTTCAAATATAAGCTACATAATGGCACCCAAGAAACTAGTCAGTAACACCTAAGAAGGGAAAAGGAAAGGGAAAAAGAAAACAACAAGAAACTACCGCAAGTACCAATGAAGAATGATATTCAAAATGCAGTACCCAATGGGGTTTTTCTTAGAAAGGAGTGGGATTCCTATTTAAGAAAAATGACAATAAGTGATTATAACAATCACACAAATGAGACTAAAAAGGAAATGGTGCTAGAGTTAGTGTGCTCGAAAAATAAGAGGACACTAGAAGGGTTATCCATTTATAACGACGAAGTAAAAGTGAAGTTCGAGAAGGCGGGATTGTTATAACCTTATGAGTTTCCCTACTTTGGGAAGCCTAAGAAATAATATCAGTGACTGATGTTGTGCATCTATGAAGACCACTTTTACTTCATAGGGCACAAGATGCGCATAACTCCTCATATGATTTCAAAATTCATAGGTCTCATCTCGTGAAGGAAAAAGTATAGGGAAAACCTATGCAACAAAGAAGCCATCACATAAACTATCACCACATATGCATAGAAGAAGAGGTCAAGGTAATTTGATATTGGAGATATCCAATACCTGGTGATGAGAATGTTCATGCACCTGGTAACCAAAATTAATGACCAAGAGAGGTGGATGCAAGTGAGCAAGTCATGGCTCAATATTTGTAGAAGGATATTAGAAGGCGCCATCTACAACTTATCTGTGTACATCATGGATGAAAATATTAGGAAGGTGACAAGATACTTTTCAGCAATGTCCTCTTAAATATTGTGTTTTCAAAGATTGGAGTGTTATATGTAGAAGATAAGTTCATTTGGGAGTACTCAGAGAAAGACCCCTCACCGCAAAGAGATTCAAAAAATAAACTTACGATAGCATGATGGCCATTAACAAGGAACATCAGGAGAAGTGGTATATGCTCTTGAGGAATGCTTTCAGGGTAGAGTGGTGGATCCCAGAATAAATGCCAAGGCTCGAGAGAGGAGAAGCTGAATTTTTTGTATACCAAAACTTCTACATTGGCTGATTTAAGTTGGTTGATGAAAGCATGATCCCATGGTGTAAACTTCCATTGTCTTTCACCTCTTAGTACTTCTAGGTGGGAGTAAATAGATTCAAGGAATCCAAGAAGTTGAAGTTTGACCTTGGAAATATGGATCGGACCACATGGAGATGCACAGGACGTTGGTCTACCACAACAAGCATACACACATGGAAAAGTACATATCGCATGAAGTTTAGATGGTGAGGCCTCTAACTCTACCCATTCTAGGGAGATCCACGACACGTGTATACCTTCACATAAGGCCCAAATTTGAGATGGGTTCTTAAATTGAAAATGAGATATCTATACCTAAATACACATGAGTAGAAAGAAGACCGCACCCAAGAAAAAGGAGACGAAAGAGATAAATAAAAAAGAACCAAGTTTCCAATGTACAAAAATGTTGGGAACCCTAGAAACAAGCACTAGAACAAGTACTTACACACATAGGAAGAGGTCCCCAGTTAGAGAGGAGACACCGAACAATAAAATCCTATCGCAGAGGAAAAATCATTAGAGGAGGAAGAAGAAAGAGTTGAATCCCTTATACTGGAATCCCTAGTTATGAAGAAATATAAGGTGATAAAGGAGGATGATTCAGAGGACATAGATAACTTGGAGAACTACAAGGATGAGAGGGATGATGATAAAGAACATGAATCAAGGAGACAAAGAACCTCTTGTTTTCAGTGTGCATGATTTGGGAGAAGAAGGTGAAGAGGAGAAGAATGACTATCACTTTGTGTGAAGGAAGGGAAGCCAAGAGGAGGAGGGTACCCAGGACATGGGAGGAAGTGAAGAGGTTAGCACAAAGGATCAGAGGACTCCAAGCCTCACGCAAGAGTAGATAAATGAGGTGAAGTAAAGAGAAGTAACAAAAAGCATTGACGCCTTGGTACAACAAGAGTTGGAGTACAATGCTGAAATAGTGATGAATGAAGATAAGGAAGAAAGCATAGGAAAATATCACGACAATGTGGGAGGCCGTAGTATAACAAGAATTATTCTTAATGGCATGCACATAGGAGGAAATCACATGGAGATCCAAAGACCAAGAATGAGCTCTATTGACCATCCAAACAAGGTGTTGTTTTTGTGCTTCCAAAGAATAGTACCAATAGATCAACTCTTGGAAATGAAGTCATTTGATGAAGAAGGTGCATACCCTCAGATGAGGAAAATGCTTTCTTGGGAAATTGAGTCCCACATCGATGAGCCAAAATTTGAGGTAAGAAAAGGGGAAAAATGAAGATTGTTGAGTCAAAAGGAGACATCCCCTTGGTGAGCAACGAATAGCTTTTGGATGAACAAGTATCTAATGCGTTGAATAAGGTCTCGGTTAAACTGGAATCTATGTTATTCCGAGGAATGATAGGGTAAAATTTCTAGAGGCAGAGCTAGAGAAGAGGGAAGAAGAGCTAGAAGAAAGGACCAAGGACTTAAATCAGGAGGAACTAATTAGTGCGTAGCTAAAGCATGAACTAAGGGAAGAAAAGGAAAGGGTACATGAGGTATACAAGAAGGTAGAATCCATCACATATGTCATTGTTTTGAAGCATCTAGACCTAGCACCACCCACGTAAAATTATGGATCTTCCCTTGAGTTCCTTGAAGACTTAACACACATCCTCACCATGGAGAGGCAACCTCTAGCCTTAGAATCTATGGAAGAAGTAGCAGTGTGCCTAGAAAAGGAGGAAAAATTAAAGGTTGTAGCAATCATTTCTGAGTACAACAAGGTTCTTACTGATGTGAAAATTGCTACCCATATTACTGAGGCCACATATGACAATTGCGTAGATAGAGATAGAGTGGTGAGTATCTTGGTCACCACTCACGAGGTAGAGCTCAAGGAATTCCAAGAGAATAACAAAGGAAATAGAGCGGAGTAGGAGAGGATCCTAGCCAAGGTTGAGAATAATTTAGAAGCCATTGAAACCTTACGAGGTTCAATTAAAAATTAGATAAAGGAGTTGTACCCACAGATTACAAGAAGGATGGATGCACTTGAGGACATGGGAAAGGAATTGGAAGGAATGGTTGAAACAATAAACACTCGAGGAGATGGAATGGGTTTTGAGGAGGTAAGCACCTAGTCGGAACCTTTTCCAGAGAGCACAAATGAATTCGATGCCTAGAACAAGTTGGAGGCTCGAATTACAAAGATATTTTCCTATCTTGTTGCAATAATGCCAACACTTCCCCATTCTTTCATCTTTCCCAAATTCTTCATTCCCTTATTCTTTTCCCAAGACGTTAAGTCTATTGTAATTATTTATTTTCTTTTCTTTGAAGAAGTGTTCCCGAGGGTAGAGAATAGGTAAAGTGTGGGGTGATGTTGGGCCCCTAAAAACATTGACTAAGTATAAAAGGCACATGAGCACACAAGGCCTAAGTTGAGGGGTGGGCGTGTAAGGAGAAGGCACATAAGGTAGGGTTCTAGGAGGGTTTTAGAAGGACCCATGATACATGTCGATAGAACAAGGTCTCAGGAATCAGCCGTATTTGGCATATCGGGTAGGAAATGAGAAAAGTGTGACACACTTGCGCATGATGTATGGATAAGGTGCTATATTAGTGACAGGTTAGCCTAGGAAGGAATATACCTTGTGTTGGAAGATTTTAGAAGACCATCATGGCAAGGAGTGGAAAGCTCATGCTTGGAAGCACATGCTCCCATGGAGGACCACATTGGGACACTTGGCTATGGATTTGAAGCCTCAGAAAGTTGGGTTGGTAGCTCAAGAGGCCTATAAATATAAGCACCCATAGAGGAAAAGGAGAGTAGATCAATAGAGAGAGGAGCTCTGTAGAAACACTGTGAGGAGCTATATTCGGTTGGGTATATAAAATATAGAAGGATGCATCAAGGGCCTTGAGATTGTAAATTTTCTTTTCGAGAGCTAAGCGATGTAAATCTAGTTGTGATGTGTGACTTCAGTCTTCCATTTGTGATGTTATGTAATGGATCTAATGGATGTAATGATGTTACCAACTTATTTGAATATGATCATTAATGATTTTGGTCCATACATATATTTTTATAGTTCTATTTCATGTATGTTTATGTAATGAGTATGAATCCTTATTCATTTTCCTTTCTATTTTGGTTCGGGCTTCTATAGTCTATTAAGTATCATTCTATCTTGAATGACTGCATTGGTCTAGAAGCCATTCTGAGCTCTATGATGATTGCATGTATCGTTTCCACTCACTATCCTTAAATATTTCTATCATAGATGATGTCTCCCACTAAAATCACATAAAGGAGAGAATCAGCACCCGTGCATGCCTCGGGTGAGTTCCCAACACATGTTGGCTGATAGGCCAGTGTGCATAGGATTTTTTTTTCTTTGGTGGGTGTAAAAATGACTATAGACATCCTTGAAAGGAAGTCCATTGATTTCCGTGGATTGGCCTTTATCAGAAATCTTCCATAAATTTGTTTAATCTGTGTCGTGTGATTTCGGTTCATTCGCAGAAAGGATCTTGATTTATTATTCCACAGACTATAACAATCAACATCCATCAACATAATTTGTGGGTACCTTAGAAACCCCCGTCATATTTGAGGTCGATCCGATTTTTCCATATTGTAATATCAAACCAATTGTGAAGGAAAAAATTTCATCAACAATGTCTTTGACTGCTTCATTAAATTATCACGATGAATTGTGATCTTCTCAAGTTTTTGATACATATTTAGTTTGATAGAAGATAGTTCTAGATATATTATTAAGAAATCCATATCCATACTGAACTTGATACACTCATCCTCTTTATTATTGAGAATAGCAATGAGCATCCTAACCAAAGTTTCCAATTGAGTACATACTTGTTATTTTTCTTCATGTTCCTCAATATTTTCACTTATCTTTTGATCACCCTTATTTGTGAGTTATAGGTATTTTAGGGCACTAACAACATTATATTCAATGAGGACTACTACCTCTTACTTGTTTGAAGCATATCCATCTTCCCGGTCCATGTATTTTTCATTTGTGACAATATCATCTTCACTATCATTAGAAGGAATGCTATCTTATTCATACAATAACTCTAACTTATCCCATAAATCCTTGGCTGAATCACACTCCAAAGTACCATGACATGCATATTCCTCCAATCTACTCATAATGGAATTATTTGCTATTTTTTCCATGGTGTTTGATGATTCAAAGTGTAATCAACATCATACCCAAGAGAACTTAGCTAGACCTTGATTCCAATTTTCCAAAATTCATAATCGGTTCAATTAAATAGAGGACACTAATATGATATGAGTTCTTCTTAAATTTGATAAAAAAATTATTCGAGAGGATATTCCTTCAAGTATTTTAAATTTTCTTCAAAAGTATCCTTATCTATTACCAATTGTTAGAAGCAAAAAGAATGAAAGGGGGGATGAATTAGTATTAAATTTTTTTACTTTAGTTAACTTTTATTACATATATAAAGCATCCATTCAACATATATAATCAATGTGAGTGTAATAGTTGTGTATCAATCATCCACAAGTGCATGAAAAAAAGAGAAAATAAGTACATAATATATAATGTGGTAAACCTTGAAGGGGAAGAAAACCCACTGAACCTCTCCTTATATTACACAAAAAAGGACTTGTATGAATATTACACATCACACAAGATTTTTTTAGTGAGGCACCAACCCCACAATGAGCACTAACCCCTATATATAAAGGAATAAAACTTGCGAGGAGGATTCAAACCCACAGGATGACCAAACACCAACTCATCCTTTTGAAGATAAATATCTCCTAAGAACTTGTTGTTCCAAAAAATGATTATGATCACAAGTTCTACTCCTTACACTCAAAACCTTCTCAAGCTTCCATATTTCCATCTTTGCTCATACATGCACCTTGGTATGCTTATTAGATCATATGACCTTTAAACTTGTTCCTGTACTCTTATCAAGTATTTATTCCTCTTCTCAGATGTACCCTTTACCCCTCTATACTCTTCTTTCACCTCCTCTAGGTCACTCACATCCCCATCATCACACAATATCTAAATGAGCAGATATAATGTACTTTTATATTTGACACTAGATACAAACACCTTAGGTTAGAAAAAACCATTAAGTAAATTCTTCACAACATTAAAACATATCCTCAACATCATATAATACTACATAAAACAACCATATAGGTCAGCATAGGCCAAAGAACACTAACTTATGCAAGGCTACTCAAACAAACCTAAAAAAAAGGTATCATCTCCAACAAATAAGAACAATGACTTCGAAAGGCTACTCAAACAAGCCTAAAACAAAGTCATCATCTCCAAAAATAGAATATGAACTTCAAGAGACATATAAGATTCACCAAAGATCCAAAATCTTAGGAAACATCAGAAAAATACTCTCACAAATCTCAACATGCTTAGGAACATCTGCATCATCCACCATCACCATTAAGCACAAAAAAATATGCACCTCAAATTAAGTTTCGATACCCAAAAATCACTCCAGAAGACCAAGAAAGTTCACATAATAAAAAATTCACCAAGACCAATGTGGCATATCATCAAGAAGGTATTTCCCACTACTATCTCATCAAACTCATTGCAATCATCAACTCAAGTCATAAGGCACCAAAATAGCTCCTTCTCTAACACTGCTCAAACTGGTAGATAGGTCTCAAAACTAGGTCTTCAAGAACAAGATGGTTCACACCTCTAAACTCTTCACCAAGGAAAAATTAGCATATGGATGAAAATATCTTAGTGTATACTAATTTTAAAAAGTCACTTAAATATATAAACCAAATCTTAAGGATCCATAGATCATGCATATTTGAGATTGATCCAACCAGATCCTCGGTCTCAAGAATCAGTCTTGAGATAACTAATCCAAAAACCTCCCAGAAAATTCTAGAATCTCCCAACACTTATAAAATATCAAAGGCATCCTACTACACATCTCCAATCATTCACAATACTAGGTCATATGGAGAAAACCACACCTTCATACATGTTCGAGTCACCTACTTGGAAAGCCTAAAAGGAATGATTAGGAAATTAGGATTAAGCTAAAAACATCACTCCAAATAATACCAAGGGATATAACACATCATATGGGATCACTATCAGTTATCCATAACCAAACAACATTGTTACATCATGCAAAACTTCAAAGCACGCCTCAAACCAAAAGACTAGCTTTAGCTCTTTTAGGCCAAAAGTTGTAGGGAAAATTTGGAGACATATTTTACAAAATTCATTCACATAACCTACTCAAAAACATTCTTGGAATTTTATAAAACCTCCCAAGGTATCTATAACAATTCATTTATTTTTATGAAACCTTCATCTACGATCTAAAACAACAAATCTCCATAAACCTAGGGGTTTTCTTCAATTTGCCAAAACCTAGAATATGAAACCACCACCAACAGGAGCCCTGATAGTCCTTTATAATCCTAAAGAATAAAAATTTATTTCTAAATTCATTTGTATCCCATACACTTCATTTTTATTATATCCCTCTTGGTCTAGGGTTTAACCAGGGGTTTAGACCTGCATGACTTGTTAATGATTATTCATAGATATTTAATGAAAAATTTGATTCATTATTTTTACAAAATATTCTTGAATGCATATAAAAACATCCCTAAAAGTATCATGTATGCATGAAGAGATCACACGTGTGGGTGAGCATTAAAATTTTTCCATCGAACTAGTTTTTTCCTTTGTAGGAACTCGGTAGAGCCAAAAATTAATTTTATTACTTTTTATTCATTGCCTTGACCTGAAATTTTTCTCAAAGAAATAGAGGGACATCCTTCACCTATCCCAAGTCTCATGAAAAAAATGCCTATGAAAACCTCCATGAATTTAGAATTAACTTTTCTTTCTTGCCCATTTCTCAATGTTATACTTTAAAAATACCTTCATCATGAACTTACTAGCTGAAATATGACCTGATGCACCTCTTACACATGTTGTAAAACCTCAACATACTCCTTACATGCTCCAAAAAGTCTTCCCTACTCCATTTATCATGTTACCAAATCATCTTGCTTGACCTAGGACTAGGATTAGGCATGGTCGGGATTATATCACCTCATGACTCAAGAGAAATGATGTTAACAACCTATTATAGACTCATTAACACCTCGACACATCATATTGACCATGTTTGACCTCATGAATAAATCTAGCACTCATACACAACACTCACTTGCTTGATAATGCACCAAGAACATGCCTAGACACCATGACATTTCATTACACTACCAATCAACCTTCAAGATTAAACATGAATGACACCTCATACACTCACCTATGCCTCATATAATCCTTTCACATGAATGTGACACTTGACATGAATGCCAAAAACTATAACATCCACTTTTTTTCACTTCAATCTTAGATATTTTTTTATCTTACCTTATGTAGCTGATTTAAATACCCATATATTTAAATCCAACATAAGTCTTAATGCAATCCATTTCTGATAACTAGTATATACCATGTGCAGCTGTATGAGAGAATACTGAACTTTACTCATTCTCCCTCAATGCTCTTTACAATCCATACATAAAATGTATCCATTTGGTTCTCCTTTAACAGGATATGATATATAAGTGATAACCCCTAAGTGTGTACCTAGGTTCCACCTATGAAATCCACAGGCATCTCACAGCTTAGATAATGGTGAAATCTTGACAATGTAATCAGCAGTTACACTACCTTGTGCAAGGTTTCTGAGTCATGTATGCCATGCTCAAATCCATGATGGCACACTCACCATTGGAATCTTTTCATCTCACCTTATTCACTTGTTCAGTTATATGGATTTGCAGTCATTGATGTTGTAATAGCTACAAGTCTTGAACAAGGTACAAATCTAGTTTAACCCACGTAAAGACATACCTCTATGTCATTCTATGATGCCTATGGGAAAGTAAGTGTCTTTGTAACAATTCACCTTGCCACCATACTACTTCCCCTCATGTAGCCATCATAATATGATATAAGGTGCGTACTCATAAGGTCAAATCTATGTTTGTAACTCTATCAAGGTTTGTACTTATTTCAATTCCCTACTGCAATCTAGACTCTTGAAGATGCAACTCCACACAAATGCTAAGCAGAAATATCATAATAATGACAACTAAGCTTACAAGGATACAAATGTGAAGTGGATGTAGTGAGTTAGCTCACTAAGCATTCCATTTTGGAGAAATGTATATTTCTTTTGTTTTTAACATAAACTTAATACCATAAACAGATAGTCCATGTCTCGTGACTACTCCTCCTTGAATGAGTCACTCTATGGTCTTGTGACTATTCCTCCTTGATAGAGTCACCACCAAGGTCTTATTGTGGTTAGCTTTAAGAGTATTAAGTTCTTTCAAACTATCTTAATTACCTTATAGATTGCAAGCTAGAGACAACCATAATTGGAATCAAAGCAATAATTGTTTTAAGTTCATTATTGCCAATTAGTTACTTTCTTTTCTTAACCATAAAGCCTATGTTTCTTACGAAAGTATTTTCATTATATGAAACTGATATACCTATATCTATATTCTTTACAAATGTAGAAGGTGCAATAACTTATTGCTGGAAGGTATAAGGATGTATCATCCTTCTATTGAACTCCTCGTACACATGAGGCTATCTAACCTTCCTTCCTAAGTACAACATCTTACTTATTTTATGCTTAACTATATTCATTCAATCGACCATACTTATTATAAATTGTTTACTGATTCTTGCGATAAGTTCATAGCATGTAAATATTTCCTTAGGATTCAACTCCTAAGACTTACCCACCATTAAGGGATTCTCCCCTTTATTTTAACTTAAATCATCAAATTTCATCTAGAGATCATCATGGTTCCTTTTAATCCTTGTCATTAAAAAGAACTTGATTTCTTTTAATCCTTGATTAGTATTCACTCTTGATTAGGTAACCTTGCATTCCCATGTTGCATATGCATGATGAATCAAAATTCATATGCCCAATAAAATAAGGCTTACAAAGGAATGAGATACTTCAGATTTTGGAACATAAAAATGTCCTTACCTAGGAATTAAGAAGAAAATATCTATATATGGTGGACATCCTCATAATCACATCAAAATACTTTTCCTTAGATTATTATCTCGATCCATTAAACTATAGTATTACCAACAGTTAATCAGTAACCATAATAATGAAGTAAACTTCGTTACACATAGCAATTTGACTCATCGATGATTTGTCACAACATGACTCATATTAGACCTATAATATGAATTTAACATCAATCTTGAATATATACATCTTTCTCATTAAGGATTTAATATTTCATTTGTCAATTCAAAGCATAGGAAAATTTACCACTTATCCTAGCAATGAAAATATCAAATTACTAATATACTCAAGTGATATTCATTATTATTGAACCATTCTAATTTACGATGACATGTATATTCATGATGTAGTCCAATTAGTAATATCACCCTAATTTACTAATTCATTCATTTAACCCTCATCATGATGAAAACAATCAAAATTATAGTAAACACTCGTTCCTTTGAATTTCTTCAATAAATATTAACCTTGTTATCTCATTCATTTACCTAGCATAACAACAAGACTAAGTAGAGATCAAACATTTCTCTTCCATTGATTACCATCATTACAATTACAGCCAAGTATCTAAATCATGTTTGTTGTGATAACATGACAAATCAGTAATAAATCCATAGTTTACATTTCTAGAAGCAATATTTTTCAGTCATAACGATAACTTTTCAACTTTGGTCTTCCTTCCAACTTACGAGCTTCATTTGCAAAACATGTTAGCACCTGTCAATTCATATGAATTGAGCATGACAAATATTTATCTCGTATCTAATAGTTTATCCCATTGATCATTTAAGTAAATGAAAATTTGCATTACAATAATTCATACAATCCACACAAAAAGACAAGTTAGTAATAACAACCTAACCCATCAATTATTCATTCATCAAACAAATAATAACTCATATAGGAATAAGAGGATAAAACACAAAATCCATTCAGCTTACCCCTTTCCATACTTTATTATCTTAGGTCTTTGAAGTAACTATGTTTACCTTTTTATGTTGTTCGAGTAAATCATATAGTTATATTCAAATTCACTTATTTCATAACTTACCCTACATCCAAGTAAGTTATAAAATTATTGATTTGCTTATTTCCTAACTCTCTCTACTAAATTAGTACTCCATTCAAGTAAGTTCCAATTTACTTACTTCATATATTATCCTCTAGTACAAGTAGACCATGAGAGTAGTATAGATTTAATCATGCCACATATTGCTAACCACCCGTGTGCTTCCTACTAATTTACTGTACAAATATACAGACAAGTACTAAATATCTCACAATTCCGTAAGGTTCTCAAAACTGAGTTAATTAGATTCAGGGATAATTCATATACGCAAATCAGCTAAAATTTATCTCCCTTACTTTTAGCTGCAAAACTCTATATGACCAGCTTTGGTAACTTCAAAATTCATAATATTATGATATATATATATATATATATATATATATATATATATACATAATAATTAAAGATAAACACAAAATCGGGAACTAACACCCCATATCCATAGTACACAATATTTTAGCATAGTAAGATATTATGGTAGAATAGGTATTTACTTAGTTTCCCATTAACCTCAAGACGTTTGTGAACTTCCTCTTCCAAGGGAGGGAAAAATACTCACTATCCCTTAGGGTTCTCAACCCAGTAAAATTTACGAGAGCATGTTTTCCAAACACTTCTCACATCACACTGAATGGTGAGTAGGACCCCTTTTTCATTATAACCTACTTCCCACCAAAAGAGACAACTATCTCTGTGGTCGGTTTAAGGACATCAAAGATCAAAAAATTGTAAAACAAGGCTCAGGATGCCAAGCTCCTAACCAATTCATAATCGAATCATGGTTTCGATTTCTTAAAATCTTATCAACATATTTTTAAACTCTTTAAATCACAGTATGACCATAGCCATGATCCATATGGTAAGTTGTTATAGGAGTTCCTTCCCTCCCCAAAAATTATCAAACAATCTTCTATAAAGACCCAGGATCAGAAGTTCAACATATTCCCTTACCAATGGATTATTTTAACCGTAAAAATGTAAATACATACACATCCATTTAATGGTTATAAAATTATTTACATTAAGGAAATAAGTCATTAACTCGCATTACCACGGTGTACTCACTAGTGGCAAATAGTTTAGCTATAGCTCATTTATTAATATCCATTGTAACTCTACTTCATATCCCTGACACTAAAAGCTCAGTAAATAAATAACCGAGGTTCCACATATATTTCATTTTGGAGTTTCATTCACCATTATACATTATCAGGATATTGACAGTAATGCCTAGATTCAGGTATTTACCACATTCCCAACAGGGTTCTATTGGCCATCCAAAACGTACACACCCTACATACCCAAATACTACACTTCAAATTATAAGTAGTTACATGAGAATTCAGAGTTTTTCTTAATCATTACATATACCATAACAATAGATCTATTTAGCTAGAGCTATAGCTAACAATACAAGAATTCACATGACCAAGGGTGAATATGTAAAAGGAGTTATGTAAACTACAACATGTTTAATATTATCAAGTAACTCTATTACTTATATAACATACTATTGAAATATTTTAGTAACCCAAAAACCTAAATCGTTTTAAATTTCAAAACTTATGCAAGGAATTTAATTTACATAAATTTTCATTTAAACAAACTACTATAGTAGGGACAAAGATTTATTATGCCTAGAAAGCATTATCAATCGATCCACCCAAAACATTATAGGCCAAGTGACTCTTCCAACGAATCATCTCACAAGATTTTCACAAAAATGGAGACTAAAATCTACTCATAGCTCCCAAAATAATTCCGAAATACATATTTAACACAAGTCGATGACCTCATAATAGATTTATAATTGCATGGAAAAGACTGGAGTTGGAGCTTGATTATCCTCTCAAAATTTCTAGAGTTTGACTGTAGTTATCCTCATTTCCACTTAACCTCTCAAATCGAAAACAAGAACGACAAAATGCAATGCATGTTGTTAGCTTCACCAAGAAGTTTCATCATTCCCAACGAAGTAAATGCACACTTAATGCATTTAAGAATGTAGTGTCTTGTTGGTAGTTTAAAAAATGAATCCTCTTCTACCAATGCTTCCCTCTAGAACTAGCAGATATTTTAAAAATATATAAAAAATTACTTTCTCTATTTGCATGAGGAAGTCCAATAATATCCTATCGCTTTGGTCAAATGCTTTACATGGAGCTAAGATTCCAAATAAAATATTCTTAGCACGATGTCTATTTCTCCACTTAACACAAACTTTCCACCAAATTATGACATGGATGAAGTCTATGCAAGGTCAAGGCTTAATTGAAACATAAGTTTTAGTAATGCATGGGTCTAAAATGACCAATTTTACTATTTACATTAAGCTATCAAACTTACCCAAAACTACATGTCCTGTACCTCAAAGATTGAAATAATCCAAGAATGGGAATTCACTTAGTAGTCTTAGTTAACTGATAATTAAAATAAGAATAATATGTTTCCATTATAGGTTTAGAAATCTAGGGTTAACACTATCAATTTCCACCCAACTTCTACTCAATAGCTAAATACTGAAGTATTCATTTACAAATTCATCCTTTCTCAATTTAATGATAATTGAATGGGTTACACACATCATTGAACCACTAGAAAATAATGATAATCCAAGAACAGATGAACCATACATAATATTTTATACTTGATGAACCATATTACTCTTGTAGTATTTACATACAAGGTTTGCAGCTTTCATCCCCAAAACGGTCATCCAATTAGCATTAACCTTGTTTCTTTCTGACATAACACTTTGTTAACAAAGAGTAATTCTAGTCATCCTTAACCAATCACTACTCATTATAGAATAGAATTTATCATTGTCAATCATTACAAACAATGATCAATAAAGATATCAATTTAAATCAAGTTGTCTTTTACGGAAAAGCGGTGACTAATAACAAATGGTTTGAAACCATTCTTAAATAATTCAAATAAGTTTAGAAATAGACAACAAATCACTACCAACTTCATATTTTTATCAACGTAAGTATTCCTTACATTCATATCGAAACAAAGGTAAGATGAGAATGTCAATTTAATTAAAGCTTCTATCGCTAGGTAATAAGCAATGTCAAGTGGTTGTGTGTGTAATTACATGTATGTGTGTATACCCTTCTAAGGACATACATTTGTGCATGCAACTATACATATATATACACAACGAGGATTATTATCTCACCCTCAACATTCCTTCAATATCACAACACAATTTCCAAACATGACAAATAGAAATCTAGAGGTATTACATACCTACCCTCTTAATGAATCATTGTCCTGATGATTTCTCTTAATACTCAAAATCAAATAGTCATATATAGGTTAAATTAATAATCCATTAAAGAACCATTACTCATTTCTCAGATATGAAATTCATATGTGTTGGATTTTAATATAATTTTAATGGAAAACAAGTCATTCAATTATAATTTCATTCAAAATCCTTATCCTTTATGAACAGTCATATCATTCATTTGACAACTTAAATATACACACTGAATAAATCAAAAACAAGTTTTTATAATCTAAAATCAACAACAAACTGCTGTTTTTGTTTTTGTTACTAACTTGTTTTTCCTATTTTTTTTCCAATGTTCCTTTTTCCTTGTGCAATTTTTATTTTCTCGAGTTGCTTCTAGCAATGACTCATAAATCTGGTTTGTCTCCTTTTAATATCAAGAGTCCACTCTATCAACAAGAAGAGTCTTTACCCATATTATCTAGTTAAGAGGGTGTAAGATAAGCATTATCGATGTTTTATAATGTCTCCTTGGACTATAAAATAGGTAATAGACATTAATCCTTTCAATTACAACTAACTATCATCAATTCAAGAAGATTCAAAACTCTACAAACAATATTATAGCATTAAAAGACTTTACACCTATTGTTTTATCATTATTTTCAATTCATAGAAGTTTATAACCATGACTTAACTAATCTATTTATTCTGGTTAGTCCATTAATACCCATAAGGTATATTCATTTTCATCAAAAACCTTTAATTTATAAACTGTAATAACTTATATGAATTAAGACAGTTATACTTCCCAATTCAGGATGAATGCTTGTATAATCTTTCATACAATCTATCATTCAAGTTACTTCTTATTACACTCCATCATAATAAGATCTAAATTTAAATAAGGCTATAACCAATACTTGGATCATACTTATAAATATATATAAGTCCAAACTTTCCTAGCCTTTCATAGTATCCGACATACGTCCAAACATCCATTATGATATAAGTCATACTTATTTATCTCTTTAGAGAGAAAGGATGCCTACTTAATCCAAAAATTACCACATAAAGAGGTTATGAGTTCTTTATCTTATTCGGACATCAAAATTAAAGGACTAAGTGTCAACTTCTCACCACGTACTTGTATTTGATCACCCGACACTTAATCATTACATTAAAAATGTGCATTCCTAGATACATACTCTCTACTAAAAGGTCAAGACTTCGCAGTCTTTATTCTCAAGAAAGACACCGTCAACCATTCATTGAATTATAACTTGGATATTTCATATATCTCGCTATCTACCACCTCTTCACAACTTTCTCATTCTACCTCAAAGATCTTATTTGATCAAAAACACCATTAAATTGGTTTTCCCAGCATAATGAGCCATCAATATTGTTTATTAAGGAACTCTTAACAAGCACTAGCTCACAAACAAGTATTAATAGATTTTTTATCTATCCTCAAGAAAGAGATCTAGAGGATTGTAAAAGTCCACTACAACTTTCTTACCTTTAAACCTTTCAAAATGTCAAGAATAAAGTTCTTTATATCTTTTATAACTTTCCAACAACAATATTTCCAGTAGGATGCAAGTAAATTGTTTAAAAATTGTTTTAGTGGATGGAATCCACATATAAGTATAGAAAGACTAAGTTGCAGATTTATATGAGACTTACTCCTATCTGTGTATGAGGTCATGCTCGGACCTTTATCAAAGAATGTCATTTATTTAACCATAAATTTACTTCCAAATAGACACTTAAAGGAACAATAAATATGTCATTATTACCTATTGTATCCTTATATTCTATTATCCGCGATAGAAAATCAGGTTGAATAACTCATAATAGGTTCTTATTTACGTATAAATTACCATGATTACTCAACAAAGGTGAGATTACTATTCCAACAAGTCTCGAAAGAAGGAAAAGGAATGCACTCTTTTTTAACAACATAATACGTTATGGTATTATTTAAAGTACAGACTAAGACAATACCACTCATATTACGGGTTTGTCCAAGGCCCAATCTCATGATAAATATAATTGATGCATCCATTTGCATCAAGAAGGAGAATTAGAAATCTGAAATTAATCAAGAAATCCCCAATGAGCTGAAAGATCAACTTTCATCCATCCCATATACCATGGAATTGATACCATACAGTTTGACCAGGTAATACCTTACAAAGGAAAGAAATCAACCTCTCAGATCCTCATCAAGTATTTGACCCCAAGGTTGTAATTTTGTAAAAACAAAACTAAGTTTACTGGGTGATACCCACCGAATTACATATACTCTTAGGAGAATCATCGTGTATATGCTTTTTCATAAAATAGAAGAACATGACTACTAACTCACAAAGTGGTTAGTCATATTTGAATTATTATAATCAATATTTTTTAAGCTATATAATGATTAACCATGCTCATTACTTAACCGAAAAATAAATAACATTATTCAAACAAGAGAGTTACACTCACGCCAATAACTTAGATGCCTAAATTTTAATGTGTGATCATAGAATGAGAATGAAGATCCCCATCATCATTCATATTAAGAATAGTTATACAAGGTTGCCAACATAATAATGATAGTAATTTTGTTCACACATGAACAAAATGAAATAAGTAGTAAGAAGGAAAAGAGACAATCCATGCATACTTCTTAGTTAAAATTATTACCAACCTATAATTCATGATTATCAAGAATTGGGAAGATCAAATTTAAACATACTTGTAATATGTCAAGTATTCACATGAAATGGTCTCAACTCCACCTTTTAGCCTAAGAATACAAATCTTACGCTCGGTATCCATTTCTTCTTTTCTTATCTCCCATAAGGTACACAAAGTGCATGGTAGACTAAAAATAATATATATTATATTTTCCCATTTATAGAAGATAATATTCTTGAGTTGGTATTCATCTTTTAATGACCTAAAGCATTCACTGCTTCCCACCAAGTAGGTCACCCAAAAGGCTTTTCTCTATAAACATATTCACAAGGCTCTAGAACCCTTTTAATGTTCGCTATCAATTTTCTTCAACTCATTAGAATTTTAGTGTAAAATTTCAAGATTTCTATGACCTTAATGACCTAGAATTCCATATATGTCTAGATCATTTAAAAAATCTGTCTGTTAAAGTGTAGGATTAATTTAAGAAGGTTTTCTCCTTTCCTTTTTTTTCGTGTTACTCAGAGATCATTATTTATTATCTACTTATTTCTACCCTAATCGGGTTTATAAGTAATTTTAACTTACGTTTTGAATCATGTATTGAGACAATTCATCCCATCAAGTGGATCCTTTGATGGTTACTATCATTCAACTTAATTTATTTATCTTAGCTGATCTAATTCACACTTATCAGCTGCTCCACACATCTATCTGAGTTAGTGTGTAATGAAGGATTGTTAGTTTTTTTAAAGAACTAACCTACCATCGAACCTAGAGCATTCTTTTGGTCTGGTTTGTTATCCTTGGTAAATCATTTTATCCTTCATTTTATTTTACTAATAAATATCATAATTTAGTAAGCGTAAGGACATAATAGGTCAAAGAGCTGCAACCTTCAACTCTGATACCAAAATGTAACATCCACATTTTTTCACTTCAATGTTAGAGATTTTCTTTTATCTTACCTTATGTATCTGATTTAAATACCCATATATTTAAATCCAACATAAGTCTTAATGCAATAAATTTTGATAACTATCATGAATCATGTGCAGCATATGAGAGAATACTGAACTTTACTCGTTCTCCCTCAATTCTCTTTACAAGCCATACATAAAATGTATCTCTTTGGTTCCATTTAACAAGATATGATATATAAGTGATAACTCCTAAGTGTGTACCTGGGTTCCACCTATGAAATCCACAGGCATCTCACGGCTTAGATAATGGTGAAATCTCGACAATGTAATAAATAGTTACACTAACTTGCACAAGGTTTCTGAGTCATGTATGCCATGCTCAAATCCATGATGGCACACTCACCATTAGAATCTTGTCATCTCACCTTATTCACTTGTTCAGATTATATGGATTTGTAGTCATTGATTTTGTAAATAGCTACAAGTCTTGAAAAAGGTACAAATCTAGTTTAACCCACACAAAGATGCACCTCTATGTCATTCGTGATGCCTATGGGAAAGTAATTGTCTTCATAACAATTCACCTTGCTACCGGACACTTCTCCCTGTAGCCATCATAATATTATATAAGGTGCATACTCGGAAGATCAAATATGTGTTTGTAACTCTATCAAGGTTTTTACTTATTTCAATTTCTCTACTGCAATCTAGACTCTTGAAGAGGTAACTTTTCACAACTACTAAGCAATAATATCCAAATAATGATAGCTATCCTTACAAGGATATGATGTGTAGTGGATGTAGTGAGGTATCTCAACAAACGCTCGTATAGGAAAGCAAGGTATCTTTCTTTTGTTTTTACATAAACTTAATACCATAACAAGATAGTCCAAGTCTCATGACTATTCCTCCTCGAATGAGTCACTCTATAGTCTATTCCTCCTCGAATGAACTATTCTCTATTCCTCCTCAATGAGTCACCATGAAGGTCTTACTACGCTTAGCTTTAAGAGTATTAAGTTCTTTTGAACTATCTTAAATACCTTAATAGATTACAAGCTAGAGACAACCATAATTGGAATCGAATCAATAATTGTTTTAAGTTCATTATTGCCAATTAGTTACTTTCTTTGCTTAACCATTAAGCCTATGTTTCTTACCAAAGTATTTTCATTATATGAAACTTATATCTATATCTATATTCTATCATACTTCTATATTCCTTACAAATGTAGAAGGTGCAATCACTTATCACTGGAAGGTATAAGGATGTATCATCCTTCTATTGAACTCCTTGTACACATGAGGATATCTAACCTTCCTTCCTAAGTACAACATATTTCTTATTTTATGCTTAATTGTAATCATTAAATTGAGCATACTTTTTATAAATTGTTATTTATACTTGCGATAAGTTCATAGTGTGTAAGTATTTCCTTAGGATTCAACACCTAAGACTTACTCACCCTTAAGGGATTCTCCCTTTTATTTTAACTTAAATCATAAGATTTCATCTAGAGATCATCATGGTTCCTTTTAATCCTAGTCCTTAAAAAGAACTCCGATTTCTGTTAATCATTGATTAGTATTTACTCTTGATTAGGTAACCTTGCATTCCCAAGTTTCCTATGCATGATGAATCAAAATTCATATGCCCAATAAAATAAGGCTTACAAAGAAATGTGATACTTAAGATTTTAGAAAATAATAATGTCCTTACCTCGTAATTAAGAAGAGTAAACATATATACAATGGACATCCTCATAATCACGCGGAATAATTTTCCTTAGATCATTATTTGATCCATTAAACTGTAGTATTACCAACAGTTAATCAATAACCATAATAATGAAGTAAACTTCATTACACATAGCAATCGACTCATCGATGCTTTGTCACAACATAAATCATAATATACCTATAATATGATTTTAACATTATCTCAACTATATACGTCTTTCTCATTAAGGATATAATATTTCATTTGTCAATTCCACATAGGACAATTTACCACTTATCCTGCAATACAAATCTCATATTAATAATATCCTCAAGTGATATTCGTTATTATTGAACATTTCTAATTTATAGACAGATGTACAATCATGATGCAATCCAATTAGTACTACCACCTTCATTTACTAATTCATTCATTTAACCCTCATCATGATGACAACAATCAAAATTACAATAAACACACATTCCTTTGAATTCCTTCATTAACTGCTAACCTTTTTATTTCATTCATTTACATAGCTTAATCAACAAGACTTTGTAGAGATCAAACATTTCTCTTTCATTGATTACCATCATAATAATTACAGCCAAGTATCTAAAAATGTTTGTTGTGATAACATGAAAAATCAATAAAAATCCATAGTTTACATTTCTAGAAGCATTATTTTTAGTCTCATAACGATAACTTCTCAACTTTGGTCTTCCTTCCAACTTACAAAGATTCATCTATAAAACATGTTAGCACTTTTTGTCGCTTCATACAAACAGAGCATGAAAATATTTATTTCATGTCTAATAGTTTATGCCATTGATCATTTATGTAAATGAAAAGCTGCATTACAATAATTCATACAATCCACACAAAAATACAAGTTATTAATAACAATGTAACCAATAAATTATTCATTCATCAAAAACTAATAACTCATATAGGAATAAGAGGATAAAATACATAATCCATTCAACTTACCCCTTTCCATACTTTATTAGCTTAGGTCTTTGAAGTAACTATGTTTACCTTTTTATGTTGTTCAGTAAATCATATAGTTATATTCAGATTCACTTATTTCATAACTTACCCTACATCCAAGTAAGTTATAAAATTACTGATTTCCTTATTTCCTAACTCTCTCTACTAAATTAGTACTCCATACAAGTAAGTTCTATTTACTTACTTCATAACTTATCCTATAGTACAAGTAGACCATGAGAGTAGTACAGATTTAATCATGCCACATATTGCTAACCACCCAGGTGCTTGCTACTAATTTACAAACAAATATCCATTATCAGACAAGTACTAAATATCTGACAATTCTAGAAGGTTCTGAAAACTGAGTTAATCATATTTAGGGATGATTCATATACGTTGGATCAGCTTGAAAGTAGCTCCCTTACTTTTAGCCGCAAAACTCTATATGACTAGTTTGGTAACTTCAAAAGTCATAATATTATGTGTTATATATATATATATATATATATATATGTATCACATAATAATTAAAGATAAACACAAAATCGGAACTAACTCCCCATATCCATAGTACACAATATTTTAGCACAGTAAGATATTATGGTAGAATAGGGATTTACTTAGTTTCCCATTAACCCCAAGACGTTTGTGAACTTCCTCTTCCAAGGGAGAGAAAAATACTCACTATCCCTTAGGGTTCTCAAACCTAGTAAAAATTATGAGAACATGTTTTCCAAACACTTCTCACATCACACTGAATGGTGAGTAGGACCCCTTTTTTTCATTATAACCTACTTCCCACTGAAAGAGACAACTATCCTTGTGGTCGGTTTAAGGACATCAAATATCACAAAATTACAAAACATGGCTTAGGATGCCAAGCTCCTAAGCAATTCATAATCAAATCGTGGTTTCAATTTCTTAAAATCTTATCAACATATTTTTAAACACTTTAAATCATAGTATGACCATAGCCATGATCCATATGGTAAGTCGTTGTAGGAGTTCCTTCCCTCTCCAAACACTTATCAAACAATCTTCGATAAAGACCTAGGATCAGGAATTCAACATATTCCCTTACCAAAGGATTATTTTAACCATAAAAATGTAAATACATACACATCCATGTACTGGTTATAAAATTATTTACAGTAATGGAAATAAATCATTAACTCACATTACCAAGGTGTATTCACTGGTGGTAAACAGTTTAGCTACAACTCATTTATTAATATCTATTGTAACTCTATTTCATATCCCTGACACTAAAAGCTCAGTAAATCAATAACCGAGGTTCCACATATATTTCATTCCATAGTTTCATTCGCCATTATACATTAATCAGGCTATTGATGGTAATACCCAGATTCATGTATTCACCACGTTTCCCAACAGGGTTCTATTGGCCATCCAAAACGTACACACCCTACATACCCAAATACTACGCTTCAAATTATAAGTAGTTACATGAGAATTCAAGAGTTTTTCTTAACTGTTACAACAGTCATAGCAACAGATCTATTTAGCTACAACTAGAGCTAACAATACAAGAATTCACATGACCAAGGGTGAATACGAAGAAGGAGTTCTGTAAACTACAACATGTTTAATATTATCAGGTAACTCTATTACATACCTGACATACTATTGGAATAATTTAGCAACCCAAAAACCCAAATCGTTTTAACTTTCAAAACTTATGCAAGTAATTTCATTTACATAAATTTTCATTTAAACAAACTACTATAGCAGGGATAGAGATTTAACATGCCCGAAAGCATTATCAATTGATCCACCCAAAACATTATAGGCCAAATGGCTCTTCCAGAAATCATCTCACAAGCTTTGCACAAAAATTAATACTAAAATCTACTCACATATCTCAAAACTATCCCAAAATACGTATTTAACACAAGTTGATGACCTCATAATAGATTTATACTTGCATGTAAAAGACTAGAGTTGGAGCTTGAGTCTCCTCTCAAAACTTCTAGATTTCAACCGTAGTTATCCTCATTTCCTCTTAACCTCTAAAATCAAATACAAGAACAACCAAATGGAATGCATGATGTTGGCTTCACCAAGAAGTTTCATCATTCCCATGAAGTCAATGCACACTTAATGCATTTAAGAATGCAAAGGCCTTGTTTGAAATTTTAAAACTAATCCTCTCCACCACCAAAGCTTCCTCTAGAATTAGCAGGGTTTTAAAATATATAAAAATTAATTCCTCTATTTGCATGAGGGAGTCCAATAATATCCCATCGTTTGGTCAAATGCTCTTGCATGGAGCTAAGATTCCAAATCAAATATTCTTAGCATGATGTCTATTTCTCCACTTAACATGTAACTTTCCACCAAATTATGACATGCATGAAGTCTATGCAAGGTCAAGGCTTAATTGAAACATAAGTTTTAGTAATGCATGGGTCTAAAATGACCAATTTTACTATTTACATTAAGCGATCAAACTTACCCAAAATTGCATGTCTTATACCTCAAAGATTGAAATAATCCAAGAATGGGAATTCACTTAGCAGGTCTTGGTTGATGATAATTAAAATAAGAATAATATTTTTCCATTATAGGTTTAGAAATCTATGGCTAACAAAATCGATTTCCACCCAACTTCTACTCAATAGATAAATACTAAAGTATTTTTTTACACGTTCATCCTTTCTCATTTTAACGATAGTTGAATGGGTTACAAACATCATTGAACCACTAGAAAATAATGATAATCCAAGAACAAATGAACCATACATAATATTTTATACTTGATGAACTAGATTACTCTTGTAGTATTTACATACAAGGTTTATTGCTTTCATCCCGAGAGTGGTCAACCAATTAGCATTAACCGTATTTCTTGCTGACATAACACTTTGTTAACAAAGAGTAATTCTACTCATCCTTAACCAATCATTGCTCATTATAGAATAAAAGTTATAATTTTCAATCATTACAAACAACGATCAATAAAGATATAAATTTACATCAAGTTGTCTTTTACGGAAAATCAAGTGACCAATAACAAATGATGTGAAACCATGCTTACATAACTCAAATAAGTTCATCAAGAGATACCGACTCACTGTCAACTTCATATTTTTATCAATGTAAGTATTCCTTACATTCCTATAAAAAAAAAGTAAGATGAGAATGTCAAGTTAATTAAGGGTGCTACTGCTAGGCAATAAGTGATGTCAAGTGGTTGCGTGTGTAATTACATGTATGTGTGTATACCCTTCTAAGGACATACATCCATGCATGCAACTATACATATAGCTATGCAACGAGGCTTATTGTCTCACCCTCGACATTCCTTCAATATCACAACACAATTTCCAAACATGACAAATAGAAATCTAGGGGTATTACATACCTACCCCCTTAATGAATCATTGTCCCGATGATTTCTCCTAATAGTCAAAATCGAACAGTCATATATAGGTTATATCAATAATACATTAAAGAACCATTCATCATTTCTCATTAGAGTTATAATTTCTTAGATATGAAATTCATATGTTTTGGATTTTAATAACCTTTTAACAGAAAACCATTCATTCAATTAGAATTTCATTCAAAATACTTATCCTTTACTGATACCATCATCATTTGACAACTTAAATATACACACTAGAATAAATTGAAAACAAGTTTTTATAATCTGTAATCAACAACAAACTACATGTTTTTGTTTGTTACTAACTTGTTTTTCTAGTTTTTTTCCAATGTTCCTTTTTCCTTGTGTAATTTTTATTTGCTAGAGTTGCTTCTAGCAATGACTCATAAATATGGTTTGTCTCCTTTTAATATCAGTCAAGAGTCCACTCTATCAACAAGAAGAGTCTTTACCCATCTTATCCAATTAAGAGGGTGTAATATAACCATTATCAACTCTTTTATAATGTATCCCTTGGACTATAAAATAGGGAATAGAAATTAAACCTTTCAATCACAACTAACTATCATCAATTCAAGAAGAGTCAAAACTGTACAAACAATATTATAGCCTTAGAAGACTTTGCACCTATTGTTGTATCATTATTTTCAATCCATAGAAGTTTATAACCATGACTTCACCAATCTATTTATTCCTGGTTAGTCCATTAATACCCACATAAGGTATATTCATTTTCATCAAAAAAACCTTTAAGTTATAAATCATAATAACTTATATGAATGAAGATAGTTATACTTCCTAGTTCGGGATGAACGCTTCTATAATCTTTAATACAATCTATAATTCAATTTTCTTCTTATTACAATCCGTTGTAATAAGATCCAAATATAAGTAAAGCCATTACCAATAATTGATCATACTTATAAATATATATAAGTCCAAACTTTCCTATCCTTCCATAGTATCGGCATATGTCAAACATCCATTATGATATAAGTGATACTTATTTATCTCTTCGAGAGAGATGATGCCTACTTAATCCAACAATTACCTCATAAGGAGGTTATGAGTCCTTTATATTTTTCGGACATCAAAATCACAAAGGAATAAGTGTCTACTTCTCTGTCATGTACTTGTATTTGATCACCCAAAACTTAATCATTACATTAAAAATGTGCTTTCCTAGATACATACTCCCTACTAATAGGTTAAGACTTCATACTATTTATTCTGCAAGCAAGATACATCAACTATTTATTGAATTATAACTTGGATAGTTCATATATCAGCTATCTACCACCTCTTCACAACTTTCTCATTCTACCTCAAAGATCTTATTTGATCAAAAACACCATTAAATTGGTTTTCCCAACATAATGATCCATCAACATTGTTTATTAAGGAACTCTTAACAAGCACTCGCTCACGAACAAGTATTAATAGATTTTATTTTTCTATCCTCAAGAAAGTTGTCTAAAGGATTGTAAAAGTCCGCTACAACTTGATTACCTTTAAACCTTTCAAAATTTCAAGAATAATTTCTTTATATCTTTTAGAACTTGTGAACAAAAATATTTCCAGAGGATGCAAGTAAATTGTTTAAAAATCATTTTAGTGGATGCAATCCACATATAAGTATAGAAAGACTAAGTTGCAGATTTATATGAGACTTACTCCTATTTGTGTCTCGAGGTCATGCTCATACCTTTATCATTGAATTCCATTCATTTAACCAGAACTTTACTTCCAAACAAAAACTTAAAGGGATAGTAAATATGTCACTACTACCTATTCTATCCTTATATTCTATTATTTACGATAGAGAATCAAGTTGAATAACTCATAACAGTTCTTATATATGTATAAGTTACCATGATTACTCAACAAAGGTGAGATTACTATTCCAACAAGTCTCGAAATAAGGCAAAGGAATGCACTCTCTTTTTTAACAACATAATACGTTATGGTATTATTTAAAGTACAGAGACTAAGACAATGGCACATATCTTACGGGTTTGTCCAAGGCCCAATCTCACTATAAATATAATTGACGCATATGTTGCATCAAGAAGGAGAATTCGCAATCTGAAATTACTCAAGAAATCCCCGATGAGCTGAAAGATCAACTTTCATCCATCCCATATACCATGGAATTGACACCATACGGTCTGATCGGGTAATACCTTACAAAGGAAAGAAATAAACCTCTTAGATCCTCATCAAGTATGTGACCCCAAGGTTGTAATTTTGTAAAAACAAAACTAAGTCGAAGTTGAGTGATACCCACAAAATTACATATACTCTCGTGAGTAGCAGCATGTATATACTTTTTTATAAAATAGAAGAACATGACTACTAACTCAAAAAGTAGTTAGTCATATCTGAATTATTATAATCAATATTTTACAAGCTATATAATGATCAACCATACTCATTACTTAACTGCCAACTAAATAACATTATTCAAATAAGAGAGTTACACTCATGCCAATAACTTAGATACCCATATTTTAATGGGTGATCATAGAATGAGAATGCAGATCCCCATAATCATTCATATTAAGAATAGTTATACAAGGCTGCCAACATAATAATGACAGTAATTTTGTTCACACATTAACAAAACAAAATAAGTAGCAAGAAGGAAAAGAGACAATCCATGAATACTTTTAGTTCAAATTATTACCAACATGTAATTCATGATTATCGAGAATTTGGGAAGATAAAATTAAACATACGTGCAATATGTCAATTATTCACAAGAAATGGTCTCAATTCCACCTTTTAGCCTAAGAATACAAATCTTACGCTCGGTATCCATTCCTTCCTTTCTTATCTCTCATAAGGTACAAAAAGTGCATGGTATACTAAAAATAATATAAATTATCTTTTCCCATTCATAGAAGATAATATCCTTGAGTTGGTATTCATATTTTAATGACCTAAAGCATTCACTGTTTCCTAACCAAGCAGGTCACCTAAAAGGTTTTCTACTAGAAACACAAATAAATGCTCCAACCATTTTAATGCTCACTATCAATTTTCTTCAACTCATTAGAATTTTAGTGCAAAATTTCTAGATTTCTTTGACCTTAAATACCTATAATTCCATATATTACCGGATCATTCCAAAAATTAGTTTGTTAAATTGTAGGATTCATTTAAGAATGTTTTCCCTTTCCTTTTGTTTGGTGCTACTTCTATCTACCCTAAGAAGGTTTATAAGTCATTTTAGACTTACATTTTGAATCTTTCATCGAGATGCTTCTTTCCATCAAGAAGACCCTTTGATGGTTGCTATCATTCAACTTAATTTATTTATCTTATCTTATCTAATTCACACTCATCACCGCTTCCACGCATCTATTTGATTTGGTGTGTAATGAAGGATTGTTAGTTTTTTTAAAGAACTAACCTACCATGGAAACCTATAGAATTATTTTGGTCAAGTTTGTTATCCTTGGTAAAATTTTATCCTTCATTTTTATTTTTATAATAAATATCAGAATTTAGTAAGTGTAAGGACCTAATAGGTCTAAGAGCTCAAGACTTCACTCGATACCAAAATGTAGCATCTAGTTTTGTCACTTCAATCTTAGAGAATTGTTTTTTATCTTACCTTATGTAGCTGCTTTAAATACCCATATATTTAAATCCAACATAAGTCTTAATGCAATCCATTTCTAATAACTATCATGAACCATGTGAAGCTGTACAAGAGAATACTGAACTTTACTCGTGCTCCCTCAATGCTATTTACAAGCCATACATCAAATTTATCTCTTTGGTTCCCTTTAACATGATATGATATATAAGTGATAACTCCTAAGTGTGTACTTGGGTTCCACCTATGAAATTCATAGGAATCTCATAGCTTAGATAATGGTGTAATCTCGACAATGTAATCAGCAGTTACACTACCTTGCATAAAGTTTCTGAGTCATGTATGCCATGCTCCAATCCATGACGGCACACTCGCCATTGGAATCTTGGCATCTCACCTTATTCACATGTTAAGTTATATGGATTTACTGTCATTGATGGTGTAACAACTACAAGTCTTGAAAAAGGTACAAATCTAGTTTAACCCACACAAAGACATACCTCTATGTCATTCTATGATGCCTATGGGAAAGTAATTATCTTAATAACAATTCACCTCACTACCAGACCATTTCCCCTCCAGTAGCAATCATAATCTAATATAAGGTGCGTACTCAGAAGGTCAAATATGTGTTTGTAACTCTATCAAGGTTTTTACTTATTTAAATTCCCTACTACAATCTATACTATTGAAGATGCAACTCCACGCAACTGCTAAGCAACAATATCCAAATAATGACAATTTTTCTTACAAGGATACGACTGTTTAGTGGATGTAGTGAGTTAGCTCACCAAGCGTTCTGTATTGGAGCAGGGTATCTTTCTTTTGTTTTTAACATAAAATTAATACCATAACAAGATAGTCCTTGTCTCATGACTATTCCTCCTCGAATGATTCACTCTACGTTCTTGTGACTATTCCACCTCGAATGAGTCACCACCAAGGTACTACCGCAATTAGCTTTAAAAGTATTAAGTTATTTTACACTATCTTAATTACCTTAATAGATTGCAAGCTAGAGACAACCATAATTGGAATCGAAGTAATAATTGTTTTAGGTTCATTATTGCCAATTAGTTACTTTCTTTTCTTAACCATTAATCCTATGTTTCTTACCAAAGTATTTTCATTAAATGAAACTCGATATATCTATATCTATATTCCTTACAAATGTAGAAGGTGCAATCACTTATCACCGAAGGTATAAGGAAGTATCATCCTTCTATTGAACTCCTCATACACATGAGGATATCTAACCTTCCTTCCTAAGTACAACATCTTTCTTATTTTATGACTAACTCGTAATCATTCAACTAAGCATACTTATTATAAATTGTTTAATGATACTTACGATAAGTTCATAGTATGTAATTATTTCCTTAGGATTCAACACGTAAGACTTACCCACCCTTAAGGGATTCTCCCCTTTATTTTAACTTAAATCATAAGATTTCATCTAGAGATCATCATGGTTCCTTTTAATCCTTATCCTTAAAAATAACCTGATTTCGTTAATCCTTGATTAGTATTCATTCTTGATTTGGTAACCTTGCATTCCCATGTTGCCTATGCATGATGAATCAAAATTCATATGCCCAATAAAATAAGGCTTAAAAAGGAATGAGATACTTAAGATTATTAGAACATAACAATGTCCTTACCTAGGAATTAAGAAGAGTAACCATATATACGATGACATCCTCATAATCACATCAAAATAATTTTTTTAGATCATCATCTGCTCCATTAAACCGTAGTATTACCAACAATTAATCAAGAAACCATAATAATGAAGTAAAATTTGTTACACATAGCAATCTGACTCATCAATTATTTGTCACAACAAGACTCATATTAGACCTATAATATGATTTTAACATTAGTCTCAACTATATATGTCTTTCTCATTAAGGATATAATATTTCATTTGACAATTCCACATAGGACAATTTACCACTTATCCCGGTAATACAAATCTCATATTACTAATATACTCAAGTTATATTCATTATTATTGAACCATTCTAATTTATAGAAAGATGTATAGTCATGATGCACCCAATTAGTACTATCACCTTGATTTAATAATTCATTCATTTAATCCTCATCATGATGACAATAAATCAAAATTACACTATACACTCGCTTCCTTTGAATTGCTTCAATAACTGTCAACCTTGTTATCTCATTCATTTACTTAGCATAACAACAATACTAAGTAGAGATCAAACATTCCTCTTCCATTGATTACCATCACTATAATTATAGCCAAGTATCTAAATCATGTCTATTGTGATAACATGACAAATCAAAAAAAATCCATAGTTTACATTTCTAGAAGCATTATTTTTTAGTCAAAATGATAAATTTTCAACTTTGGTCTTACTTCTAATTTACGAGCTTCATCTCGCAAAACATGTTAGAACACGCTTCATACGAACCGAGCATAACAAATATTTAACCCTGGCATTATAGTTTATGCCATTGAACATTTAAGTAAATGAAAAGATGCATTACAATAATGCATACAATCCACACAAAAAGACAAGTTAGTAATAAAAACCAAACCAATCAATTATTCATTCATGAAATAAATAATAACTCATATAGGAATAAGAGGATAAAACAAGAAAACCATTCATCTTACACCTTTCCATACTTTATTAGCTTAGGTATTTAACTAACTATGTTTACCTTTTTATGTTGTTTGAGTAAATCATATAGTTATATTCAGATTTACTTATTTCATAATTTACCCTACATCCAAGTAAGTTATAAAATTACTTATTTCCTTATTTCCTAACTCTCTCTACTAAATTAGTACTCCATTCAAGTAATTTCCAATTTACTTACTTCAAAAATTATCCTACAGTACAAGTAGACCATAAGAGTAGTACAAATTTAATCATGCCACATATTGCTAACCACCCAGGTGCTTGATACTAATTTACAGAAAAATATCCATTATCAGACAAGTGCTAAATATCTGACAATTCCATAAGGTTCTAAAAATTGAGTTAGTTAGATTCAGGGATGATTCATATACGTTGGATCAGCTGAAATTAGATCCCTTACTTATAGCCAAAAACTCTATATGACCATTTTGGTAACTTCAAAAGTCATAATATTTTGTTAGTTATATATATATATATATATATATATATATATATATCACATAATATTTAAAGATAAACACAAAATCAGGAACTAACTCCCCATATCCATAGTACACAATATTTTAGCACAGTAAGATATTATGGTAGAATAAGGATTTACTTAATTTCCCATTAACCCCAAGATGTTTGTGAAATTCATCTTCCAAGGGAGGGAAAAATACTTGTTATCCCTTAGGTTTCTCAAACCCAAGTAAAATTTATGAGAACATGTTTTTCAAAAACTTCTCACGTCACACCGAATGGTGAGTAGGACCCGCTTTTTCATTATAACCTACTTCCCACCGAAAGAGACAACTATCTTTGTGGTCGGTTTAAGGACATCAAAGATCACAAAATTTTAAATAAAGGCTCAGGGATGCCAAGCTCCTAACCAATTCATAATCGAATCGTGGTTTTGATTTCTTAAAATCTTATCAACTTATTTTTAAACTCTTTAATTCATAGTATGACCATAGTCATGATCCATATGGTTAGTCGTTATAGGAGTTCCTTCCCTCCCCAAACACTTATCAAACAATCTTCGATAAAGACCCAGGATCATGAGTTCAGCATATTCCCTTACCAATGGATTATTTTAACCATAAAAACATAAATACATACACATCCATGTACTGGTTATAAAATTATTTACAGTTAAAGGAAATAAATCATTAAATCACATTACCATGGTGTATTCACTAGTGGAAAATAATTTAGCTACAACTCATTTATTAATGTCCATTGTATTTCTACTTCATATCCCTAACACTAAAATCTTAGTAAATCAATAACCGAGGTTCCACATATATTTCTTTCTCGGAGTTTCATTTGCCATTATACATTAATCAAGCTATTGACGGTAATACCAAAATTTAGGTATTTTCCACGTTCCCAACAAGGTTCTATTTGCCATCCAAAATGTACACACCCTACATACCCAAATACTATGCTTCAAATTATAATATTGATAAGTTTTTATTAAATGTTACAAGCAGCCATAGCAATATATCTATTTAGCTACAACTAGAGCTAACAATACAAGAATTCACATGACCAAGGGTGAATACGCAAAAGGAGTTATGTAAACTACAACATGTTTAATATTATCAGGTAACTCTATTACATACCTGACATACTATTGGAATAATTTAGCAACCCAAAACCTAAATCATTTTAACTTTCAAAACTTATGCAAGGAATTTCATTTACATAAATTTGTAATGGAACAAACTACTATAGAAGGGATAGAGATTTATCATGCCTAGAAAACATTATCAATCGATCTACCCAAAAAATTATAGGCCAAGCGGCTCTTCCAACAAATCATTTCAAAATATTTGCACAAAAATGGAGACTAAAATCTACTCACAACTCCCAAAATAATCCCAAAATACGTATTTAACACAAGTCGATGACCTCATAATAGATTTATACTTGTATGTAAAAGAATAGAGTTGGAGCTTGAGTCTCCTCTCAAAATTTCTAGATTTCGAATGTAGTTATAATCATTTCCACTTAACTTCTCAAACCAAAAACAAGAACAACCAAATGGAATGCATGTTGTTGGCTTCACCAAGAAGTTTCATCGTTCCCAATGAAGTAAATGCGCACTTAATGCATTTAAGAATGCAGTGCCTTGTTGGCAGTTTTAAAACTAATCCTCTGCTACCAATGCTTCCCTCTACAATTAGCATGGGTTTTAAAAATATATATAAATTACTTCCTCTATTTGCATGAGGGAGTCCAATAATATCCCATCGTTTGGTCAAACGCTTTGCATGGAGCTAAGATTCCAAATCAAATATTCTTAGCATGATGTCTATTTCTCCACTTAACATGTAACTTTCCACCAAATTATGACATGCATGAAGTCTATGCAAGGTCAAGGCTTAATTGAAACATAAATTTTAGTAATGCATGGGTCTAAAATGACCAATTTTACTATTTACATTAAGCGATCAAAATTACCCAAAACTACATGTCTTGTACCTCAATGATTGAAATAATCCAAGAATGGGAATTCACTTAGCAGTCTTGGTTGACTGATAATTTAAATAAGAATAATATGTTTCCATTATAGGTTTAGAAATCTATGGCTAACACTGTCGATTGCCACCCAACTTTTACTCAATAGCTAAATACTAAAGTATTTGTTTACAAATTCATCCTTTCTCAGTTTAACGATAGTTGAATGGGTTACAAACATCATTGAACCACTAGAAAATAATGATAATCTAAGAACAGATGAACCATACATAATATTTTATACTTGATGAACCAAATTACTTATGTAGTATTTACATACAAGGTTTGCAACTTTCATCCCAAGAGCGGTCATCTAATTAGCATTAACCTTGTTTCTTGCTGACATAACACTTTTCTAGCAAAGAGTAATTATAGTCATCCTTAACCAATCACTACTCATTATAGAATAGAGGTTATCATTTTCAATCATTACAAACAATAATCAATAAAGATATAAATTTACATCGAGTTTTCTTGTACGGAAAAGCAAGTGACCAATAACAAATGATGTGAAATCATGCTTATATAATTCAAATAAGTTCAACAAGAGATAACAAAAACTCACTACCAACTTCATATTTTTATCAACGTAAGTATTCCTTATGTTCCTATCGAAACAATGGTAAGATGAGAATTTCAAGTTAATTAAGGATGCTACTTGCTAGACAATAAGTGATGTCAAGTGGTTGTGTGTGTAATTACACATATGTGTGTATACCCTTCTAAGGACATACATCCGTGCATGAAACTATACATATAGCAATGCAACAAGGATTTTGTCTAACCCTTGACATTACTTCAATATCATGACACAATTTCCAAACATGACAAACAAAAGCCTAGGGGTATTACAAAAACTAGATATAATGTCTAACAAAATGATCTAATTTGAGAATTTGGTTTTGAAAGTCCTATATAAGGTTTTTTGGGAAATTTAAATATATGTCATGAACAAGGAACATATTTGAAGTCATTACAAGTTTCAAAAGACTTATTAGATCCATTAAAATTCATATTAGTGTTTGAACCAATTGAAATTAAAAAGAAACACTCACATTCTACCATACCTATTTTTCAAGGGCTTATTTATGAGATCAATGAATTTAAATAAGAATAAGTTGCAAAATATAATTAAAATGAATGAATAAGGTGGAATTAATTATATTCAATACAAGTGTGAGGTATGGAGACCATGAAGAATAAAATTCTAGAGGAAACTTTAAGTTTTAGGTATAAATTGTGTATGTATAGTTTTAAGAATCTAGAAGGAAATTATGGAGGCAAACTTCTTGAATTGGAGATTTTGAAGGGTACTTGATTTTTTTTTGGAAGTATTTAGGATAACCTAAAAGTATTAAGGATAATGGTTAGGTATTAAATTCTTTATCATGAATTAATCCATAAATTTAGTCAAATTTTAAAATTCTAGGAGTGAGGGGTATGACATTATGAAATCAAGAGTTTAGTGAAAATTGGAGGTATAGAATGATACTAAAAGGGTTGAAGAAATTTAAAAATATATATTTTAAGACATTTAAAGAGTGAGTAAGTATCCTAAACTCAAAATATAGAAGAATGTAAAATATAAATAATGTAACAAGCCAAAAATGAATCTAAATTCCAATAGAACTTAGGACAATTTTAATTAGTTTGGGTGTGATAGTTGGAATAAGATAGTTTGGTAACAATATATTGGATAGTTTTTAGAATGATAAGATAATTTTTTAGGAGGGAAAATGTTTTTAAGATTCATAATACTGAGACATTGAAGGAAGGAAGTGAGTTACACACTTAACCACTAAATAGTGACAATCTAAACATAGTATGAAAAACAAAGATGTTATGGAGAACTAAAAATAAATAGATGTAAAGAGGGTTGAGAAATGTTGTTACCATGAGTATAATCCTTTAGTAATATGGAAATGTATTTTGAAACCAAGAAGTGAGGTGAATTACTTAACTGTACCGCTATAATATCCTTAAGAACTCGAAAGAGTAAGAGAGTAGGTTAGAAGAAGAATTATTGAGGTATAGACTAGTTGCCACATTAGAGGTGTTGGATGGATGTTAAGAAGTAGAGGAATATTTATAATAAGAGAGTGAGGGAAAACTTAGATCAAGCCTAGGAATGAGATAAACATAGTAGAAGGAAGTAATAGTATCAAAACCAAACGAAGAAGAAAAGAATATGGAAACATGATGAGATTGAAGATTGAGGTTGTTTATAATATTAAGAATAGCATTAATAAGATGATCCAAGATGTTATTTTTTTGTGTCAAATGTTGAAAAAAAAAAATGAATAAACCCTAGATTCTTCTACCAAACCCTAACAAAGACTCACTAAAACACACTAAAAGGAGGATCATGGTGTTGGGAAGAATGTATTAGGAGATGTGAAATGAAACTTACCCTAAAGATAGAGGGCCATAATGGGTGTTTGAAAACCTAACCATATTTTCTTGAATTTCTATATATTATCACCAACATAGAGCCTTGTGTACTTGGAGGGCTAATAGAAAATTCTAAAATAAGAATAATTTTTATTGGTAAAGAGTTAGTCCTTGAAATTTGGTATGCACCTAAATTATCATGATCATTGTCTAAAAAGTTTAGCAATTAGGATTGAAGGTGATTATTTTGTGATTTTGTTAGAAAAACCCATTTTGAAGGGTTACAAGGCTAAATTGAGGTATATAAGGAAAATTAAGGAGAATGGTTTGTTGAAAGTAATTGGGTTACTTGACAAAGTTTTTTAATGGATATAAGCATGTTCAAAGTAGTTTTAGCCTTGGTTCATTGTTTTAATGCATTTTAGTGCTTTTGAGAAAACTTATCTCTTTGAGTAAAGTCATATTTCAGGGGATTGAAGTGACTGTATAAGTTGATTTTTTGGCTAATGATTCATTTATTAGTGTTTCATAAGGAATGTATATAGGGATTTTCATGAGCTTCACCACCCCGAGAGAGGAGGATTTAGAATCATTATGACTAGTAACAAAATTCACAACACCGGGCCCATCAATAACAATGATCACGATAGGTAAATGTATGTAGAGGGAAGGGTGATAGAGGCCAAGGTTTTGGTAGGGCTCAAAATTAGGGTGGACAACAAGATCATTTCTCACACACAACAACATCAAGGTTGGGTCTTTAAGATCATTATTATAGAGTAGAGGTGGCACACTCACACATAGGTAGATAGTAGGATGTTTTATTTCTAAATCATTGGATCACTACGATCATGTATGACCTAAGAAACCCTATTTTACCAAATAAAAAAAAGCACATACGTTAGATCGTATAGTTTGTGATGTAGGACATACTCATCACATCCGCACCGTAGTGGAGAACTAGAAGGCCGAGCACCGTGCCACCATTATTGAGATTATAAGTATTACGAGGGTGTTTTTATATCCATATTATTTGATTCAGGTGATTTGGATTCTTTACCCTCTATAGTGGACCAGTGTTGGTTATTGGCTTGTAGGACGTTAGATAGATAGTAGGTGGAGTTGGATATTAGAGCCAAAATTTCCATACACACCTATATACATATCTATGTACTTGATATTGGTGTGTTTTCCACTACTTTAGACCTATGCATCTTACGATTGGGATCCTATGAAGTAGTTTTGGATATATATTTAATCAATTCTAATTGGCATAAGATAAAATATAGCAACAAGATCATTGAATGTTAGGATGATTTTGGTAGTTTAGAAGTGATCACAAGAGTTCCGAGATTAGTTTCTTTGTATATGATTTCCAAAATAAAATTCAAGAAGAGTATGCACAAAGGATGTTAAATGCATGCCATCACAATTAACGATAGATTTGAGGATGTTATAACTAGTTAACCACTATATGAGCATTCAACTATGAGAGAGTTTATTGATGTATTTCCTAGTGAGATCTTGGGGTTTCCACCATGTAGAGAGGTGGATTTCACAATTGACTTGGTACTAGATGAGCTCAAAATTCTCGAGCACCATATAGTATGACGATTCTTGAGATTCATGAGCTCAAGATTTAGTTAGAGGATTTTTTTGAGAAGGTACTTGATGCCCTAGTGTGTCCCTTTGGGGCACACCAATGATATTTTTTTGAATAAGAAGGACATATCTCTTCATTTGTGAGTATAATTTAGGCAGATAAACAAGTTGATGGTGAAGAACCATTACCCTCTTCCAAGGATAGAATATTTATTTGATCGGATGTGGGGATCTAGAGTTTTCTTCAAGATTGACCTTAATTCAGGGGTATGTCCATTACATATTATAGAGGAATATATCTACAAGACAATAATTCATACTTGTTATGGACACTAAAAGTTCACCATGGCTCCTTTAGATTGACCAATGCTCATACATTTTTATGAGCCTCATGAATGGAGTTTTTAGGAATTTTTTCATCTATTTGTCTCAATGTTTCTCAATGATATTATGATATATTCCTATTTAGAGGGAGGATCATGATGAACATTTGAGACATGTATTATAGGTTATGAGGAAAACATATTTTTTTGGAATTTGGAGAAGTGTTTTTTCATCCAATAAGAGATTTAGTATCTGGGGCACATCATTTTAGGAGAGGTTATATCAATAGATCCCTTAAATATTCATGTCATATTACATTTTTCAATATGCACCATAATGATAGAGGTTATGAGCTTCATGGGGTTGGCAGGATATTATAACATATTTGTGTTGGAATTCTCAAGGATTGAAAATCATATTACTCCCCTTCGGTGTAAAGGGAAGATGTTAATCTAGTCGAGATAAGTGTGAGTAGGCCTTTCAGCTACTCAAGGAGAATTTCAATATGACACCTACTCTTGTAGGACCATATCTTTGGGTGAGTTTGTAATTTGTACAAATTTTTCCTTGGATGGACTCGGGAAATTTCTCACGTAGGAGTTATGTGTCATTGATTTTGAGTCACGAAAGTTCAAATATTATGAACTTAACTATCCTAACCATGACCTTGAGCTTGCAACAATTTTTCATGCCTCTATTAGAGGCACTTGATTTTGGGTAGACCTTTTATTTTGTGGACAAATCACTTAAGCCTACAACACATCTCCTCATAACCTAATATTAACATGGGTTAATGAAATTATATAGATTTCTTGTGTGATTATGATATAGATATTCAATATATTCAAGGAAATGAGAATTTCATCATTTATTATTTGAGTAGGTGACAACTTGAAATAACCTATTTGACTATTCATTTATACCTATGAGGCATGATAATTTAGCACCTTTTAGGTGACAAATTTTATGAGGTATATAGGAAAGAGGTTGAGTCACATAGGCCCTTAATGGGAAAATATTTAAGTTGTGAGACAAATCATATTCTTCAATTATAAAGGCGCATTTATGTTCCCAAGTTAGGAGGATTGTGTAAATTTATTATTTATAGGGCTCATCTAGCCCCATATGTAGCTCATCCAGGAGTGAAGAAGATACATGCAGACTTGAGAGAACTCTATCTTTAGCCATGGATGCATTATGGCATTGAAAATTTTGTATCTTGTTACCTTGAGTTCTAGAGAGTTAAGACCAAACATTCCCACATGTCGGACTTATTTACCCACATGATATTCCAAATTCTAAGTGGGATGTGATTTCCATCACCATGATACCATCATTTTGATGGTGGAAAATTTGACCAAGGTTTCCCACTTCTTTCCTACCAAGGTAACATATCAAGTAGTCACCATTACTAAGGTATTTCTAGATGATATTGTAAGACTACATGTGATTCTCAAGATAATTATTTATGAATATGATTCCCTATATAATTATTTATGAATATGATTCCCTATACTTCATACTTCTATACTTCCTTCATGTCCACTTTTAGTACATAAATTAATTTTAGTTCATCTTATCACCCCAAAATAGATGGAAAAATTAAGAGGGTAAATCAAGTTCTTGAGGACATGTTGAGGATGTATGTCCTGGAACAATAGAGGAAGTGGGAGGATTACCTTTACCTTATGTATTTTTCTTACAATAACAACTATCATAATTGGATTTTCATGGCTCTTTATTATGAACTATATTAGAGGTTATGCAAGAAACCTTTGAGTTGGGACCGACTAAATGATAGGGTAGTTTTTGGCCCAACCTTTCTACAGACATAGAGTAGTATGTTATCACTCTTGGGAAAGTTATTGAGCATGTAAAAGAACACCAGAAGGTGTATACAAATATAAATAGGGTTAATCATCACTTCTCTATAGGTGATAAGGTAGTCTTGAGATTACATCTATATAAGATTCCAATGAATGTTAGAAAGGTCTCTAAGATATCGCCTCATTTTGTGGGTCCATTTGAGATATTGGAGGTTATTGGGATAGTTTCTTATGTCTTAAAATTTCCAACATGCATATCCCATTCCCATAATTTTTTTCATGTATCAGTTGTGAGGAAGTATATGCCATATATTTCTCATGTATTGGATTGGTCAGCCTTGTAGGTGGAGGAAGAATGGTATTAGACACCAAATCCTATGAGTATTATGGAGCACTAGAGGTTGTCCCTTTAGGGGTGATACTTGGACTAGGTTATAGTGAAATGGAACAAATATTATGAAACAAATACTACATGGGAGGATGCGATGCTATTGAGGGCTTGTTATCCCTATCTCTTCTAGTGACTTCTAGGAGGAAGTATAATCTTAAGAAAGGGGGATGTAGTGCCCACCATATTTATGCATCATTTTATTGCTGAATCATTTCATTTACTAGATTATAGACATTTATTTATTGTTATTTGGATATTTTTCAATATTGTCATGGATTATTTTGTGATACAGTGGTGATTGAGGCATGTAGTGCCAATCTAGTATTGTGATTTATCATACTAGTTTTCTTACAATTATGTGGACATGAATACTATAATGATGTGATGAAATTACTTTTTACTTAATATATGATGGATGTATGTTAATTTTTATATATACATTGGTCATTAGCTATGGTGGTGATGATTTGGATGTTATCATGTAATAAATTAGATGGATACTATATTTTGATCTCCTATAGATATAAATCATTATGTATAACTAATTCACTAAGATATTAGTAATATTTTAATTAGAATTTATATCCATAATTGACCTAATTATTGATTTATTTGGAATCATTTCACTTGTTTTATTGTATTGAGTGGGTATGATGACGTGTGAATCAAGTGTGTAGGTTACAAGTTCACACAAGAGAATGTGGGACTCAGAGTTTGCACTTACAATTTGCATAAGTGGTTGTATGGGATGAAACCTCACCTTTTATTAATTTTTATTTTTCCCTGTGATGTTTCATGATTATTTTGGACACCCTTAGTGGTTCCTTCTTGACCCATTTTCTATTAGTTTGTGTAACCCTTGTTCTAAGTTGTTTTAGATGCATAATGGACCCTAATTGTGTTAGTGTTGATTTAAAATTGTTAACCTTATTTTAATGGGTGTGGGACAACTTAAACATGAGTTGGGTTGGCCTCAACACCTCCCTTTGTTTGTCACTTTTCCTAATGCCAAAATTGGGATAAAAGTGGAAATTAGAAGTGTTGCTTTTTGTGTTGCGGTCTCATTTATACTAAAATAGACCCCATTAACCCTATGGTAGGGGAATTTTTAAAGGTTAAGATGGTATTTTACCTCCCATTTGAGCCTCTTTTTTCCACATCATTATTAATGTGCTTGTTTTGTGAGCCACCTTGGAAGTGGAGGAAATTTTGTTTAATTTTAATTTTGATTTTAGGAGATTTTCCTCTATTATGGCTTTTGTCTTATGTATGATAGGAACTTGTGGGAGTATTATTTTGGAGAAGGATATGGGTGACACATGACACCCTCTCATTGTCAAGGATTTATTTTAACCCTTCTTTATATAACCCCATTTTGGAGGGGGTAAAGACTGCTTGGTCTCACTTCAAACTTGGAGTTTTGGGAAAGCTTGGAGGAGCTAGGATCTTGGAGTGCTTGACTTGTATTTGGAGTTGGATTGGATTGCTTTGGTTTTTGAGGTAGGCCATCATACCCTTATATTTATTTTATGGTATATTCATATTAAGTAATGGCTTGTTTTTTATTCTTGAAATATTTCATGTTATGTTGGGTGTTGAATGTAAATCATGTCTTCCTTTATTTTCTCCATCCATCTCACTTGAGATGGATTTTGTAATGTAGGGGAAGAGGGAGGAAACCCCCTCTTGCACCCACATGGATTGATGGGAAATACATGATGGAAATTATATTCTTTCCTCCCCTCATATGGTTTGATGAGGGAGATGATATTTCATATGGTTTGAATCTCATCTCCTTCTTTTTCAAGGAAACCTTCCATGGTTTGAAAAACCTTGGCAAGGAGGAGGCTTGGAGCTTGGGATGAAGGAGATATAAGGAGTGAAGGGGCATGGTGTTACTTGATGAGTGTGATTTATTTGAAATACAAAATGATTTGCATTGGGCCTCTTGCCCCCTCTTCCCCATTTTGAGGAAACATGGAGTTTCCTCCTTTGTGCTTGTGTTTTTGGCTTGTTTTCAATTGGAGTGTGTGTGTTTTTAAAACACCTTTATTTTTATCCTTATTGTGCATCTTGGAGGCATGAAACCTCTCGCTATCCTTAATGGGCTTAGAGGGAGGCTAGCATGCCCTACACCTTTGGCGTTGACATGAAATGATGAAAATAGGTTTGGTGGACAACCAAGTCCCCAATTTTGTGTGAAGATGAATCCATTAGAAGGAGCATGTATTTTGGATAGATTTGTTTCCAAATTGAAATATTGGTATTATGGGAAAGAAAGGTTCAAATTTTTGGCATGTTCTTCCCTATCTAGGAGGTTTGTTATCTTGTATTTTAAGTTTTTGTTTCTTATAAAATGTAATGAAAGAAGGGATATAAAAGGGTTGAGTTGGGAAGAAAATTCCATTATTGGTTCTTGTTCAGTCCTTATTTTGTAAAGAAATGAAAGGTGAAATCTAGTTTACATTATAGGAAAATAATATCCCCTCTTTGTTTAACCTCAAAATAAATTGATTTAAACTTATTTCACTCTCTAGCTTGATATAATTCTATCTACATTTGTGATTCATTTGTAATTAGTGATGTATCATATAAATGTGGCATTATTTTTTAATAAACATGAATACATTTATAAACCTTATTCTTACCTTGTGGGTTGATTCTTAGCTTGTTAAAAGTAGAGTTATATTTTAGTTAGTAAAATTATTTCCATGTATGATATATGACCTTAAAGAAAAATGATTCTTTAAATAATTATATTAGATTTTATATGGCTATGAAGATGGACATACACCTATGTGTGAGAAAAATCATATCTTTTGTAAGTTACTAGTATTATCTTTGTCCACTTTAGAATTTTTGTGGACTTATTATAGGTTTCATCCTTATACTAAGATCATGAAAACTGGGAAGCTGAATTTAGAAGGGTTTATTTACTTATATAATCACTCGGTTATTTATTATTTTTTCTTGGATAATAAATCATATTTAATCATCTGGTGACTTTCATATAAAAGGAAAGTTAAAATACGAATGGGAATATTGGCAAATGTAAAAAAAGATATGTTTTTAAAGTTTTATTTTTTTAAAACAAACATTCAAATTTCACAATGAATTCTTATATATATATATATAAAAGAATAAAAAAGATGATTTTTACATTGAAAGGTGGGAGGGGCCATGTGTTGGTGGTGACCTTGGTCTCAGACCTTGCCATACCCTACAACCTATCTTGAACTCCATATCCACCTTTATCCTATTGCCTTTATATATTTATGTATAGATATAAAATACTTTTTCCTATAGAATGGTTGTTGGTGCCTACCTACGGTCTTTGGAAACACAAGGAAAAAATAATTAAATAAAATAATTTAACCCTCACCCACAACCATTAGCATGACCATGGCATTCTATGATACTCCAACCCTACAACACACACACACACATCAATATATAAACCATTTTACACCAAAACCCCTCCTTGCTATGCTCATGTCGCTTCTCAAATCCCTTTAACAACTTAAAGAACCTGGTGGTGTGACCACCCTTTAATGGGGACCAAATATTTCCTTTCTCATATATATTTATATATATATATACATACATATAGATATATACATGTGTGTGTGTGTGTGTCTAAATATTGTAATGTATGAATAAATACAAGAAAATAGATGTAGAAATAATCAAGAAATTGTCTTTTATCTAATGGATGATCCCATAGAAAAACTATAAACCCAAGCCAAAAAAACTAAATGTTGGAGATTTATGGAATTAAAATGTATTTTTACACCATAAGGATGTTAGGTTCATTAGGGTAACCTAAAACTAAATGATGTATATTGAAATGATCATATGGATCTTATATAATGTAGATGGATCCACCTAACTCAAATTTTCCTTATAAATTTGGATGGAATTTAATTTTCCTCTCCACTACGTATAGTTGTGATGTTTAAATAATTAAATTTTATATTTAAGTTGGGATGTTGAGCTAAAATGATTTGTGTTTGTAAGTTTGAATAGGATAAAAAATTTGTAATGGTGTTTTTAAAACTATGATTTTTTTAACCATTTAAGTGGCTATATGTACCCAAAAATGTAGGTACTATACTATCAGGGAGAGGTTACAGAAACCCTAATGATGATTCAGATCTCTTCGTAAGGTGTTCTGAATCCAGAAAATCTCACCAAGTATACATTTACATCTTAAAAAGCCTTGTCCATCTTTTGCATGTTTTGTTCTAACCTATGCCCCCTTTTTCCTTGCATTTTAGTCTTTAAGTTATAGGACCACCACCCTACCTAGGTAGTGGTCCCATGACCACCGCCTAGAATAGGGCGGTGGTCCTGTAACCGCTGCCTTGTTCAGGGTGGCGATCCTGTGCACATTTTCAGAACATTCCAACGCTTTCATCAACGTAAAAATTCAATTTGCATCTACATTTCTCAACCACTCTTGCTTGCATTTATGTTTTGGCCACCTGGTAAATAGTGATTTCTCTTTGTTTATGATAAAATATTTCAATTCAAACTTACCCTCTGGTAAATCTAAATGCTATAAATACCAATATTGTTTACAAGTAAAAGGATAAATTTGAAACAAATATTCAAACCCTAGCATATATACTACTCTCTACTCCATGAAAGCTTAATAAAAATGAACCTAGTTAGATTCTAAGCAATCAAATTAGATGTGTTGTTTACTTCAATGGAGGTGAAGAGGTCTCTCTAAAATGGCTACAAGACCAAGTTAGATACCCTCCTACTAACCTACTATGAAGTTATGGATGCAAGATGGAAGAGCTCTCAACAATGGAGGATGGCCAAGATCAAATGCCTATTAGCTTAGCTAATGCAAATGAGGTCTAATGCCAATATATCCAAATGTGAGAGAGAAGGACTTGTGAGTGAAGTTGTAGTTTGAATGGGTAGGCTTAGCCTTGTATTTATAGTTTTCCACTTGGGAGAATTTGGAATTTGGGTGCATGTGGGACTAAAGCTCAAAAATCACTTTTAGATTAGATTAGGATAAACATGCTTTAGGCTTAGTTAAGCTAGGATTAGGCTAGTTAAACTTGATTAGCAAGTGATTAGAGACTCATTGAGAGTTGGGAGGGGTCTGGATAACCAATTGTGACTGATAGATAGCCTACGAAGCCAATAGAAGTGGTCTAGAGAGAACTAGGGAGGTTCTGAATGGTCAAAGGAGGAATGTTTAGCTAATAAGAGAGATATTAGCCAAATAAGCTGATTATAGGAGGAATATGACCAAGAAGGTGTCGTAAATGGGCATCCGAGAGTGGAGCGAAGATGGGGATTAACAAAGTGTCATTAATTGATTGGATTGGATGAAATGCTAAGTGTAAGCATATTTTAGGTGTCTACATTTTCCCCTCTTTGGGGTGGCATAAGTGACATCACTTCAAAGAAAGTAGAAAAGCATAAACAAGTAGAAAATTTTGAAGGGATAGAAGAAAAATGAGAATAATGAAGGATGCCCCCTCGATTGGCGATGGGGTGATAGAAGAACTCGATCGATGATCGAAAAGATGACAAAAGATAATAGAAGAAAGAATAGTGTGAAGAAGAAAAGAAAGGGATATAGAAGAAAAAAGGAGTATGAGAAAGGGGAATGAGCTAACATCCATCCAATGCCTTTTAAACAACTTTATTTTTCATCATATTGCTAGAGATCTTCATCATCGGTCCTTATTAAAAAGAATGAACAAAAGTGTAGTATGACATGAAAAGCCATATACGAACAAATGTCCATTTCTAAAAACACCAACTCCATGCAACATACAAAATGCAATGCAATACGAGAAAGTAAAAGATGCCTAACTCCATGCAACATACATAATGCAATGCAATACGAGAAAGTAAACAAGCTAAACCTAACAAGAAACATAATGTAATGTTTTTGTTATCAAGCTTCAATTCCAACCTATTCGAATTAATGACAAGGGTTAATGATGGTGCCCCAAGCAAGGATACATGCAAAGGGAAAATGGAGGACACTTCGGTCCGATGAAAAAGCAATGTGCACTACAAAAACAAGTACTAGGCAAAATCATTGTGCCCCCAGTAGTATGATGAAGTAAGCAAGCCTAACTTTTGTTGATGGAGGTAGATCAAGATGATCCATGAGTCACACACATGAACAGTGAGAACCAAAGAGTGATGTTTTGTAGGATGATTTTCATATTTTTTAGATTTTTTAAACATATTTGAATGTTTTGATTTTTCTAACATATTTGAATGTTTTTTTTATTTTTCTAACATATTTGAATGTTTTGATTTTTCTAACATATTTGAATGTTTTTGATTTTTTTCTAACATATTTGAATGTTTTTTATTTTTTTTTGAAAGTTTTCTGAAACTATGTATAGGAAGATGAGGAAGCATGGATGCCCCTAGCGATAGATGGGATGTACAAGGGCATAAGGCCACGTGCGTGTGAGAAAGGTGAAGATGCAAAAATGCCCCAATGATTAGGTGGGAGTATTCAAAGGAAAACTCTTCACAGTAGAAGCGGGACCCAAGGCCATTATGGATAGGTTCAACATGATGATGAACGTAAACCAATGAAGTGTTTGGGAAGAAGCAAGGATGCCCCCAACGTAAGTTGGCCTAAAAGCACATGATAGAAAGGAAGGAGAAGATTGTTTTTGTGAAAGGGGACAAAGGTGTCCAAAACATGGAAAAAAGTAATCTTATACACATGGATGTTCTGAATGAAGTAGAAGAATGATGTGAATGATATGAATGTAGCTTAGAAGCCTCACGATGAAGAAGTGATTAACCAAAGGCACAAATCGTGAGACAAGATATGGACTAGAGTAAGAGTCTGAACAAGGTCCAAAAAGACACTTGGTAACATACTAATCCTTGTTTACTCATAGAGATCCAATGTGTGCACATGGAATTTATTACCTCTTGAAAGGGAAGATTTAATAGACAACAAGTGAAGACACCCTAGCCAATGTGTAGGAATGATTGATTTTGAAAGGTGATTTTGTGAATGGATGGTGAAGGATAACCACATTGCTCCACTACCAAACCAGGCATCCATAGCCCCGAAAATATGTATTTGATTCTAATCACAACATTTCTCTACTACCAGTCAAGCATCCATAGCCCTAATAGAGATTATTGGAAATACCCCAAGAGAGAGTAATATATCAATTTGCTTTTTTTTTTAGCTTTTAGCTTTTGATTTTGATTGATTTTGATTCTTTTTTTTCTGAAAACTTATTTCAGCTCTCTTTTTTGAAGGGTTTAAGAACCACATGATGGCTTGATGGAAGGAGGTGGAAGTGATTGTGATGATGACATTGGCTAGTGTCAAAAAATATGTCCAAAATTTCTTCGCAACAAGTTTATTAGATGTTGAATGTGATAGGATCTCTAAGAGGTCAGTTGTTCTTTAATTTACCAAGGTGATAAAAGACCAGGGTCAAATGGATACCATAGAGATAAATGTCACAAAATGTGTGTGAATAAGCTAACCAAAATATCACCAAAGGGATGAAAATGGTAGGAAGACTTGCAGAAGAATAACAAGGGAAGAAAGAAACATCCATGTGTACACAATACCTGATTGCAATGTTTGATCTTTGTACCTTTGATTTTTGTTGTGTTTTCTCAATGTTTTTTTTATTTTTTTTTTTTTATTTTTAGATTTTTGATAGTTTTAAGAGGTTGGGACTAACAAAGTTCACTCTGTGTGGTAAGATCCAACAACAATGTTTTGACTTCCTTGATAAGGGAGACTAGGCATGTTTGTTTATCGAGAGTGATATTATCCCCGATCTCGATGATCGAGGTGAGTTCACACTCAATAAATGACTGTGATTTGTTCTGAAACATGGATTTCATATGTGGGAGATTTAATTCCCCATCCAGAGGTTTATGCACTTTTTGCCATACTTGATGGTTACGTTGATGTGCATTCTTGAATCACGCTTGATTTAGAATTTTGAGATTGTTTGATTTGTTGGGAGCTATAGAGCTCTTTGCAGTTTTGATCTAAGCTTGATTAAGAAACTATTTGGGTTTCTTATAAGCTAACACGTGACTTGTCTGATCCTCGAGAAGGAGAAGAAAGTGAATGTGACATTTAGAACTGATGTGAGAAATGACCATGGGCTTGCCACAACCATTGATAGAAGAAATATGTGATGGATGAAAAGGATATGGTCCAAGAATTGAAGAAGATGGGCTACCGGGAGGTGAGATACTGATAGAAGATGATGAAGATGAAGAATAGAAGAAGGGCTACTAGGACATGGCCCATAGATGTGGGCCCAAGAATAGAAGAAGAAGGGCTACTAGGACGTGACCCATAGATAGAAGATGAAGGGCTACTAGGATGTGGCCCAAGAATAGAAGAAGAAGGGCTACTAGGATGTGACCCATAGATGTAAGATGATGGGCTACTAGGATGTGGCCCAAGAATAGAAGATGATGGACTACCCGGGGTGATCCATACCTAGAAGACAAGGGGCTAGTTGGGCATGCCCCAAGAATAGAAGATAGTGGACTACTCAAAAATGTCCCACAAATAGCAGAGGGAGGGCTACTAGAAGGTGACCCACACCTAGATGAAGATGAAGGGCTACTTGGCGTTGACCCCATAAGAGATTGTGATTGAGGAATTATGATAGACAAAGAGTTATTGGGTGATGAGAAGATAGGCCATGGATCAATGCAAGACCAAGGAGTTTCATCACATAATGAAGAATGTGAAGATGGAAGAATAAGAGGAGGATCAAGTTGCATGATCTGAGGCTCTTCCTCTATTTCTTGATAAAAGGAATCAACCTTTTCCTCACAATATGTAGATGCATCAAAGTCTAAAGAGAATCCTTTCTCATAATCTTCTAAAGGAATATCTTCATATGCCCCTATAAATGCCCTAATTGTTTCTTCATTCTAAAAGAGATCAATCGGTATGAGTTGTTGATCGACCACCAGGGTTGATTGGAAGAAAGAGGTTCACTTGGTGTGGAAGACTTAGAAGATGTGGGGGATGAAGAAGATGTGTAGCTAGATGTCTCAGGAGTAGAAGAAGGTGGTGTGGACCTACCTATATGATGGTATATCATCTGTAAACTAGTAGGATTAAGTCCAAAGTCTATAGATTGTGACGCATGGGTTGATTCAGACATTTGAATCAAAGGACTTTGAGTCACACGAATCTTCAAAGAAGGAAGACTTATCGGGGGTGATTGATGAAGAAGGTCCTGCGAGAAGGGGAGGACCGTGATTCAAGAATCACATCGATGAATAATAACAAGGGTCCTTGCAAAAAAGAGAGGACCATGATTCAAGAATTGTATTAGATGTTTGATTGAGAGGATTTGAGTCACACGTATCTTCAAAGGAAGAAGACGTCATTGAGGCGACCGATAAAAGGGGTCCTTGCAAGAAAGGGAGGACCGCGACGTAGGAGTCATATTAAATGTATGATGAAGAGGTTCCTGTAAAGATAGGGAGGACCATGACATAGGAGTCACATTAGATGACTTAGAGTCTTAGATGAATCGAATAGTAGTTTGATCCGAATAGTAGTTTGATCCGAATCATGAATCATCAAAAGAAGAATCAAAAGAAATTTTGATTGGAATCCTCAAAGAAGAGGAAATGTTTGGATTAGAATTAGAAGAAGAGTGGGGGGAACTCGAATAATAATTTGGATCAAAAGCATCCAAATCATACCACCAACTATGAGATGAAGGTGGGGAACGAGTTACCCATATGGGCTCTCTAACACGAAGAACCAAATGAGGTTTAGTTGTAATGGGAATCTTTTGATTTGAATTGCTAAACCTAGGTTCCGTATTTTTGTAAGTATGGGGAACCATGCGATAGTCAGTCATTTTGGCACTATTTTTTAAGCACAAATGTCTAGATCTAGATAGTGTGATGGAACTCCTTCAAAGGGAAGGAAGTGACATGTCATTTTGGTAGCATAAGGACAACCAACTAGACATTTCGTAAGTATTGATATGCGTGCATGATTTTTCAAAGAAGGTCTAAGGAAAATAGACATCATGATGATGCAATATCGATGAGATAAAAAGGGATTGTCCTAGAAAATAAGTTTTCTAAATGAATAATCACAAGGAACAATCATGCAAGTGTGAAACACAAAGCCAATCAACAAGGAAATACACCATATGAAAATGCGTGTGCAAAGTTCGATGCAAAGGTGATCAACACAATGTCAATATTTACGTCAAGCTCGAAATGAACAAGGCATAAATATTAACAAAGGGTAGATGTGACTCCCAATCAAAGGATACCATGACAAGTTCAACAACCAACAAGACCTAAATGTTAAAGGGTGGGGTTTACAAATGTAAGCCAGGTAACCACACCAATTGGACACGTCTATCAAGCTTCATGGAGAAGTGAGATATTAGTGTCAAAGTGGTATCAAAACTGATGCAAACAAAGTAAGTGACACCTTTCAAGATTTAGGACAATGTTTGAAATCAAACTAAGTCAAAGTATACTAAGGATGTGTTAAAATGTGGGCAGCATAACACCACAATGTGGAAACTTAGATCATGTTTACAAGAAACATGACATAAGTATCTTAATTATGTCGAGACAATGCAAACGAGGTAACATGTCAAAGGGAGATAAAATGATGAATCAATCCTAACTATGATGATGATCTTGACGTGGGTATCAAGATCACAAAGGCTACCAATGATATAAATATGCCTCCACACACTTTAGATGTTTAACTTACCCAACCGCAAACATGGATGGGCGTAAACAGACAAAAAAGTGGCAGAAGCAATCGATTGGTAACACAAAGGTAGTCACCCTTCTTTTGATCAACAAAGTGTCAAAAGAATGTGAAGGAAGAAGATCAAAAATGGGGATGAAAAATGTTGGCTTTACTTTGGCAGAGTTTCACCTCACCTTAAGGCAAGTGAAAAACTAAGCGAAAGTAACGCGTCACACGTTTCATGATGAAAAGATGGCTCACAACTCAACACTGTTTTGAATGGTCAAAGTGGGCTCTGGCCAAAGTATATTCTCCTAGGTGGTTCTCTCATCCTAGGTGTTACAAAGTTGTCCACAAGTGGGGTGATTTACCCAAATAGTCCCGACTATCTTGGGAGTATCTCAACTTTTCCCCTTCAAGCACAATGGGTAGTAAATGCATCCATCGTGTACTTAAAAGGGTCGCATAGGGACAACTTGTAACATTATCTCACAAAGGAATCACTAGTCAAGTAGGCAGTGTGGAGCACTTCCCATTTCATCCACAAGGTTCCCTCTTGTGTGGACTACTTTGGGGTTCCTGGAACCACCCCCATTGTTGTAGCTTAAGGCATTATGCCAAAGGGGTTATGTTCCAATTGAGCGGAGAGGGACGTACCCTTTTCCAAACCCGTAATACAATGTTTTGAATATGGTGTGTTTTTTATCTTTCTTAACTTAATGTGGTTTTAAGTAGCACACCATTTGGCAACCTACAAGAAAAATGTGTATTAGCGGGTTTGTGTTTTGTCTTTGACACCTTTCTTTGACAAGCGTTAGGTCCTGTAGACAATGAGTTTAGTAATTTTCCATTGCAAATTGATATCAATAAAGGGAATTTACACCTTGCTTTTGATTCCTAAGATCACCAAAAGGCATGAAGGAAGAGCATACGCAATGTGAAAATTCTTACTAAATCACATAAAAATTACTTTATCTTTTAGAACAAGTGTTTTTAACATATGATACAAAGTTGTGCAAGTGTTTTTGATCTCCAAGATCACTTTTGAAGGCGCGAGGAGAGAGCATACACACTTTACAAACCTTGCTCAAGCTAAGAAATGAAACACTTAACTAAGTTAGTCAAAAATAAAACCAAAATAACCCTACAAATAACTTGATTAGTGCTACAAAAATATTTCAAAGTGTTAGAATGGCCAAGAAAACACTTTTTTGAACTTTAAGATACGTTAGAAAATGACTATTTACCTAATAATGTAAACCATAAATTTTTGTAAGTCAAAATCCTAATTTTATGATTCCATTGTGTAGTTCACTTCAATACCTTTCCAACGCAACAAAAATGGAGTCATTTTGAGTTCGGGAGCAAAAGTTATGGCCTCCGGAAGATTGCTAATGATGTCCTGCGCCACTGTTAGTGTACTGCCACTGTTTGTGTACCTACACCCCTTATTTGGTGCCTGCCATTGATTTGGTGCCTGCATGCCTCTCAAAAAAATGATAGTTAGAGTTGTACCTACACACACAGAATGGTATGTGTGCTCCCTTTCCTGTAGGTGGCTAAAAAACACGGGATTTTTCAAAAATATCTCAAAAATATCAAATTTTTATCGATTTGCTTCAATTTTGGCAGCACTTCACCTCCTTTGATCCTGTAAAGAGCACAAAAACAAGACAAACCTAGCTTAACTAGTTAGGAAACCTGATTTTAGCCATTAATACAAGAAAGGTTAGTGAAATCAAAAACTTGAAACTAATCTAAAAAAACTTTGAAAAATTAATCTAGAAAGCTTGAAACTAATCTAGAAAGATTGAAACTAAAAAAATTAGAAACTAAAACAAAAAGCTTCAAAGTGACTCCATTAATGGAGGATGGACAAAGTGTCCCACCAGGCGTGCCAAATGTATGCAATGGAAAGTTGCACAAGCTATGGAATGAGGCAAAAGAACCTCAAAGCTTTGCTTTACTCATCCATGCACCATGAGATAAGAGCTAAACAAGAAACTATCTATGCATATATAAATTTGAAACAAATATTCAAACCCTAGCATATATACTACTCTCTACTCCATGAAAGCTTAATAAAAATGAACCTAGTTAGATTCTAAGCAATCAAATTAGATGTGTTGTTTACTTCAATGGAGGTGAAGAGGTCTCTCTAAAATGGCTACAAGACCAAGTTAGATACCCTCCTACTAACCTACTATGAAGTTATGGATGCAAGATGGAAGAGCTTCACCAATGGAGGATAGCCAAGATCAAATGCCTATTAGCTTGGCTAATGCAAATGAGGTCTAATGCCAATATATCCAAATGTGAGAGAGAAGGACTTGTGAGTGAAGTTGTATGTAAAGTTGTAGTTTGAATGGGTAGGCTTAGCCTTGTATTTATAGTTTTCCACTTGGAAGAATTTGAATTTGGGTGCATGTGGGACTAAAGCTCAAAAATCACTTTTAGATTAGATTAGGATAAACATGCTTTAGGCTTAGTTAAGCTAGGATTAGGCTAGTTAAACTTGATTAGCAAGTGATTAGAGACTCATTGAGAGTTGGGAGGGGTCTGGATAACCAATTGTGACTGATAGATAGCCTACGGCCAATAAAAGTGGTCTAGAGAGAACTAGGGAGGTTCTTGAATGGTCGAAGGAGGAATGTTTAGCTAATAAGAGAGATATTAGCCAAATAAGTGATTATTTAGTTGGAAGAAGTTGTGGGGAATGATAGCTTCCGAGAAGTCATGATTTATTCCTCACTTCGAGGTAAGATTGAATGTGTTTTGATTAAATTAGTTAGTTATTTAAATATTTAGGATAAATTCACAAGTGCGAGAGGCAAATAGATATATCAGGCTAACTTTGTTTTAATTCTATTATTATATTAATTTTTCATTATCTAAATATATTAGAATAACTTCTCTTTTAATTTCGTTCAAATACATATCATTGAAAATACAAAAATAAAAGAAGTATGAACATAGTGTAGATATATCTTTCATAGTTAGTTTACTTATTTTGGTTAAAGTTTGATTATCTCTTTCATGATAGTTACGGGACCCAGAGAGCCTAGGGATTACATATTCGAATGGGTAGTTCCTCAGCCAAATATCTTCACAACATTAACAGATATAGATCAAGGGCTTAGGATTCAGTATTTTAAATGACAATAAACCTACAAGAAATTAGTGAACAATTGAGACAATTGAATATTGAAGACAACAAAGCATACACATTCTAGTCAAGTCAACCCAACTATAGATTTCCCTGATAGGATATCCACATGACCATACAAGAACCCAAAAGAGAAAAAATATTTTGTTGTGATCCATTATTTCCATAACCAAATGTAGGAGACATTCTCATTGACATAGGCACAAGCTTATGTATACAAGTTTCAGAACACCTGTAAGGTATTATGAGAAGATCACTAAACTCCTGATATTAAACATAGAAGCTAAAAAGGCTTATGACTATTGGATAGTCGAAAGAAGAGATTGATTCTTCACATGACCATAACACATCCACAACAACCACGAACTCATGGTTGTGATCCCCAAGTCCCACAACCCAATGGTCCTACTAGTCAGTTAAGTATTGACACCAGTTTACACACACTAGTATTTAGATCCTCACCACTCCCGCCAGACATCATAACATAATTTTCCACATTAAACATAGAAGCCAATCAAGCTAATATTTTCTGGGATAGACCAAAAAACCACCCATAGTTTATTATAAATCCACTACACCTCTCATTACCATTTTCCATGACCTTGTCTAGAAATATACATGAAGCACCCACAGGTCACTTTCCACGTATCCAACAACCAATAGATAGGATCTTGGAAAAGCTTGAAATTGATTGGATCCTCCGAGAAAGTATTATATTTGAACCATACATTGCACCAATTTAGATTAGGGGAGCTTTCTTTACCTTAGATTCATAGATCCCTTTATTACGTGTTGAGGATATAAGATTTCCCAACTAGTTTGTCTATATCCACATATATTCCATTTCCACCAGCTATCTCAAAGATAACCTCGGGAGGTTGGGTATGAAGAAGAGCTACTTGTAGATTCTCATACTCACATGTCACTTTTCTATCGTACAGTGGCCTATAGAAATAACTAAGGGATCATTAATTACATTATTCCCCTAGTAAGGAAAAACACAACCTTATTATATTAAAGTAATTTCCCTCACTTTAATATAAGGCCCCCAGAAGAGAATTGTGAAACTTCCATTAAATCAAGGTGATTTCAAATATTAGTTTTTATTTTAGAAACAAGTTGTTGCATTTGATTAATTAAACACTTAAGGGGAAAAATAGTTCTTAAAACTAATTTCTTGTTTTTGGAAAAAACCATACTTGGGTCTTAGGCTCTCTTCCCAACATAAATTTTGAGCTTATTAAAGATGGATGTTTTGTAATTTCAATGGATTACCATGGTTGATCATATATTAACGTAAAAAAAAATTGCTGCAACATTTTCTAATCTTAATAGGGTGGTTAAATGTTTATATTTATATATTTTTTGGTATGAAATTAGGGGAAATACACCTTTTGATATCTTTTAGCTACTCTAGCGAGGATATGTTGTTTTCTTTCTCCTCAAACTATTGATAATGAGTTGTGCCAATATCATCCCAATTGTGAATGGAAATAGGTCTCAAGATTCTATACCATTAAAGTGCTTTACCTTTAAGTGAATAAGAAAGAATCTTAACTACAACATCATCTTAAATAATAAGATGAAATGAACACACATTAACAACATCTCGGATATGATCAATAGGGATAGTGAGGTTTTCACCAATAAAGGAAGGGATACTTTTAGAGCATACACTAGTATATCATGTTGAGCATTTAGATATAAGGGACTACCGCCATTAAATATGGAAAAGGGTAAATTTATTTTATATGCCATGAATGGAATAAGTCTTAAAATTGTAGAGGATAATAATAAAGGACTACCAGGAGGAGTAGAAAGAGTTATTTTTGGAGGAGATGGTGATATTTGAACTGATTAGTCTCTTCTTCTTGTTGTTGTTGGAAATTACAAATATTGAAAAGGTTCACTACTTGCTAAACTTTTCCTTGTCTATATCCTTCTCATGAGAGTGGGAACTGGACTTCTTAATCATTAGATTTAATCTTATGAGTTGATATATGTGTTAAAGTATTCATCCAAAGGAAATAGTCTACTAAGACACACACCAATCTTAGTGAAGATGTTCTAGAACTCATCAAACTTGTCCTACTAGGAATGCTAAAAATGTTGGCGCTGAAATATGCACCTTGGTGAAACTGGTTTAGAAATTTTAGTGCAACATGGTTTGAACATGATTCTTTGGGTTACTCATGTTATTTCTCTAGATGAAAAGGATGATTCCCTTCATTACATTCTGCTAAAATATAAACCTATACCAGTTTCTACTCTAAAATGTGTAATGTAAGGTAACATATTCCAAGGGGAAAAAGTAAGGAGGAGGAAAAAAATAAAAAAGGAGGCAATGCACTAGACTAAAACAAGGTTCAACTCTAACCTATGGTAACACATATGTAAAAATTGAAAAAAATAGAGTTCTTACAAGATACAAGTGAATAGATTCTAAATAGGAAAAAAGGTAAGACATTCATATAAAATACATAACATTTAAAGGAATGGACCACAATTATATATCATTAAAACATTTTCACTCGCATTTAAAGAGAAAGATTTATAAAATATTGAAAAATATAAAGTTATAGAGGTCTGAAGGCATGGAAAATGTAAAAATATAAGGAAGAGCTCCAAATCCTATAGAAGAGAACCCATTTTTCATGCCAAAAAAGTTATATTTATAGAAGAATGTGAAAGGAAGAGAGGAAGAGAGAGAGAGAGAGAGAGAATATAGGGTAAAATGAACAATGAATAAATTACACTCACCAAGGACCCCGAGCCATTATATTGAATTATAGACCATGAGAAACATTTATTACTTTAATTTACGTGTCATCAAAGTCACAAGGTAAGGAATGGGTGGCATTAAACATTAATTTCTAGTTAGTGAGGTGGTTGGATGCTTGATTTTGCTAGAAATACACTTTTCTACCACCTTTACCATGTTTACATTTTTATCCTTCAAAAAAACATCAATTCATGAATTTTATCATGCCAAAATAAGGGATTTGAAGAGATGGTTCAAACGCAACAAGTTTCATGCAATTTAGAGCTTTGCAATGAAATCTATGGTCAAAAACCGTTATTGCTAATTCCATGGCTTCCTAAATATTCACCTTACTTCACGGAGTTCTTCATTAGTTGGCGGAAATTGAATACTTTCACGGGTTTTTTTGAGTTCTTTGAATTCCACAAAAACACTATAAAATGTTCCATGGATTTGATTATTTTTTTCCTCCAACTCCATGCTTAACTTGTTTTCCATATTTTGTGGAAGACCATTTCTTTGTTATGAAGCTTTGGAAACCCTCACTCCAAAATCTTTTATTCCATGGAATTGGAGAGTTTGCTTTGTATACTTTGAAAAAATCCTTTTGTAACACTTTCAAAGGTATTTTCCTTTGTTTCATGGAATTTTAAAGTCCTCGGAACATAATATTTGGGAAACCCATGAAATACTAAGTTCATATTCTATGGCTTTTTAACTTATCCATTTTTCAACTTTATTACCTTTGCCATGTTAGAATTTGTTTTGTTCATCGTAGAAGGCTAAAATATTCCTAACCCCCATGCATCAAGGAATTTTCTCAACAAAATCGGTATAACTCCTAAGTTAAAATCCTTCATTCAAGTGGGTTAGGAGAACCCACATAACACTTTATACTAAAGAAACCTCGGAGCACTTATTTTTTCATCTTCTTAATTTTTCCACCCCCAAACTTATCTTTTTGGCTCCTTCATGACATATAACCTTCACCAACCTTAAATTGTGGCATTTGAGGAGACACATGTTTTTTGTTTTTATTTGGCCAACTCCTGTAAAATTTTTACCCGATTCTCCCTTTTCTCACATTCATTTTTTCCTATATTTTGTAGAACACTAGAAAATAGTAATCCACAAATTTGAAATAAAAAATGTTATCATGTGCATCCAACACTCCCCATAAGTTTCATGAGATGGAATAACCACCTCTCGTGGATCCTAAATTTGGAAATTGTAGCGGAGATTAATACCTACGGGTTTTGGTCTAATGACAATCGTGGTCCAAAAAAATGGTATCGTGAGCAACAAGTATCAAGTTTGAAACTCACCCAAGTAATGATGGGGTGCAGATTTTTGCATGTGCATCTAGTTCTCCCCATGATTTTCCTGACATAAACTAACTGCCTTTCATGGATCCTAACTCTGGAAATTTTTAGTGGAGATTATCACCTGTGGGTTTCAATCTAATGACAATTGTGGTCCAACAAAATAAAGTCCAAATTTAATTTTTGATGCTATCAAAATAGCCTATGGGGATATTTTGGACAAAAATTCCATATGCACCACTTCTCATCCTTCTAACTTAATAATTAAAATAAAATGTAAAATAATAGCCTAATCTAATGCAATTTTACAAAGAAATAAATAAATACTAAAATACAAAAATAATGCCCAAGTAACTAAGAAATGAAAATATGAAACCCTAATGTGCAAAGAGGGTTAGATGAGCCATAGCTAATTTGCAGGGGTGGTTGGATTGTGTTGCGGTGGAAACAAGATGAAAAAATATGGAGGATTGTTGCACAAAACACTGGAAAAATGCGAGATCTAGAATATTTGACTAGATGGGGTGCCTAGAGATGGATAAGAGTAACCATGGGCACCCTGGTCTTATTTTTGGGTGCCCTAATCTATGTCGATGTTTAGAAAACCTCCTTTGAGATGTCGCAAGAGGTTTGCACTTGTTTGAATTTTTTCATGTGTATGTCACTGAATTCTACCTAATGTCTCTATAAATTTGGAATGAATGAATCACCAAAATCCCAAACAAAGAATTAAAACTTAAAAAAGAAATATATAAATGAAGGGGTCAGACTATCCTCAATCACAAAATTATTGAATTATAATTGAGCCTGCACTACATCTCATACCCAATGTTGTTCTTTGTTTGTGTGTGTGGTAATATGCCCTAGGTTTCTATTATGTGTGTCACACTTTGTGAGTAGTGAATAAGTAACTAGATGTAGAATGTAAATAATGTGTGCATGGAAAAAATAGACTCCCCTCCTATGAAGTGTGATGTAGATGAACTATCCTTTTTCCCTTGTTATGGAGCTAGATGGATACAAATAGAGCTATATATTCCTTTAATGGATGCAAACCTAGGTGGATATAGTACATGCTCAGTGTTTGGTCCCTTATTATGATCACATAACTTTATATTTATATCATTCATTTTCCTGAATTTTGTAGTTAACCCCAAAAATGACAACTACCAAAATGATAAGATGCTCAAACGACTATAAAGGACCCGAAAGTGTGACCAAAGTAAAAAGAGGACAAGGGCACCGATAGGGGATGGAGGCACCCGACACCGGCATCTTGGCTGGGCTTTGGTGTTGTAATGACAAATGATGAAAGGTGAAAAGACATACTTGAGAAAATACAAGTGAAAGACTGAAAGTAGAAGTGTAAAGCAAAGAAAAGTGGCCAAAGACATGGGTTAATTAGTACTTTTATTACTTAGGAACCATATGAATAGTAGTATGTAATCGAGACTAGATAATTGCTAAAAGTGTGTGATTTTATGTCTACATTTTCCCCACTTTATGTGAGTGACTAGAAATATTGTTAACATAAAGTAGATAGTGATACATACCTGATATCCATGTAGATCAATGTAGAAAGCATGCCGACGGACTAGATAAAGTATGGAGTGATAAAAATATGGAGCGTGGAGACGAAATATGAAAAATTGTAAAATATAATGAAAATGAACCTAGGGCAAAATCTCATGTGTAAATGTTGATGTGTGTGATGTACCTATTATTGGTGTCAATGTGCATGATGTTGTTGACCACTTTCTTCCCATATGAACCAACCTGAAAAAGAGAAGACGATCAAGTAGCCAAATACTCATGTATATGTATAAAAAGCATGTAAGGAAGTATGTAAAAGAAAATACTAAAAATGTGAAAAAATAAAATGTGCACATGATCTGTGACAAATAAATAGTGTAGAAAGGATCTTGTTGATGATGTCAATGTGCACGATTTTTTCGGGTGATCTCACACCACCGGATGATGATAAGTATAGGTAGGAAATTTTTATTTATCTTCCAACCTTTAACCACTTCCCAAAATTATAGAGATCTTTGTACTTCCTATTTTTTTCGGTGATCTAACGCCACATCAAAAGAAGTGTAGAAAGAAAGGTATGGTGTTATCCTCTAGCCTTTAACTACTTCCCAGAATAAAACACCACTATAGATGATGTGTACTAACACATGCTAAGGAAAACCTTATCTATAAAATCTATTGTGTACGCTTTATGTAGACTATGCTAAATCCAATCACTATGTAACTACCCCTAGTTATAGGTTCTCTAGGAAATTCATCACTATACTAAGGATCCAAGACTGATTTTGATCCCCGAACTATAGTGTACCGATATTTTGTTGTGTTTTATAATGTGTGTAGATCACTACATGGAGTGACTTATTCATCCAAATTTTCCCATCTCTTTGAGGGAGCATGTGACATCGCTGTAAGAGTATGTAGCCCAAAAAGGACCGACCACTGAAACTATGCCCTACAGGGGGAAGGGAATGTGCTTGGTAGAGACTAAGGCACATGCAAATAAGTGGCTAGGAAATAATCGTTAGTATGAAAAAACATGCATGTAGAAGACATTTGTTAGATATGAAGATAATGTGTAAGATATGATGCAAGTAGACACACAAGAAGACACCATAGACCACAATAAAGTGAGTTGCAAACATGGGACACCACTCACGATGTAAGAAGAAAAAAAAGGTTGTAATGGCTGCAAACAGACAAGTGTGAACATAAGAAAAAGGGAAAATACCACATACAATGGGAAAAAATGATAATAAAGTATAAAAAATGTAACATATAACCATGGAAATAAGTATCCCTGCATAACAAAGGTCACACATGAAGCAACTATTAACATATTAGAAAGATAAAAAGTATGTCAATGCATGTATAAGATGATAAAGTAATGTGCTATGAAATAAAATGAAACAATAACACTTGTAGTGTACAAAATTGGATGCCCCCAGGAGCCACTATGGGACTGGTACTAAGTATTGCACCAAACATCCATGCCACATTTAATGGCCCTACATAATCTATGATCACAACTAGAAAAGGAAAGTGAATATGCATGTGTGTATGATAAAGATAATGACATACAAGATATCTATGTAGTGTGTGTAATAAAATCAATATGTATAAGTAAATGCAAGAAATAGTAAATATAACCAAGATATGCAATATGTTGTGGATGGATGGAATGAAATACAAAGTGAATGATAGGAGCTGCATGCCCCATGAGTGAATGGAATTGTATGCAATGAGGTTAATTTATTTATGCCCCCTCAGTAGTCAAGAATGAATCATAAATGAGCATGTGTCATTGGGAAATGGTAAAACTATATATTATGTGTAGCGTGATGTGATGAATGTGTGGTGATGATATGTGACATAGAGATGAGGTTTACGGATGTGTGATGTTGTATTCTAAATTTTATATCACAACAAGATAATGGAAGAAGTTATGGTTTATCCTAAATCATATATCAATAAAGGATGCTAGAAGAATTGATGATGTAGTATATAACATATATCACTAATATAGGAATTTCACATGAGAGAAATATTGATTGATTTTTTGTGTGAGTGTGATGTGGTCCATTTTTGTTGTATACCCTCAAAAGTCTAGTATGGATTGTGAGATAAGAGTGTGTCATCGAGTAGTGATTGCGGTGCATAAAATTAGATGTGTAAAAATTTTTAATATGTGTATTAGATGCGGTAAAGAGAAATCGACATGTGATGTGTACTTGTACTGATGTGTAATGTAGGATGTATAATATGTAATGCAAGATGCGTGGATGTTGTAATATATGTAGATGCATAATATATGTGAGACGTAAGATGTAAGGTATAAGATGAAAACTGTAAGATGATGTGGTGTATAAAAGTGTAAGATGTGTGAAAATTCATGATGGGTAGTGTCTATTGTGTATTGTGTGAGGTTCATATGTATGGGATGCCCCAACAAGAATATTTGAAATGAAGCACAAGAGTACATCATCGGTAGTGTCAATACTATCGTGTGTGTGGTATAAGATGCGTGTTGTCAATTAGGGGGGAAATACACATGATGCCCCCCAAGTGTGTAGTGGTGAGTGAACTATTTGATGAAAGTAAAGGATGAAGGTCCTCTACTCAATGATTTTGGTGATGAAAGCATGTGATCATGCTCTAGGAGTGGTGGTATAATAGATAAACATTATGCGGTGAGTTATGCCTATGTGCATGCGATGGATGAGTCTATGTTGTATCTTTGCGTGTAAAGAAATGTGTAGGGGATGTAGACTTATGTGCAACAAAATGTGGTGTTGATGGACACTGACATGGAATAAAATGAGTTGGTGATCTCTGACGAGTTGCGAATCGTCTGAAGAATGGGCCTATATTTATTTGTTGGGCTAGAAGAGCGACAAGGCCATATAGGTTGTATGCAAGTAGGTGAACTAGGAGTAGATGGTGCTTTAGGTTATATGGGACGTGGCGTACTAGATGAAGTAGATGATACACTATTCATTGCAAGAGGTGGTTTTTACCATGGAGTAGATGAAGGTACACCATTGATCAAAATTACTTGATTGTTATGAATGAATTTGAGATGTAAATGATTCATGGAGATGATAGACCTAGACATACAAATCTAATTTAGGCCTAAAAGCATGTCCCATCCATCGATTAATTTTTCAACAAGGAAGGGTAAAAGTATAGTGAGAGGACCTACCTTAAGGAAAAGTTTGATAATGCAATATGAATTTTTCATTGGATATGAAATTTTTGATAGTGAATATCCAATAGTGATGATAAGTGGAATAGAACATACGCTAATGGCCCAAGATAGATCAACCTTAGTACTATTTATATGGAAAGATCTGATAGAGGCATTAACATGTAAGTGGTTAGAATAAAATGTTGCATGATAATCATGATCGGAGAAAAATATGATTGGTGGAGAAATTTTAGTGTTAAAAAATAGTAAATAAAGAGCCTTTGATGCATGATATGTATGATTAGCCGATGCATCAGTGGCTTTCTTATCATGTTTTTTAAGTGGGTTGATAAATATTTCAAGATTATGATTTTCATTGACTAATTTAGAGTCTATGGGCTCTGGAAGATCAAGTTTTTGTTATCAATAAGATCTTAGATGATTCTGTGGAGTTTGAAACACCAATTGGTAGAGTTCCCCATGCTTTAGTGATAATCACATCAAAATTTCTCATTATAATTTCTTCATCTTGGTTTCGATGGGTCTAGTTCAAGCAGTGGAGGAAGCATGATAATATTTCTCTCAAGAAGCTACTACAATATGAGATGTGGAGCAATAGGGAATTTGGTGAATGTATATTGAGGTGGTTTCCATTGAATCTCCTTAATTTTGGATACAAAATTGAAAGTGATTTTATGTCATTGGCTTGGTATTTGATAGTTTGAATGTTAATTTATTTTGAAAACATGTAGAATATTATGCTTTCTCGTGATATTTTATCTACTCGATGGATAAAATCTTGGTTTCTCAAAGCTTAAGAGTATGACATAATTGATTGAATGAAGGAGTTGTCTAAAAATAACTCTCTCCTAAAGAGGTGATAATATAATCTAAATGAATAAGCTTGAAGCTCGAGTCGGTAAGCACATTATACATCTTAGCTAAGTTGTGTTTGTATGGGCCCAAGATAAATAGATCCAAACTTGCTTTTTCTCGTTTCTGCATTTTTTCTGAAATAGAACAGGAGTTTCGGAGCACATCATCTTGAAATCTAGATATGGGATATGGACCCAAAAAATTGAGTTTGAAACTTTTCATTTGAGATGTAAACATTGTCATAGCATAGGACACTCTGACAAAAGTTGTACCAAGAAGAAGACCTCTACAATGGAAGCTGAACAGCCTGTGGAGGGCTCAGTTCTGAGCAAGGATTGTAGGGTTCCTAACACGGATAGCCGAATGAAGACAAAGCCCCTAGTCAGAAGGAGTTGGATTTCAATAGAAAGGGGGAAAAAAGGGGTTTTAGAGCTCAAATAAGGAAACATCTGGTCTGGCATCCCAAAATCTCAGCAGCAGCTTTGCCTGAAGCACCTAACAAAGAGGACTTGGAAAATCCTGTAAAGGTATCCATGGTGGTGAATGAGCAAGAAGGCTCTGTGAAGATTAATATAGTCCCTATTGAACAATTTCAGAGCAGTAAGGAAGCCGAGATAGATAATCATCTGTGCATCATTAAGGAAACATCGAACAAGGACTGTATGGTTTTTAAAGAATCTTTGCAGAAAAGCACTCCTAGGGGAGATGGTAAATCATTTGCAGATATACCTCCTTGCTCCAGCAACAGATCAGTGGTTTCACCTTCTTGCTACAGCACAAGAACAGCTGATACACACACACCTGATAGGATTCAGAAAGAACGTGAAGAGGGAGAAGTTACGCCTGTCAAAGATGAGGAGGATCCAGATTCTGGATTCACAAAGGTCATTTCAAAAAAGAAAAAAAGAATGAAAGGATTTGAAATGATCCCAGAATCACTCTACAGTGATAAGAAAAAGAAAAAAGACAACTGGGACACCTCAACATCCAGAACAACTAGATCTTCTGCTAGACGACTAGTTGACTTTGGAGGAAGCACAAAAAGAGGAAGGCCTTCTAAAAAGGCTCTTAGATCTAAGAGAACGGAGAGAGACATTGCAGATGGCATTCAGCGTCAGTTGAACCATCAGGAAATTCCAACTACCAATCATTCCAAATGAAGATTATTTCTTGGAACATCCGAGGCCTAAATGGAAACTCCAAGCAGAGAATCATCAAGGAGTTACGGGATTCTAGTAATCCTAGTATTTTGATTCTGCAGGAAACTAAGATGAAAGCTAAGACCCTTGAAACTAATAAAAAGAGTTTCTGGGATAACTCTGAAATGGCAGCTGTTGACTCCCAGGGAGCTTCTGGAGGACTGGCTACTCTTTGGGATACAAGGCACTGATCTTGGTACGGTTCTCAATGCTAGTATTAATCATCTTGCAATCAAATTTATTGCTATTGAGAATAATGGTGAATGGATCCTTTCTAACATTTATGCCCCTAATACGGTTAGTGGAAGAAGAAAACTTTGGGCTGACCTTAAAACATTTAGAAACCAACATTGTTCAGCTAACTGGCTTATTATGGGGGATTTCAACTCTCCACTAAACCCAGGTGAAAAGTATGGAGGAATCTCCAGCTTTTCTACAGGTATGGAGGATTTTGCTGATTTTATTGCTGAACATAATCTCTTAGATGTGGATCTTCATGGAAATAAATACACTTGGAATAATAGAAGGTTGGGAAAGGAGTTTATCCAGGTGAGATTGGATAGGGCACTGATTTCAGCGAGCTGGATTCTCAGCCAAGACTTCCACCTCTCTTCCTTGCCCAGAGTTGGATCAGATCACAATCCGATTGCTTTAAATTTTCTCAATTGGACTAAACCCACTAGAAGCTCATTTAAATTTGAAAATATGTGGATATAGCATGAAAATATCTATGAAAAGATAAAATAATGGTGGGGATGAAAAGGTGAAGGCACTACTCAATTTAGATTGGTTCAAAAGCTCAAAAATGTCAAAAAGCAAGTCAAAATCTGGAATAAAAGCGTTTTTGGCAATGTGTTTGATAATAAAAAGAAGTTAAAACAAAAACTTCAGGATCTGGAAATAAAAATGGATACTATGGGGAGATCGGCTGAAGACGAAGCTAATGAAAAGAATATTCTTTCAGAGTTGCATACGATCTGCAGCAGAGAGGAATCTTTATGGAGACTTAAATCTAGAGCTATTTGGCTTAAAGAGGGAGACAGGAATACGAAGTTCTTTCATATGACCACTTTGAAACACAGAGCCTGTAATAGGATCTTAGAAGTTTCTAAAAGTAATGGAAATATCATAAAATATCCCAATAGCATCAAGAAAGAAGCACTTGATTTCTATAAAAAGCTTCTTGAGGAGAGGAATATCATCAATTCTGAAGCTATTTCTTTTATGTTGGAGGCCATTCCCCAAGATAAAATTGAGGAACAAAAATTTAGAAATATCACCACAGTGGTCACGCTTGAAGAGCTGCAAAAGGCTGTATTTTCTTTAGAGGGTGACAAGGCTCCTGGTCCGGATGGGTTCTCCATAAATTTTTTCCAGAAATTTTGGGAAATCTGCTCGGAGGATCTTCTCAGAGCGGTGAATGAATTTTATAGAACGGGAAATCTTTTGAAAGAGCTAAACAACACTCACATTGTGTTGGCCCCAAAAAAATGGATGCTAAAGATTTCAAAGACTTCAGACCTATCAGCCTTGTGAATGCTATCTATAGAATTTTTACCAAAATTATTACTACTAGGCTTCAACTCATTATGAATGATCTAATCTCAAGGTAGCAGAGTGGCTTTATCAAAGGCAGGATTATACAAGATGGAGTGATTATGGTTCACGAGACCATACATTCTATGGAAAATAATAAAAAGGAAAATATGGTCCTCAAGCTTGATATGAATAAAGCCTTTGATAAGGTCTCTTGGGTTTTCCTTGACAAAGTCTTAACTAAATTTGGTTTTCTGGACAAATTTAGAAAAATTATTAAGGCTTGTATCTCTACGGCCAGATTCTCAGTGGTGGTTAATGGTGAGCCTGTGGGTTTTTTCACCAGCAGCAGAGGGCTTAGACAAGGGGACCCTATCTCCCCTTTCTCTTCATTCTTTTGGCTGACAGCCTTAGTAGAACAATTGGCAAAGTAGTTAATGACGGTATTTTAAATGGCTCTAATCCCACTTCCATCACTCAAGCTGTCTCCCATCAAATTTTTGGATGATACTATCCTTCTTCTTCTGGTGTTAGTCATTGAAGCCAAGGCTACCAAGGCTTTACTGCGGCTCTACGAATCTACTTCTGGGAAAGAGATCAATTATGATAAAAGCTCCATCTTCTTTTTCAACACTCCTGAGGAAAGGTAGCTTAAAATTGCTAAAATTCTGGGTTGTAAAATAAGTGTGCTTCCAGCCACTTACTTGGGCCTTCCTCTTGGCACTAGGAAAGTCTCTAGCAAGGTGTGGGATGATTTATTGGAGAGATTCCAAAAAAAAATGGCTGGTTGGAAAGGAGCCATTTTATCTAGTGCTGGTAAGTGCCTGCTCATTAAAAGTACTCTTCAAAATCTACCCATTTATGTCATGTCACTCTACAAGATCCCCTCTTCCTTCAGAGATAAGATTGAAAGGATTCAGAAAAAAAAATTATGGCAAGGCATGGAAGAGAAGTTCAAATTTCACTTAGTGGCTTGGGATAAGGTTTGCACCCCGAAGTTTATGGGAGGTCTGGGTATAAAAGATATTGAGAAAATGAATGAGGCCCTCATTGCTAAAATGGGCTAGAGAATGCTGTCTGAGAAACAACCCTGGATTGATTTAATCAAAGAAAAATACCTGAATCATCAAACTGTGTACTCTTTCCTGCAAGATGAGCACCTTCCCTTTGGTTCCATCTTTTGGAACAATCTGGTTAAGAGCAGAAATTTCATTAAGCAGGGCAGTAAATGGAAAGTGGGGGATGGTAGGGACATTAACTTCTGGGATGATAATTGGTTTAATGGAAATCTCATGGATAGATTTGGGATTGTTAAGGATAGTCTTGTAAGCAAGTATGACATTAAAATCAAGGACTATATTGAGGAAATGGTACCAACAAGAATTGGAAAAAACTTTCTGTGGAGAGAAATGATCTGATGCAAATTACTTCCTCCCTTCAAGATCAATTAGATCTTATTCCCTTAAGTCAACTGGATTCCAAGGATGAGCTGGTATGGAATAATTCCAATGATGGGAATTACTCTGTCAAAACTGGTTATAATAATTTCTTCCACAGTAGTCAAACAGAGTTCAATTGGAATAAGATTTGGATGACTGAATTAACTCCTAAAATAATTTTTTTCCTTTGGCTGGCTATCAGAGGCAGGATTCTTACCACTGACAACCTGATGAGAAGAGGATTTATAATGCCTAATAGGTGTCATCTTTGTAAGAAAGATTCTGAGGATATCAGTCATCTGTTCATACATTGTGAGTATGCTACCAGAATATGGAGTTTTGCCCTCTCTAAATTTGAAGCTCTATGGGTGGTTTCGAAGGATCTAAATCAGCTATGGACTCAATGGAACCCACCCTTTAGGCATTGTGTTGTCAAAAGGATCTGGAAGCTGGCTATCCCTCATTTAATCTGGAGGATATGGAAGGATAGAAATGATATTATCTTCAGAAATAAGAAGCAAAACTATAAACTTAGTATTGGTAAAATCTCTAATGGTATCAAAGAGAACATTGCTAGATTTAAACCCCCCAAGAACAAGAGATATCCAGAGAATGAAGAATATATCTTATCCAATTGGTAGATTGGAACTGTCAATAGTCGTAGCAATCCCGGGAATAACATTGATAGATCTTTGATTAAATGGCATCCTCCTGATTTTAATTGGTTTAAGTTGAACTTTGATGGGGCCTCTAAGGGGAACCCTAGGATTGTGGCAGGGGGAGGAGTGATACGGGATCATAAAGGTAATCTGATTGCTACGTATGCTGGGAAAATGGGAATTCAAACCAATCATTTTGCCGAAGCATTATCTGCTTTATGGGGCCTGAGAATTTCCCAGACTCAAAATATCCAGAACCTCATTATTGAAGGGGACTCCCTGAATATCATTAATCTCCTTAAACAGTGCTCATCTCCAAGTTAGAGCATCAAGGATTTTATCTCAGAGTCCATAAGTATTTTTCAAACATTCAATAACATCAGGATCATGCATACTTACCAGGAGGGTAATAAATTGGCAGATGCGCTGGCTAATTATGGCATTAATATTAATCACATTGTTTGGGATAACAATAGCATCCCTAAGCAGCTTCAAAATAGCATTCATGCGGATTTCTATACGCACGCAATTTCTTGAGTTGAGATATGATTATTGGGTGTGGATCAGTATCAATAAAACTCCCACATGTGTTGACTTAAAAACTATGATTATGCAAATCCTATCGAATAATCAAGATAGTGTGAAGTATATGGGGAAGTCCAAGTGGAGTTACTTTGATATGAAAATCGTGCATGCGGGCAGCACTGTGCTTGCTAAAATTTGTATACAAGGCTCCACGGATACCGAAGATAGTAATAAAGTAATTGATGATAGGGAGTGGGCTAGCAAAAAGGCCGTTATTCCCACATGTGGATTTCCGCAGGCTCAGATCAGTAGGCACACGAATGTTCGTGGGAATAGAAACGGATCTCATTTTCAACATTGTGTGGATTACAACAGGAAAAAATAGACTGGCTTCAGTGCTCTCAAGGATTTTGGAATTTGTTGCAAATAGTTAAGCACAGTGAAGATGGGGGGTCCCCCTTGCCAAATTGAGCCTAGTGCGGACCCGGACTGGAAGGATAATGTTGAGTTATGGAATATACTCAGCAAGGGCGGCATCACCAACTTCATGGAGAAGGTTCAGGGACATGATCAAAGCATCTCAGTGTGTTTTGCAAAGGATTGGAAGGAGCGGACTGTGGAATATGGGGGGCAGAAGATCTTGGTCAACGAGGAGCTTATTGCTGAAGTGACCGGTCTTAGCATGGAGGGCTACCATTTTTTTAACAAAAGGGTCGACAGAGATGTTGAAGAGAGGAGATTTGTGGAGGGATCTGAGAAGCTGATCTATATTACCGTGGGCCTGCTTGTTAGCTCGATCCCTCCACCTTATGATGAGGTTACTCACATGATGATACGATTCATTTCTTTGGAAGGGAGGTTTGTCACCATACCTGCTAAGCACCTTATCTTTCTCAACCACTTCCGAGAAATCACTTGGTTTGTTTCCCCCATTATTTGCTGAACTCTCTTGAGCGCTCCATTTTGGAGTTTCAAAAGCATACCCGGTGGTTCCTTTACACCAGGGGCTTATTTTGATTGCTGCATAAATTTTGTCTTCTTAGGTATCCTGGTCTCCCTTCCTCTCCTAGCTCTGTTCCCCCTCTACTGGGTTCTCTGCTGCCAGGTCCCATTTCTCCACTCTCTGCCCCGCCACCGCTGCTGTCACCCCCCTACCGGCCATCCAGGCTTCATCTTCCATTCCCCCTACTACTGCTCCCACCCCCACTTCACTTCCACCTCGGCTAGACTAGTCACCAGGGCATCTAGAAGGCTTAACCTCGATACTCTTGCTGTGGGGAAGGGCCCTCATGAAATTGAAATTGCACATGACCTCCTGAATATTAGCAGTGCTAGTGCTAGTGATGTATGCATTTGGAGAGATCTACAAAAAGGTTGGATGCCTTAGAAGCTGAAATGAAGTTGTTGAAGGATGAGGTTAAGAACTTGGCAAAATAGAAAGGAAAGAGGAAGAAGGAGGAGGAGGTGGATATTGATAATAGCCAGATTGAAGATATCTACAAGAAGCTGAACTCCTTAGACTCCCATTTAGGGAAGGCCAAAACTCATCATGATTACAATATGGCCATTTTTAGTGCGATTGAGGAGTTCATTAAGCAACATGTCAGAAGTGTCTCCAATCTCAGCGGAGTTCCAGTAACACTTTGGGGCAATGATAAGGAAAGAAAAAGGACCATTGATCAGCTGGATAAGACTGATGCTGCCCACATGACAACTTTGGGAATGTTCAGATCCTGGAAGAACATCAAAACCAGCATCGAAAAAGCTGCCAAGAAGTAGTTGTTGGTGCTTTAGCTACTCTTGTTTGTTTTTTTGCTATTTTTTTTTACGGTTTCTTTGTTGCTTTTGTGCAGAGTTTTTGTTGTTTTGTCTTGTTTGGGTAGCTATTTTTTGGCTACTTTGGGCTTCATTGTCATACTTGGATTCTGATCCTTTTTTCTCTTATTTTCATTCCTATTCTAGCTCCTAGGCCCTCTCTTGTACTCAAGGGTATAGTCCCTTTCAAAAAACTATTTGCCAATAATAAAAAAAAATGTTGTGTTTGTACTACAAACATAGTCCGTAAGTGTTCATTAAATCCTTATTTTATTTATGTAAGTTGAGCATAAGAGATCTTGGATCCGATGTTGATAGAGAAGTGAGTGAGAAAATCATCAAAAAGATACATAAAATATGTTACTGAGTGAATAGGTAGGTCATAGAACTAATGCATCACATAATCATGAAGACTACAAGGAAAGATCTTAGCTAGGAGAATGTGATCATCCATAAAATCTAGACAAGCCACATGGAATGCTCGGAGATGTTCTTGTGGGTCACCATGGCCATTGAAAATAGGTAGTTTAGGGGTGAAAAAAATTGGTGGAAGTGAATAAGTTGATATAGCGGGTACAAATGGAGTATGTAGTAATAGAGTGGAATCTAAAGATGGAGATGCATCGAAGTATCCTATCGTAATTGATGAATTTATGCTTGAAGGTCTTGATAAAGGGAGGCTAGATCTTGAGTGCCAGTAGAAGGAGCCTGCCACATATGAGAAACAAGAGGTAGGGTATAGTGATTAGTAGGATTAGGGACAAAAATGGGAATGGTGGAAATGGGTGGAAGAGTAGAAACAAGTGGTTGAGTAGCAATGGTGGTGGGAATAGTGGTAGAAGTATTAAGCTCTATAAGGTTTATAGCCTCCTCACGAGTAGCATATAAAAGCAAGTCTAGATCTTGGGGATGCTCAATGATATGATCATTGAGGGATTTAAGATGGGTGTCAATAAATTCTTTAGAATATTGATCCATAATAATAAGAGAAGAAGAGCCCTAAGTGGAAGGAGGGTTTTAAATGTCGGGTTCACCAAAATGATTATGTTAAAATGTAAAATAATAGCCTAATCTAATAAAAGTTTGTAGTAAATAAATGAATATTAAAATAATGAAATAATACCCAAGAAAATAAGTAATGAAAATTTGAAACCATAATGTACAAATAGGATTAGAAGAGCCTTAGCTGATTTGTAGGGGTTGTTGGACTATTTTGTAGTGGAGACTGGCTGAACATAGATGGAGGACCGTTTAACATAAGCCTAGAAAATACAGATCCAATAGATTTTACCATTCTACATAGATGCTCGAAAACCTCCTGCGAGGTGTTGCGAGAGGTTCACCTTTTTTTCATTTGTAGGTCATTGAATTCCTCCAAATGTATCTCAGTAAATCAAGAATGAATGAATCACCTACAAAACTCCAAACAAAGCATCAAACCATAGAAAAGAAAGAGAAAATGAAGGGTTCAAACTTTCCTCAACTACCCAAATGATGGACTTATAACTATGTTTTTCACTACATATCATACCTAGCGTAGTTTTGTGTGTGTACGAGAATTATACCCTAGGTTTCTCTTTTACGTGTCACACTTTATGAGTAAAGTAAGAAAAAGTAACTATATGTAGAATGTAAATAATGTGTGCATGGAAACAATAGCTACCCTCCTATGAAGTGTGATGCAAATGAACCATCCTTTTCCCCTTGTGATGGAGCTAGATGGATGTAAATAGAGCTATAGTTCCTTTGATGGATACAAGATTAGGTTGAGATATTAGATGTTTAGTGTTTGGGCCATTATTATGATCACATAAATTTATATTTATATTATTCCTTCACTTGAATTTCATAATTAACCCTGAAAAGGATGAATACCAAAAAGATAATATTATCGGATGGATAGAAAGGACCCAAAAAGTTTGACCAAAGTACAAATAGGACAAGGGCACCTAGAGGGGATGGGTGCATCTAGTCTGGCATCCAAAATGAAAAATGCTAAAAAGGTGAATATATAGAATGAGAAAGTACAATTGCAAGATTAAAATAATAAGCATAAAGCAAAAAAAAGTTGTCAATGATATGGGTTAACTAGTACTTTTCTTACTTAGGAACCATATGAATAGTAATATGCAATCAAGACTAGATAATGACTCAAAGTGTGTGATTTTGTGTCTACACTTACAATATGTCTTTAATGTTCTATCACTACCAATCTAACATAGTCAATTTATATAATTATAAATTATCAATTTTTGCCCTACCTCACGTATGGGAGATAATTTACTCTTGCTCAATCACTATATCAATATAAAATTTATCTTTTGTTCATTATCTATTGCTATTTTCCATCCTATAAAATCCTAGGGAAACATTTCCCATGTTGACTTAAATTTTTTCCATTTTGAATTTGGTGAAGAGATTAAAAGTGATTCAAGTGTACAAAATCAATTGTCTTCAACAAATTAAGGATGTACTTAAAACCAGAAAATATGAGAAAGGTGGTCACTTCTCTAGTTCTATAAGGCTACGGGTATATACCCTTGTAATTATTATCATAAAATAACCTCAAACACACATTAGATCTGTCCACAAATGTAACCTCCATAACTAAGCACCCAATTAAGTGTCACTTGTGATATAGTCACACATTTACATGAAAAATCATAGACATGAAGTAATTTTATGTATGAATATACATATATACATCCATTTCTTATTTTATAATAGATATTTGAGAAAATATAGAGCACATCCAAACAAGTATGAAGAAAAATTTATAGTAGATAGACTTCTAAAGGTATTAAAATACGAAAAAATGTCTCAAAATGGGTAATACAAGAATATTTTAATAAAAAGTGGGGTTGGTCATTCCAAATTTAACACATGACTTTTTAATTCAGAAACATATACAAATATTTGATAGAGTTAGAGATATCATAATAAAAATACTAATTTACACTATTAATGCAAATCCTTAGAACTCAAATAACTAGTGAATCACATCTGAATGAGATTTTCCTAAATATGAAACTATTATAACTTAGAATACAAAATATAGAAAACTCAATGTTAACAAGTGAAAATGAAGTTATAACTCCAAAAGGATTTAATACATTTATATTTTAGTGATTACACATCATAATTTTACACCAAATAACTTCATTTCAGCATCTAATGAAAAATTCCTTATAAATCCACCATCTCATTTACGACTAAATTAATCTTGTAAAGCTAATATCTAAGATCTTCATTAAAATATCCTTGAATTGATCATAATTATTCATGAATATAACACCTAAATTAGATCTAAATTGAACACCTACAAAATAGGCAACTAAAGGGATCAAAGATCCAACCAAAAGGCAAGCCGATTTGAAAAGTTGGAAGATGATTGAATAAGCCAATGCTTCATCTATTTATACAATTTGAGAAAATTCCAAAATTGGAAATGGAATTAATTCAGAGTTGTGGAGAACCAATAAGAGAGATGGAATGAGAAGAAAAAAATTCTTCATAGATTAAATGACAAATGGAAACCAATCATGAGTTGATTAATGATCAAAGGGACTTAATTAAGCACATATAAATATAGAGCACCTCGAATCATATGAAATACCCCACATAAGTACATAAGTGGAAAACATAATGACATATAGTTCTAGATGCAAAAGACTTTGATAAAACTCTATCATATAATATTCTTAGATACTTCAATAATTTCACCCAAATTTTATATCGAAGTGTATCCCTCTAGATAATATTTTTGATGGTACAACCCTTTGTTAATTGGATATCTCTACAAAAATTTATAATAAAAAATTAGAGCTTCCCATATTTTAATGGAATATTCCTTAAATGATTTCAACGTCCCTTTGCCTCATTTTATACTACTATGAAGCTGAAAAATTAAGCCATCAGATAAAAACTATAAAATCTAGTGATTTCCTCCACATTTTGAGCATTGTAAGCACATAAGAGGAAGGTAGAAAGGATTATAAGGTATCAAAGTTTATGGATGTGCATGAAATATATTTCCTCAACTTTTCTACAACAATTTCTCTATAGGTGATGGAATATAGAGACTAATGTTTCTGAAATACAATAACACTATTTAGAGTCGAGTATCCTTCATCGAGTTCTCTGCGAAAAAAAAAAAAAAAAGGATAAATCCTTCAAAGAACCCAATCCACTAGTTAATGATAAGTTTCATTGATCTATATTAATTTTTAAGGTAATTAAAAGTGAAAAAACTAAAGAAAACTTTGAGGTTATTGACATGGATTTCATACATCCCTCATGACCACATTACTTAAAAAATTGAGCCAAGTACAAGGTTTTTTGGGGCATGGTAAATTTTATTAAGGCCACATATATTCCATCCATATACTTAAAATATTTAAAGGGAAAATATAGTTGAATTAATAAATTAAATGCTTCACTCTATGAAATTGGTTTAAGATTTTTTGAGGTAAAAAAAAACAAGGTCGTTTAAGCTAAATTATAGTTTGAAATTATTAATTTTAAGAGGTGAAAAATAGAATAAGGTAGGTGATTTAAATTATTTTTAATAAAGAGGTCCTAAAATCCTTTATGAAATTTTTTGGATCTAATATTGGCTTTGGTTGTAAGATAGGTACCCACTATGAATAAATAGAGATCCCCAAAAAATTGTTGAAGTAGACCAGTGCCTTCAAAAATATGATCAATTCAATCCTTAACTATAATGGCTCTAATGATGATAGGGAGTGGGCTGGAAAAGGGACGTAGTTCCCACATGTGAACTTCCACGGTTCAAATCAGCAGTCACGAGGGTATTTTTGGGAAAAGAAACGGCTATTCTCATCAGCATTTTCACTGTGCAAATAATAATAGAAAAAGGCGGACTGGTATTAGCGCTCTTAAGGTTTATAATATTTTTTGCAAGTAGTTAAGCACGGTGATAATGGGGGTCCCTCCTTTCTAGATCGAGCCTAGCACAGATCTGGATTGGAGGAATAATGTGGAGCTCTGGAATATTCTAAGCCAGGGAGGTATCACCAACTTTATGGAGAAGGTTTAGGGCCATGATCAAAGTATTTCAGTGTGCTTTGAAAAATATTGGAAGGATCGCACTGTTGAGTATGGCGGGAAGAAGATTGTGATAAATGAGGAGCTGATAGCTGAAGTGACTGGCCTTGGCATGGACGGATACCATTTTTTTAATAAAAGGGTTGACAGAGAAGCTGAGGAGAGGAGATTTGTTGAAGGAACTGAGAAGCTGGTCTTTGTCACGGCGGGCCTGCTTGTTAATTTGATCCCCTTGCCCTATGATGAGGTTACCCGCATGATGGTGCATTTCATTTCTTTGGAAGGGAGGTTCGTCACTGTACCTGCTAAACATCTTGTCTTCCTCAATCATTTCCATAGGAATCGCATGGTATGTTTCCCCCACTATCTACTTAGCTCTCTTGAGTGCTCCATTTTGGAGTTTCAAAAGCATGCTCATGTTGTTCCTTTGCACCAGGGGCTAATTTTCCTACTGCATAAATTATGTCTCCTTTGGTCTCCTGGCCTCCCTTCCTCCCCTGGCTCTATTCCCCCTCTGCCTGTTTCTGTGGCCGCCAGCCCCATCTCTCCACACTCTGTCCCCACCACTACTGCTGTCACCCCTCTCCCAGCCTTCCCGGCTCCATCTCCCATTCCCCCACCTCTACCCCCACCCCCTTTGCTTCCACTTTGGCCAGACCGGTTACCAGGTCCTCTAGAAGATTGAATCTTGATATCCCTGCTGTGGGGAAGGGTCCTCAGGAGATTGAAACTACCCATAACCTCCTTCATATTAGCGGTGCTAGTTCTCAGGAAGAACATATGGAGAGCTCCACAAAAAGGCTGGAGGCCTTAGAAGCTGACATGAAGCTGTTGAGGGAAGAGGTTAAAAACATGGTAAAAAAAAGAGGCTCAACAACAAGGTTACTAAAATAATAATCAATGTGTACCTTCAATTTTACCATAAGGGTACAACTCACCGCTATGCAAAAAAATTATAAGATCAAATACATCACTTGCATTTGCATCTTTCACATCATAAAAAAAATATATATATCATTAAAATAAAATGATTCTTACTCTAAATTTGAAACACACCCAATGTATGACTCATCATCATAACACACATGATACTCTAACATAAAATAAAAAACTAGAGACTTAGAAAAATCCAAGTGAACTAAATCAAACTCAAGTTCACTCTTTGAATCAAAAATTGGATTATCAAATACTTTTAATTCCTTAAAGAGTGGGTTATAGTATGTTGTAATTAAATTTACCTCATTCTTTGCTCTCAATCGACTCACAAGCATAACCACCATCCTTTATAATAAATTCCTATAATTCATAGATAATTTTAAGTTTAATGATAATGAACCGCGAATTAAAGATTTTAGTAAAATTATTGTGCCTACATGTCCTAATAGGTTTTGAATGTCCCGAATCCTTATTTTAAGGATTCAGGATCACGCGAAATTTTTATTATGATCTGTCTCTTTCTACCAATCATAGGTATCGGTATTCAAGGGGGAGTAAATCCTTTGATTATATATGTCCTAAAGGGCCTCATTATTTATTTAATACAATTACTATACCTTCAAAAGGGGGATCTAATAATCAAAACAACAATTGATTGTTAGAGATCCTCTCCCCTACCAGGGGATGGTGGATGACTTGACTATAGATAGCTGATGATCTATATATCTATATGGGTCGGGCATTTTCCATCTCTCTATATTGTCTAGCCACTATATATCTAGATAGGGAAGGAATTCGTTATCTCTCTATTTGAAAATTCAATAAGAACATCAACATGTTGTTCTATATCACTGATTTATTTGATCTCACTCCATCAATTTTAATTTCACATGATATAGGATCAATGTTTTCACATATCACTTTAGAACAAAAATGGTCAGTAGATGCTAACCTTTCATCAAAATCAATAGGTAACACACTACACTTATCTTTGTAATTTGATTTATCTAAGTGAACTATATACCCATCATGAAAACACTCATCAAAATTAAGTTGATTACCATTTACAAAATTGGTGGCCATATGAAGAAGACAATAAAAGTCATCATTCTCTTACATGTTAAAAACTATGTTCATACAAGGATGCACATATCAAAAGGGTTTCTCCCAAAATCAGCAATGGAATGAAATGTGAATTCCTATTCTACACTTGCAATAGAGTCTTCAACTTCATTAAAAACATTGTTAGAAGTCAAAATATATATAAGAGAAACTAAAGCATCACTTTCAATCTCGATAATATGTTTATATTCTATAAATACATAATTAGAATTATTTTAAACAAATTCTTCATGAGATAATGCAACACCATTAATATCAAAATAATCAAAATCACCATAATGAGAGCTGCAAAGCTACTAAAAAAATTTAAAATCATAACCATGTGATTATAAATTAGTATCAACTCTAGTTTTACTATAATGAAACTCAACATTAGTATATACTATAAATTCAAATAAATTATAATAATATTTATAAATACATGCTTTAACACTAAGATGAGAAGTACATGAAATATTATCAAACTTCAAATCCATACTTGAGAGAATGAATAATTGTTTATGGATTTTTATCTTAAGTAATAATTCATATCACCACTAATTACAACATAATACACAATGAGAGCATAACCTTCACTTTTTTAAATTTCATATGTAATATATTACATGTTTTAATAAATATGATATTAAACATTTGAATACTTTTACCCTTCCCTTTTACCAATTTATAAAATTAATTCCTAAGAGAAGATTAATCAATCCTATTATAATACCAATTAATGAAAATACATTGTAACTTTTCCCAAGATTCAAAATTTTATATGGATGCTCATGAAACCAATCTCGAACGTCATAAACCAAACTTTGAATGATAATCCTAACCATGACACCTTCATTATAAATCTCAAAATATTCAAATGATTTAATTAAGGATTTTCAAATTTCTCTCTCCTTGAAGTGCATTACTTTCATAATAATTGCATAGAAATCACCTAATATATTTGGGGAGAGAGGCTAGGAAATCATGAAAAAATCTATTAATATGCTGACATATTTGATCAATAAATGACAACATCTAAATGGAACTATTTGGATCCAAGTGAAATCCATTGAAAAACAAAAATTCTACACGCATTAAGATGAACTCACAAATCTATAATACCAACCAAATAAACACAAGTGTTACATGAACCACCAGCGAATTGAGAAAATAAGTCAAATCAAAGATTTACATTTTGTAAAAATTCATCTACTGTAGTAAAACATATGAAAAAACTAATATGATCCAACCTAAGAGATCAAGAAATAATTCCACAAAGAGGATTCATTAAGAAAAATGAAAGATCATTGTTTACACCTTAATTATATTCATGTGAAATCTAAAAAAATAAGTGAAATAAATACACTAAAGGATGTAAGGGTTAGAAATAAGAGGTTATTATGATTTATTAACTTCCAAAATTAATTACCAATATTAGAAAAATGAATTAATAATCATAACTGATGTACTAAACAAGCTATTGTAGTCTTTTATTTCACTCAATTATTGTAGTCTTTATGACATGTCATTAAGTTAGAACTGAATGATCACCCGAAGTGTGCTGAGCTACCAGTCCCTTTTTATTTATTAAAAAGAACTTAGCATGCATGTTGATCATTATAATTAATCAAGAAAACTTTGCATTCAAATCAATTTGGAAACACATATAATAAGAAAACATAAAATTTCAAACAATAACCAAGATCAATTGCACCACTATATTGCCATATTTAGACATGTCAATAACTAGAACCCATCCATAATTATCTATCATAAACCATAATTTATTACTTAATGGAATATAAATACATAATAAACATTGTACTACTACATTGGGCCATGCATGCAAGTATCAAACCATAGATATGTATCATCATAGAATGACTCTACTAGAACATAAATAAACTACTTACAACAATGAAATACAATAGGTATATATAGGGGTGGGAATTTCCCTTCACCACCCATGCACTCTCCTAAAAATAGGTGTGATTAAAATAATATCTTGCATGCTTTTACAAAACAACTAATAATAGATTTTCCTAAAAATAATACTTTATTTAATCCTATTAATAGCCATATCCACATGTGTGCTTTAATTCCTAACATGTAAGTGCTTTCTATAAAAATAACCTTTACTTAACCACCAAGTCATTTTCTTTTATTCCTTGCATGATCAACACTCCAAGTCTATTTTTATCATATCCTCGAAAAATGGCTAAGCCCTCAACCTTGTTTTCTATGTGCATGCTACCATGTCTCTTCCATGAATGCAACCCTTCACATGATACTTTATTTTCCTACATTTTACTCCTTAACATAGACTATGCTTTTCAATCCTTAGAATTTTCCCGATCAACATTACCCCACACTAGGTATGTTTTCCATCCATAGCAACACCAAATCAAAGAGTATCCCATTCAAGAATGCATGAATAAATAATTTCATTTTTCAATTAACGAATCAAATAATATGGCTTGCACTAAAGAATTAAAGAGTCAAGTTTTTTTGGCTCATATGAAGGAGTAGTAGAAAGTCCTTAACTAAAATTTTCTCCAATTCATTCCAGCATTCTAGTTGCTTAGTTGCTCTAACCAATGTATCATTAATAATGTCTGAAACCTTTGAATGATTGAGTGTGTCAACCTTCCCTTTAATTCATCAAATAGATTCTCTAGCTGCTTGGAAACATCATCCAATGCATCCATTCTGAGTGTGACCTGGGAAAATTTATTTTAATCTATATTTGAGGGGTATATTCAGAATTGATATATAATCCTTCTTCTATTCCAACTCCACCAACAAATTTTCGCTCTCAAAGCACTATTATTCCTCATCCAATCTTGGATTTCCTTCATTTTTTCCTCATCATTTACAACCAACATCCTCATTACTTGGTCAAAATATTAGCATTGATGGAAAAAAATTTCTACCTTTTGCATAGCCTTTTTAGCCTCCACAAAAAATGCCTTATATTGTATAAGATAAGCCTCAATATTCTCCCTATCTATTTTATTCTCAACAGCTAGCTCCTTAGAAGTTGGTTCCTTCATCTTCCTTTGCTCATGAGAGAGCATCGATGGCAATTACTTTAAGAAATGTATCTCTTTATCATATTATTCATTGGAATTCATAGTGAGGCTATGGTATGTGGATTTTGTATATCTGTAATGGTTTATGAATTCTTATAATCTATGCATTTTATCCCATTTTCTTATCTCAATTCTTGCTTTAGGTGTGCAATATTTCATCCTTCTCCTTGATATCGTCACACGTAAGATATTTATATTTCAATCCTTGTCAAAAATTTGGATCCCCACTTCTGATGATAACTTTTTTAGCAAATTTCATGACTTCTTAGATGGAATAAGTTCAATGTCAATCATGGGATAAGATTATCCTAGAGATGACTTGATCGGAGTTTCAGACAGTGCCTACACACTAGCCCAAAAATATTTCTCTTCCATATGTGATTGATATGCCCAAGGGAGAATCTTTCTAGTTCATGGGAGGGCCTCATTATTGTCAAATAATTACCAACAAAAGATATCTTCAATGGCCACCAGACTATGGTATTGTGCGTGTAGTGATTTAGTGTAATCATTATCATACTACATAAGTGGGCCTTGGGAATGCTCATGAACTTCCTCCCATTTCCTCTATGTACCTTAGGTACTTATTGTTTAAATGTGTGAATTGCACCACTAGTTTCACCCATACACATGCCTTCTCCTATGAGGAAACCCTTACTTCTTTCCTCCTCTACTTAATGCTCAACTTCGTGCTCAACATCGTGTCCATTTTCTTCATCTTCTCTAGTTGTTCCTTGTGTAAGGGGCTTGCAACGACCCTCTTCATTCTTTTTCTTCATCCCTTTTTCTTATTCATTCAAATTTGGCTCCTTCTCATGGTGTCCTTTCCACTCTTCCTCTTCTAAATCCTCCAAATTGTGAATTAGTGGATATAAATGAGACATATCTTCCCCAAACTTCTCTTCCTCGCAGTCTCTCGCACTTGAAATCACCTTGGGTTTCTTCTTCATGTATGTATTATTTTTTTGGGACTTTGATTTTTAGGGACTTATGGGTCACAATAGATTTACTTGCATCTTTTCCATTTTCCTTGCATTGCTCCTCTTTGTCATTGTCCTCTTCTTATTATTTATTATTTATGGTGGGAGTCTCCTCTTGATTCCTTTTTGTGCCCATTGTATTTTTTCCCTTAGGTTTCTCTGGGAGAGATAAATCCTCTACATCCACATATTTTCCATTGGAAAACTTCAGCTTTAGGTAGATGTATACTTTTTCCACCTACGCATTACCGATCGCTAACATTGTGGAGGTTATATTGATATTCTATGATATCATTGTATCTATATATGTAGTCTGCCCAAGGTAGACATACTTTTTATGCAGCTTATGGTGTTCAAATTAAATCTTATCAGCATCATATTTCAATTTGTGTGCTTCAAAAATGTATTTACTACTACCTAGAAGTACCTTTTGTAAATAAAAATGCAATTTTGCACCAAGGACCCTTCCCTCCACTCTTCAATTTGAACCTCCCTAGGAAGTAGTGTTGGTACACTGTGAAGGTCATATTTTTCTTTAAAAACTAAGGGAAACTCACTTGTGATGCACCACTTGTGGCCAAATTCCTTGTGCACTAACCTATACCACATATCCACCTTTATCTTATAGGTGTTGTTTATCTTGTTACATGTGTAATCAATGAATATCTTCATGGGGGACTTATTCGCTAGATGAAACTTACACATGTTATCATTTTTCCCATTTGGTACCCCAATATCTCGAGAAGAAAATCAATAGGAGAATTGTGCTAAAATTGATCTTATCTCCAATTCATGCCTCTTCTATTATACCTTCAACAATATAGCCTTCAAAGTTATAAATTGTTCCATCGACCATTTTTATGCGATATGGAACCATCTCTTGTTCACCCGGCTCCACCTTTCTTGTGCTCCAAAATTTATAACCAAGTGCGTGGCCACTCTATAAAATAGGTAAGATAATTTGAATATGTCCATCATGCACCCTCATCATTGATACTTCAAGGTGGTACCCATGACCTATTCTCGCATGATCATGTTATAGATCGCTTTCTATCTCTCGTGTTCAAAATTCACAAAGCTAGTCATTTCTTTGATTAATTACATAGTAAGACACATTCTTATTCACTTAAAATATAATTAGTCCTCATGGAATCATTACATCAGCCATTGATATAATTTTTCTAGCCTGCCAAAGTAAAGGATCTTGTAGATTTGGTGAGCCCCTGCACTTTCCAAGTCCTTATACCCATTGTCATCGTAGATGGGCTTGCCATCAGTAGTTATCTAATTTTTCCTCCGACCAAATCATTATTAATCTCTTGATCGTTTGCATATGAAAAATGGTTATAATCACTCGATGCGATTATTTTCCTTATTTACAACATCCATTCCTTCCCCATAATGACGCCTTCAGGGTATTGCATCTCTACATACCGTTATTTAAGTACATCCTTAACCACGGGCTTGTGCTTTCCTTTTCTTGAGCTCTTAGGTGAGATGGTTTCTAGTATCCTTGTTGCCATTATGTCAATCACACAAAAATTCTAACTCCTCAAGATTCACTTATGTGCCCTAGGTACTTGAAACTATATCTTCTTAAATGTTTGTGCCAAATAATTTACCCTAACCACTTCACCTTCCTTTTTTGCACCTTTTTATTTTTCAACCAAACTTTTTTCTAACTTCAAATTTGTGTGCCTATGTCTTCAAAAATCCCAGCTCGAAGAACGTAAACCATGTTCTACTAAAATTAACTCTTCACACCTTCCTCAAGCTTTCAAATTTGTTCTAAAGGATCTCCTCAACTCGGTCATGTGCTTTTTTGACCTAGGTTTCTCAATTCTTCAAGTTTTCATGAATATTCACACTGGTGTTCTCAAGTTATTACTCTTCAAACTCCCAATGTAAGGTGAAAATACACTTTTTTGACACCCCTTTTATATATTTCTAATTTTTATCACATTCATTACTCCTCACCTACCAAAGTGTACTACATATTTACTTACATTTTTTAATTTTTCGCAATTTTCTATGCTTTTTTTTTATGTGGTGTAGTAGTAACCTTCTAGCACACTCACTACCTTTAAGAAACATATATCCTTGTGCATGCTTCCCTACACCATAACACATCTTCCTCTCTATGCTTTATACTTAGTAGTCCATCCTGTTGCTACCTACCTCACGTTATATTGGGTGGTATCTTCCTTGTGTGGACTCCAATCTAAGAAATTTTTCATGAGAAAAATCATTCTCAACACATATGATATCTCTCTCCTTTTCTTATGCACAAATTTCCAACAACATCCCACCTTTCAATTTTCATACATACATTTGCTTTAATTATCTCACTCACTTACATTTGGTTCACCCCACATTAAAATTATGCATAGTCCTCTACACATGAAATCAATATATACTAATCATCTTCCTGCATGCAAGTGTGATTATTACAATAAAAAAATTAACAAAAAACATGGAAGGGAAATATAATCTAAGTGGCGATATTATCTTATTAAAAACACCAAGAATATTTATTCATAGTAGGTATTTAGACTAATCCCATTGAAGTAACAGAGAAAAATGGTGCCATCTAGTGCCTATAATTGACATGTGTGTGATTTAAGTATCTTGGTTATTACAAAAGGTCCCAACCAATGTACCTTCAACTTCCCTGGGTGGCGCAAAACTTGAAGTCATAGAGAAGGAACATATTTCTAGATTTAAACTATTTTTTTAATGTTCCTATCATGCTAGGCCTTATGTATTACCTTCTCAAGTATTTAAGATGTAACGTGCAATGAAGCACCATTCATCGATTTCATTAGTTTCTCAATGTGCTCTTCCATATCATGTTCATCCGACAATCCACCTATGCACGTAATATGTAGGGATGATTAAAAAAATCAATAGGTAGTACTTCCTTTGTGCCAAACACCAAATGAAAGGGTGTGGATTTAATCAATATTTTATACATGGTTATGTAGAACCCAAATTACAGACTAACACTTTATCATCCCAGTCCTTTCTTCCAACATTACAAATATTTTTCAAATTTTTCCTAATATATTTTTGAAATATTATGCAAAGATCATTAGCTTGCAGATGATAAGGGTAGTTTTATGATGGGGCACCATAAAGTCTTCTAATAAAATTTTGATTGTCTCATTTAGGAAATGGGTGCCTCTATCACTAGTCAGCTCAATGGATAGTTTTACCTAGTAATAATGGTTTCCCAAAGGAATCTTACTTCTATAGCTACATTGAAATCCTTTATAGGCACCACATATTCCCACCTTGTGATAAAATATGTGCATGTAATTATAAATCACACTCAATTTTTGCTCATGAGTGGCCCAATGTGTCCTATAAATTTAACAAACCACTTCTCAAAAGGCTCCACACTTGTTATGGGTCTCAAGGGAATCTCATCCCTACTCCTACGCTTTCCAAATCAGTGAAAATGATCACATGCTTTAACTAATGCCTTAATATCCTTATACAAGGTCTCCAACTAGAGGCCAGTCATAAGGATCTTACATATAATTATGTCTAATGTATAACGTCCTCCTAGAATATCACCATGAGTTTTCTCCATAATGGCTTCATACTCATGTTCAAGCACATAGCGAATACAAATTCATCTATCCCCATTTTATACAAGTATTCACTAATCAATTGATAGGTGTTCTACATATATTAATATGTTTCTTTTCCAATGTCTTCATCCCTTCTCGTGCTAATACGATTGCACACAAATGCTGATATGTCTTCTAGATCGGCATGCGCGTAGTTCAACTCCGAAAACCACACATCAAGAATTATATCTTCAATACTCTACACATCCTCACTAGAATTGATTCTTGATAAGTTATCAAGCCCTAAATTTATCTTTCCTAGTATGAAAACAACTGTGAAATCAAAATCTTGAAAAATAAGTATCCATCGACAAATGTACCCTTGCAAAATAGGATTTTTGACCAAATATTTCAATGTCATATGATTTTTATAAAAGATAATGGTACAAGGAATATAAAACACTTGTGTATGTTATTTTTCATGGACACTTACCTTTATCATGCATTATTTAAGCTTGAACACTACCATTATAAGTGCTTCACCACATCCCTTTCCCGAGGAAACATATTACCTTCACCTATTCACCTATGGATATACTATTCTTTGGCATGACATCACATTGTAATATGTTTTATTAACCCTCTTGAGCATCAATCCTTCAACCAAACATCCATTTTCTAAACTCTTTCATGAAGTACCCTTACTTCCTTAGCTATGTCTAAACTAGGTCATAATGGTCAACATGCACAAAATTTTATATAGACCCCTGAATCATCTATAATACCATTAAAAACCTTTATATAGACTACCTCAAGGTGATTTGAACCTACATTTGATCATCATGCACTTGCACTTCATACTAGTTCCTCTATTAGGCCTTTTTTATTAGAGGTAAAAAAGGGTTGAGGGGACCCTACCCCATACAAAGTGTTACCAGTTCCTTACAAAGAGGCCAAGGGATTACCATTGAATCCCAACCAAAAACCCAAAGCAACACAAGACAAACAACAAAGAGATACAACCATAAAGGAAAGTATCCAACAACAGATAAGCAGTGAAATAACAAATAGTAGTAGTACTGAGAAACTAATAGCAAAACAACATAGAACTAACAACAACAAACCAATATCCCATTTTCTTCATCACTCTTTTATTAGGTCCCCCACAGAGTTCATACAACCATTCCATTATTTGACAAGGGATTCGATGGTAGCTTTCCAATACTTATAGTTAGGCTCAGGATCTCCACTTTGGGGCCTTTTCCTTCTTTTTCTCTTTCCTTAGCAAGTTCCATGGAATGAATCATCTCAGCTAAAAGATTGAGATGGTGGATGGTGCTTTTAACATTGAGGAGATGGACATCATGAATCTAGAAAATAAATTCTTTCATCTTCAACATATCCTTAGCCATCTCTAGGCTCCTCTCATTGGCATTCTTGAGTTGTTCACTAAGGACCAAAGAAGATAAATTTTCCACTTTATCAGTCATATCCTTCAGGTCCATGGAAACCATACTAATCCTATGTCTATTAATATCTGTATCAAGCCTGCAATGCTCAAATTCCCGCATGAAAGTATGAGACTTGACAGTAGAGTCCTGGCAGTAAACAATTTAGTTTGGGTAGTTTTAAGAGCATGCAGGCTCTCAATGGCCTCCTCTCGAGTTCTTGGAGCACTTATCTTCTGAAGTGTCCAGAGATTTCTCGCTCACCATCTCCTCACTGTTATCCCCTTCAGCAACTTCCTTGTCCTTACTAGAAACCAAAAATTTTTGGGTTCCTTCTCGGTTCTCGCCTGAATCTAAAATCTCCACTTCCTCAAATAGCTTACAAGCATCCTCATCCTCGCTTTATGTTTTTGAGGAAACCATGACTCAGGTTGGATCTGGTTCTTTTAGCCATGGGTTTTCCAAATAGGTCTTCACTAAAACTGTCCTCCTTGGGCGCCGAGCATTCAGTGGTAGAAGCCCCAAATTTATCATTTTTCCCAAAAGGGGAGTTCCTAGCCTAAGAAGGGATTTAATGAGGCCCTGGTGTAGAGGTAAGGGGAAGGTACCTTTCTCAACCATTCCAATAGATTTCATAAGGGAAGTATACAGGAAGAAAGGGAAATTATAGGGCTTAACATTATAGACATGGTTCAACATAGGGAAGTGGTAACCATATATCACTTTATACCGTCCTTCTAAGGTAATGTATGACATAAAAAACTAAGAAATTTCATCAAAAGGATGGGGAAAATTTCCCCGAGCATAACCATTATGAAGAGAGATAGGTGCTCCCTTACCTTGCATAAAGCATTCAATCTCCAGGTATTTCGACTTAGGTTTGTAGATGCATCTACCTTCCAGAGCTAAACCCGAGACTTTGGCAATAAGCTTAGGGGAAATGGTAAAGGAGAAGTTGCCAACCCAAACATGGCCTTCTTTCCATGTTTTTGCCACAACTTCACTCATCTTTTCATCATAGCCATCAAAGATATTGAAAAAGGGTAACATACCTACCTTTTCTAAGCAGGTCTCAACCTCTATGGACATCTCCTGCCTCTTGCTAGGTTCAGTTCTTACTAAGTCACCCCCCATGCTTCTAACCCTATTCTTCTTTCTGTTATGCAAATAGTTACCTTCCCTAATCTTATCGTCCCACTTCCAAAAAACAAAGAGATCCAACCTGCCTTTGAGGATTAGAAAGGAGATTTTACATGAGTTCAGGAATCATGAAAAAGAGATGTCATGAGTTTGAAGAATTAATGCCTCCTCATTTGTAGGAGTATTATTAGTTATACCTTCCCTTTTCATGATTTCAATAAATTTGGCTTGCATCATATTAGGATCCTCTACCACCTTAAGACCCCTAGCATTCACCCCCAAATTGGCCATAAAATCCGCTAGAGAGTTTCCTTCACGATACACATGATGAAAGGATATGGCCTCAAAAGAGGATACTAAAAGCTTAGTTTTATTTATGAATTCCTTGACAAAAATAGAAGGTTGAGATTTTCCTTTCAAACATGAAATGATATATAAAGAGTCCCCTTCCACTTCAATGTGTTTTAAGCCTTTCTCCTTGGCTAAATTCACCCCCAAAACATCATAGCTACCTCAACAACATTGTTTGATTGGAGGCCTAGGTCGAAGAAGTAGGCAAGAAGAAATCTTCCTTGGGAGTCCCAAAGAACACCTCCTCCCCCTGATTTCCCAGGATTACCTTTCGCATCACCATCAAAGTTGAGTTTAAAGAAACCTTCCCTAGGTGAAATCCACTTAATCCCCATACAAGGATTACTTATTTTGGGTTTGGGGTCACCTATAATGTTCCAATTATTAAAGAAGTGATGTTCATTGTCAAGAATTTCCATTTCATTTTTCCTTAGGATATAAAAATTATTTCTAACAGCATGTAGGATTTTGTTTATAGTCAACCTAATGGGAAGTTTCTTATTTTTAGAAATCCTTCTATTTATTTCTTTCTATAATTCCTACGAGAGGTGACCCAAAATCATGACCCGTAGATTTGTAAGCCCATAACTGAAGAAAGGGAAATTCCATTGATTCTAGGAATCCTTGATCTCTTTAGAAACTACCCAAGAAACGAGAAGCAACACGAATAGAAGAAAGCATTAGATGGGAAAAGGGATATTCCAGGAGAAGATGATTTACAGTTTTCATATTCACTTCACATAGAACACATCTATTGGCCATCTGAAACCTCTTTTAGAAATATTATCAACAACAAGAATTCTATTTATTATTGAAATCCAATTAAAAACATTAACCTTAGGGGTTATGTTCTTGTTCCATTTCTTACCAAAGCATTTAAATATTCTTCTCTAGTTTCTCCTCAAAAAAGGGAGTAGTCTAATTTGATAGAGAAATTACCACTTTGTTATTTGTCCCAAACTATTCTTTCTTTGTTGTTGTTGTTAGAAGAAACATAATTTTTTAGGAAATAATTAAGCCTGATCAAGTGTTCATTAGGTTCATGTCTGTCTTGTTCCATGAGTTTCCATGTCCGAAAGTTGTCTACATCATCCATATAGTTATTGATTATTTCCCTATATTTCTCTTCAAGATGACTAACAATTTGGGGGAATTTATCTTTAAGGATAAATCTCCCAGCCATTTATCTTTCCAAAATCATATCTCATTTCCTTTTCCTATCTTCCACCTGCCCCTAGCCACAATTTATTTTTTCTAGTTAATATCTTTCATTATGCATGAACCATTAAAGGATTCTGTTTAAAAATCCATCTATTGTCATTAGCATCCATCCAATATTTTTATTTAGAATTATGTTCCAAACTCCGTTTTCTTTAGTTAATATCCATCCATTTTTTCAAGAAGGCCTCTATTCATTTTAGACCAGTCTTTGAGACCAAGTCCCCGAGAGATTTTTAGTTTCTGAGACCCTATCTCGGGCCATCGAGGGATTATTTTTAGCTTTTAGTGGCACTTCATAAGAAGTGTTTTCAGATTTTTTTCCAGTTTTTCCCCAACACCTCCAGGAAGTTGATAGAGGGACATGGCATACACCAGGAGACTCTGAAGAGAACTAATGAGAAGGGTAATCTTGTCAGCCTGGATAACACATTAGCTTTCCATCCAATAAGTTTACTTCAAAAATTTTAATTAAGAAGTTCCAATACGAACAATAAGGTCTCTTGTCCCCAAGAGGGATACCTAAATAAAAGGTAGGGAAATATTTATAGTCACATTCCAAAATTTTAGCTATCTTCTTACAGTGGCTATCCATGGTGTTAAGGAAGAAGAGAGATTTTTCTGAAGTTTACCATCTGTCCCAAAACTTCCATATAGTCATCTAGGAGAGATTTTATTTTCTTAGCTTCAAGGATAGAGGATTCCCCACTAAGAAAGTGTCATCAACAAAATTTTGGTGTGATACATTTTCCATTTCCCTTACCGGGAAATCCCTTTGAGAAATCCATTTTCAGTTTCAACATTTAATCTTCTACTTAAAGCTTCGCCAAAATAATAAAGAGGAAAGGGGAGATGGGATCCCGTTTCCTTAGGCCTTATGAGCTAGGAAAAAAAAGTGTGGCCTATTAATGAGAATAGAAAACCAGACATTAGAGATACATGCCTTGACCAGATTCTTAAAGGAAACATCAAAGCCAAACCTGTCAAGGATCTTATCAAGAAAACACCATGAGACCTTGTCATAAGCTTTGACCATATTCAATTTTAAACACAGAGAAACCTTCTTGTTGAGCTTAGCTGAGTGGATAGTCTCTTTGATTGTAATGATACCATCCTAGATTTGGTGACCAATGAAAAAACCCCCTTATTGATCATAAATGATAGAGGGAAGTAACAACTGCAGACGAAGAGCCAAAATTTTTGTGCAGATTTTATAGGAGGTATTGCGAGACTTATAGGTCTAAAATATTTTAATTCCATGGCATTACCACATTTTGGGATCAGAGATAGAAAGGTACAGTTCATGTCTTTTAGCATAAATTTCTTCCTAAAAAATTCCTTCACCACCTCAAAGACATCTTTTTTAATTATGTCCCAAAAGTGCTAAAAGAAGGCTTAGAAGCCATCCAGTCTAGGAGCCTTGTCAGGATTGAGGTGTTTGATAGTGAATTCCACTTCCTCCATTGATGGGATCACTGAAAGCATCAAATTATCTTCGCCTCAAAACCAACGAGGAATGCACTTTAAAAAGTCTTGCTCTTTATTCAAATTTGGATCACTATTATTAGTCAACAGGTTACGGAAAAAGGAAATAGCCTCTTCACTTATTTCTTCTTTTTCTTCCACCATAACCCCCTCTTCATTTCTAATCCTATTAATTCTATTGAAACCTCTACATTTTAAAGTAGACAAGTGAAAGAATATTGTATTTTTATCCCCTTCCTTTAGCCAAGTAATTCAAGATTTTTTCCTCCAGAAGATTTCCTCTTTGCCCAGAATGTTGTGGTATTTTGCAAAAGGGACCATTCCTTTTCATGGTCCTCTATATCCATCTCGGAATCCCTACTCTATGTTTGTCTTTAAACATTTTGTAGTTCAAATCTGATTTCCATTTTCTTTTGAAAGATATTTCCAAATATTTTTTTATTCCAGTCTTTGAGGTGACCTTTAACATTCTAGAATTTTTTAGAAAGTCTATACATAGCTGTTCCTTTAACCTTCAGTTTCCACCAGTCATTAATGAGTTCATACAAATCCTCATTTTGGAGCCACATCTTCTCAAAATGGAAAGGTGTTCTTCTTCTAGATGGACTCTTGATTTGTAAGAGAATAGGGTTATGATCAGATCCTATCCGGGAAAAGAGAAAAGAGATATATCCTAGATTAACCAATCCTCTAAAACTAAAACCCTATCTAATATTACTTGGATATGTTGGGATCAAACTCTTCTATTAGACCAAGTGAAATTTCTGCCTTTAAGATCAATATCATGGAGTTGTGAAGAAGAAATAAAATCATTAAAATCCTCCATGCCTACTGTGAACTCCTTTTATCCACATTTTTTTCCCCGGGTCCGAGGGGTATTGAAATCCCCCAAGAAAATCCATCTTGAACCTTTGATGGAATGATTAAATGAAAGAAGGTGATGCCAAATATTTTTCCTTTCTCTATGGAGGGTAGGAGCACAAATGTTTGATAAAACCCATATATTTTTGTTTTTAATATATCTCATCATCACCGCTAGATGATTATCTATTTTTACTAGAAAATTACCTTCATAGCGAGCCATATTCCACACCACCACTAAAAATCTAGAGGTTCCTTTCAAAATAACAACAAAATCTTTAGAATTCCTCCAAAAAGACTTGCAAGAACTTAAAAAAGATCTTCTTTCATTTTAGTTTCTTGAATAGCTAACACATCTATTTTTGTCTTTCAATCATGTCTTTTAGAATCCTCCATTTACCGGGTTGTTAATCCCTCTACCATTCCATGATATGTAATTCATTTCTACAAATTTGGTTTATTTTTCGTAAATACCTTTTTCTCTAAACACAACTATTTCCCTGAATCTATTTTCTTGGGATTTTTTTTTCTTGATTCAAATTTTCTAGGCCTACCTTGTTTACTACTAACAACTTCCACATTTATAGGATTCTCAAACTCCTGATATTTAGGAGAGGATATTGAGGTTTCCCCCTTTTTTCCTTTTGAATCTGCTTTTCTTTTTCCTGAGGGGTTTTTCCCTAGATGTTCCTTTGTTTCCCAACGTAATTTCTTCTTTCTTTTCTTCCATCATCTTGATTGGGGACATATTAATATTCACCATTTCTTCCACAGAAAGGTTACAAGAATTTCTCCCTATCATCTCCTCACCTGCATGGGGATCCCAACTTACCTTCTACCCCAAAGATTCTTCCCCCTTACTCTACTCCTTAACAGATTCCTCCAACCCAGAGTCCCCTAGCTTCCCATTTTCCTTTAGCTTTTGTTCAATCTTAGCCAGTTCCTTGAAATATTCCTCATTCCCTTTTGAGGAGAAAATATCTATCTTCCTACTCTTCATGAAATACTTAACAGTTCTTGCATTTTTTTCCCTACCTTAGAATCCAACCAGGAGGAAATTTTTGATTTCCTTCTGTTGACCACCAGGGTGAAACCATCCTCCTCCATTTCCATGGAAAATTTAATTGGAGTTTCATTTACCGCCTTCTCCTTTATTCTCAAAGGAGTAGAATATTTTTTAGATTCTTTGGAAAAATCTTTCCTATGATTAGCTGCACTTTGCATTAGGCCTTTCCCTTTTTCCCCTTTACCTTCAATTCCTAGCATAGGAATATATATTTTGGATACCTTGAACTTGCAGTTCTGGGTAGAATGACCCCAACCATTGCACTTGGAGCATTTTTTAGGGGAGCTTTCCATTTCAATATTTTTCTCCCAAATCCCAAGATGTGACTTTAGTTTGATACTATTGGGAATATCCTTATCAGCAACAATATAAATACAAAAATGAGCACAGATAAGTCTAGTCATTTTCTTGGTAGCATTATCAATTATGACCAAAGAACCCAGGGAGTTCACTATGCCTTTGACAATGTATTCATGCCAAAATTCCAAAGGGAGGTTAGGAAGGTGTATCCAAATAGGAAATTGGTTCAAATTTTCCTTTTCCGGTTGAAAGTTGGTTCCCACTTCCTAAGATACCAACAAAATTTTCCCCAAAACTAGGGTCCTTATTTTAGAACCTTTTGGATATCCTCTTGGGTATTAAACCTAAAAAGGAAAAAACCATTCAAAATATCACTTACCTCTAAGTGACCTAATCAGGTCCACTTCAGTTTATCCCATCTTCTAACAACATCAATATTGGGTCTCCCACCTACCAACTTCCCCACCAGTGATTTTTTTCTCTTTAGTAGTATATTATAGAAGCAAGTTAGGGATTTCTAGAGTGCTTCTAGAAGCCTCCTTAACTGCTTGGAGAAATAAATTTTGGGTTTTTGAGGCCGATCCACCATTTCTAACTTTATTCGACCATGAATCTAGAGATTTTGCAGGAGTGCTCCTATCCTCTTGATCAACATCCCCATCTATCTCCCCTTCCTCAAGATTTCCCAACTGATCCTCTGATCTGGGTGGGATTTCCCTTCCATCACTTTCCCTCTCAAACAAATTCAAAATCTCCTCTCCATTCCCTCCCATGTTATGAAAATGAGATCAATTTTCTTTTGGTTCTTCATATATAAAAATTGAGTTAGATCTAAAAATTATTTGAAACAATGTCAAACCTGATGGATGATCCAAGTACAATTTTAGAATTTCTTTTTGTATGTCAAAATGTCTATTAACTCCTTTGTATAGAATCACACTTCCCTTTGACTATCTTATGCAAATTAGGAATTTATTAGCCCTTAAACATGACAATAGACTCTTAAATTTATGATTTCACCTTAATGCTTATGGATCCACCTCTCGAAAGGTTAATAAAATGATGTATAACAAGTTTGGCAGCTTGATTCCATGGTTTTCAAAATTATGCACCTCATTTTTGCACACCTCTGGACATAGTCACATCTGTGATACCAATCTTTATATATCGCACTCACATGTGTGATTAAAATGTTGAAACTTTATGCACTTATACAACTCACCCAAACAGAGGTTTGCACAAAATTTTATTATTTCTTGATTGATATAATTAAAGTTATACGAAGCCTTAGTTTGGGCCCAAGAGTAAATAATTTTAGTTATAGGTGACTGGGGAAAATTTCATGAACTAAGAAAATTTTGTATGCCTCCTTAGATCTCTCGGCCATATATCTACACCTTTATAGATTTATAGAACCTCATGTTTGATGACTGTCTTAATTCTACCTCTCGGAAAGGGACAAAGGTATTCTACATATTTTGTAGTTTACATGTATAAAACATACAAAAATAGATTCTAATACTCATGTTGTGATTCATACATCCTCCTTCATAAGTCTATATTTCTATTACATCATTATTATTCTCTTCCTTAAATAATGTTCATAGAATGATTCATCTCTTCCTCTAGACTAACCTTCTCATATGCATATAGAGCTCCTAAGAGAGCTCAACTACATAACTAAACCTAGAATAGGATTAAATAATATCCCTTAAATCTATACATCTCGTCCACACTCCTATTATGACTCATATCACAATAGTATAGCCTTGATTAGGCATAAAAATAACTATTTCACTCTCCTTTAGCCTTACTTACACACTCAATTTCACTTTTACAAAAATATTCAATTTAACATTCATTCACTCACGTAAAATTACTCATACACACTTAAAAACATGTTTAAATAGTCTTTTATGACCTTATGACATTCTAGTCCTTGATGCTCCCGCATCGATTACCCACCTTGAGATTTTTCCATGGGATCCTGCTCATGGGTCTTTATCATTTCGTTCTCCTTAATCTTGTTTCTACTCATGACTCCTCCATCTTTGTCATTTGTATATTAAAAATTATTGATCTCAATATTGGTGTGAGCTTCCATGGTCTCATTGAATGATTAAGTTTTCTTGATTTGTCAAGATCTTCAAGTGAGCAACAATCTTATCCTTTCTTTCCTGTTTCTTCTTGTCTCCTTTGATTATACACCTTGAATTTCATTTGTTTCCTACCTCCCTACCACCAATCTAAAATCATATTTTCATTTCCTCTCCATATACTTTGTTTTCTTGTTTTCTCTTGTTCTTGTTCTAGATTTTTTTCATGCATCTTAACTCTTACTTTATTCTTCATTTTTTCCTACAATCATAGCATTTAGGGTAGTATTTGGCATCAAATCACAAGACTTAAGTTCATCTATCACTTGTTATATCACCTTACTCTACTCATGTTCACACTTGGATCCTTCATAAGCTTGCTTCAATTTTATAATGAAATGTAAGTCTTCAATACTGAAATCCAACTCTTTTGCATTCTTTGGGAGATTATGTGCCTCCTTGGTTTTCATCTCATGTCAATGTAGCTCCTTCTCTTTTAATTTTATGAAACATTTTTGTATATGCAACTTCCTTGTGTTTTGTGGTTCACTATCCCTCCTCAATCCCTATCAACCTTATTATTCTTCTATATTTGACTTTTTTTTACTGTAATTAGAGACAATTTCATCAGTCGACCTCTTGAAAGAGTTCCTTTACCTTGGTTCATATTATATCCTGCATGATTTAGGATGATTTCAAGCATTCTCTTCTTTACTATTTGTTCTTTGCCAAATTTCACCTCATTCTTCTTAATGCCCTTTATTTTTCTCATATCCTTAGCTTTTACTCTATTCTTTGTCCTTTTTTTCTTCTTAACCCTACTTTTCCTTTTGTTTCCAACTATATCATTGTGCCTTAGACTCTTCTTTACCTGTGTTAGCAAAATTTATAGGTCTTTCATATTGGAAGGTTTGAAAATCAAGTCTCCTTCTTCATTATGTTATTCCTTATATGGCCTTCTTTTCCATTTCACCAGTATCAGTCCATAAACATCTAGTTTTATTCTTTTTTTCTATTTTATTATCTCCATTCAAGATTTATATAGACTTTTTCACTTGAAATTATAAGTTTCTCATCATTTCCTTTTAGTCCATAGTTTCCACTCATGAACACCACTTTCCTTACTGTCATGTTCCTATTACTATACCAACATTTTGAATTACTTGTTTCATCAAGAAATTAACTTCAACAAGAAAATTTCTGAGTTGTATTTTCTTTTCACTTTTCATTACTTCTTAAATTCCTTCCATCACAATATTCATATTGGAAATTTTATTCTTCTTCTTCACTATCATCAGGAGGATTAGTGCTTGAACTTATTTATAATCTTGATGGATTTCTCCCATCACCTTGGTTTTCCTCTTGTTCTTTTTTTTGATGACACGGTTGTATACATATTCCAAAAAATTCATTGCATTTATATCCTTACATCCTAGTCTCACTTTGGATAGTACTTGAGCTTCTTCATACTCTGTCTTCATCAACTTACTCTCCATTTCATAAATTTTTTGTTACTCAAATGATATTGGTCTAGAAGACTCATTATGTTGGTTGGGTTCATGTTCACACTTAATAATTGTATTCATTTGAATCTCTATAACTTCTCTTGAAGTAGCTAACACTCTAACATCAATATTCCAACCTCTTAATTCTTAATGAAATATGAGAACATACTCATGAGAAATATCATCTTTACATCCTTGTTGTATTAGATACCTGATTTAGATCTTTATTTGTTCTCTTTCTTGTGCTAAACTAATTTTCCCACTCCATGGGCCTATGTACAACTCCATCTTGTTGGATAGCTTGCTTTGATTTACCATCAACCATGTATACTACAATTCCTCTTCAATTTTACTCCTTTCTTCTTGGTTTTGTGTCATGCTCAATGAGGTTGTTTGATTCAAGTATTATCTCTCCCTTGAGTCCATCATGTCTTGACTGTAATTTCTTTGCATATTGTATAGTTTTACCTCTTTAAAAAGATATGTTTAGATATTTTGAGGTATCTAGGAACATTTCACTGTTCCATATTTCACTATATTCACTTATCCTTTGTCCATTCTTGCGAATCTATCTCTAAAACCTACATTCACACATGCTAACACATAATTAGATTCAAAAAAAAGATTTTATTTGTCCTCCTTGACTGATCCATGCATGATTTCAAATTTTTTCAATTAGTATTTTCTCCTAAGGACCCTTTGTAAGCCTTTTTTTTTTCAACTTATTTTGTTTTCCTTTACCACTCATGGTGTCTTCATAAAAAAAAAATTGTTCTTCTTAAATATCATCCTTCTTTTCACTAAAATTCTCCTCATTTTCTCTTACTGATCTACCTCTTTACTTTTTTAGTCTTCTCACAAGGACTGATTGTCCTTCACCTTCTCTATCTTGGTCTTTAAGTGACCTTCCTATTTCATTCCTTCCCATGACATTCTCTTGTGTCTCCCCACTCTCTTTTTATTCATGATCTTGCATATGGTATCCAAAGACTATATCCCATGTCATTTCTTCTTCTTCTCTTCTCTTAGAGAACACACTTCTATCACACTTACCTAGGTGACTCAATTGACCTTCTTGGTCATCTTTCTCTTTCCTTGAGAACTTCATGTTCTCCTTGACCTCATTTGGGATCAATTTTCTTCTCTCATCTAGTTTCCTTAATCCATTAACTTCTACACCTTCTTGGCAACATTGGTCTTGTTTCCTTCTTCCAAGAATTTATTCACTCCTCCTTCATTCATGAGTGATAAGACATCAATTTTTATGTTCTCAAAAAACTACTTGATGCCAAATACCATAATTCTCTTTTAATTACATGCATGTTGATCCATCAAAGGAAACCAAACATGTTATTTTCCATCTTTCATTAGAAAAAACATATTTCATCTTCCATTATACACTACTCTTCTATCATATTACCATGGTCTACCTAAAATTAGATGACACACATCCATAGGCATCACATCACACAAGACTTCATCTCTTAAACTACCAATTTGAAATGGAACCATGCACTACTTGATTAACTAGAATTTGAGTATCTTTCTAAACCCATGCCACTCTATAAGGAGTAGGGTGAAATAACCTTCTTAAGCCCAATTTTCTAAAAATTTATTTAGAGACAATGTTATATATGCTACCATTATCAATAATGACATTGCAATACGTATCTCTTATTTTACATTTCATCTTGAAGAGGCTTTTCTGTAGACTAGATCCTGATATTTACTTTGTTGTTGTAGAAGGACTCTTCTTACCAAGACTGACTCTCCATGCTTCTTATTACCATATGAATTTTCTATCTTTTCCTTGTCTAAACATACTACCTCTAATTTTATAATTCTTGACCCAAGGATTCTAATTTCATGCTTCATATCCCTATGACCATTCATCAAGTCATTCATCTTGTTAATCACTTCTCCCTTGATCAAATCCATAATCCCCTATAGGGATGGTTCCTTATCTTTCACCTAGTTGTAACCTATCACATTCACACACTCTTCAATCACCTTTAAATTATTCAAAACTCTACAATATATACTTTTATAACATAGCTAACCCACTCTAATGCCATAATTTCATGCAAGGGATACATAACACTCTTTTATGTTCTTGTTCATAGAAACTTACCTTTATCATGCATTATTGAAGCTTGAAAACTACCATTTTTAGTTCTTCACCACATCCCTTTCCTGAGGATATCCATCCCCTTAAAAGAGTTAAGCATGAAATAAATACTCAAAACACCATTAGCTCTATGCATTCTTTATAAATCTTGTTCTCAACATGTACTATAGAGATGAAAACATGAAACATATTACCTTCACCTCTTCACCTATGGATCAATTGTTCTTTGGAATGTCATGAAACTAGAATATTTTTTTCTTAACCCTCTTGAGGATAAATGTTTTAACTAAATATCCCTTATCTTAACTCTTTCATAAAGTGCCCCTACTTTCCTAGTTATGTCCAAATTAGGTCACAATGGTCAATATGCCAAAAAAATTATATAGAACCTTGAATCATCTATAATACCCTTAGAACCCTTTTTCTAGACTGTCCCAAGGTGATTTCACCCTACATTTGATCATCATGCACTTGAATTTCATACTAGTTCTTCTATTAGGCATTATTGTCCTACTAGACCTTCATACATACAAATTGAGTTGGATCTAGAAATTCTCTCAAACAATGTCAAACCTAATGGATTGTCTAGGTAAAATTTTTGGAGTTATCACTTATATTTCAAAATCTCTATTGCCTCCTTTGTATAGAATCACACTTCCCTTTGGATTATATTATGCAAATTAGGCCTTTATTAGCCCTTAAACATGACAGTAGAATCTTACCTTTATGATTTCACCTTAATGCTTATGGATCCACCTATAAAATGTTACTAAAATTATGTCTACCAAGTTTAGTAGCTTGATTCCATGGTTTTCTCAGACATGCACCTCATTTTTGCACTCTTCTGGACATAGTCATAGTCTGTTTTACAAATATTCATGTATCACACTCACACGTGTGATTAAAAGGTTGAAAATTTGTGCACTTCTACAACTAATTCAAACAGAGGTTTTCAAAAAAATTATGATTTTGTCTGGATGGAATTCAAGCTATACGAAGCCTTAGTTTGGGCCTCGAGAGCACATAATTGGAGTTATAGGTGACTAGGGTAAATTTCATGAACTAAGAATTTTTTTATGCCTCCTTAGATCCATGACTATCTATCTACACCTTCAAAAATTTATAAAACCTTTGTTTGATGACTATCTTAATTCTACCTCTCGGCTTGAGACAAAGGTTCTACATAGTTTTCGGTTTACAAGTATAAAACATACATAAATACATTCTATTACCCGTGTTGTGATTCATACATCCTCCTTCATAATTCTATATTTTTGTTAAATCATTATTATCCTCTTCATTAACTAATATCTGTAGAATGATCCATATCTTCCTCTAGACTAACCTTCTCATATGCATATCCATCTCATAAGAGAGATAAAAGACGTGAATAAACCTATAATAAGATTAAAATATATCCCTAAATCTCTACATCTCATCCACACTCCTGTTATGAACCATATCACAACAATATAGCCTTGATTAGGCATAAAAATAACTATTTCACTCTCCTTTAGCCTTAGTTAGACATTCAATTTCACTTTTACAAACATATTCAATTTGACATTCACTCACTCAAGTAAAATGAGTCACACACACTTAAACAAACATGTTTAAATATTATCTTATAGAACTATGAAATTCTAGTCCTTGATGCTCCTTCATGAGATAAATAGAGTATCAAACAAGTATTGTTGAAACTTGTGAAGCACATAGATCGAGACAATTCCTCATGCTCTTTCGTAGTAAAACTTTTATCTACTAGTGTCAACTTCTTGCTTATAAATAATATAGGATGGTCAACATTACCTTCTCCACATTTATATAACACTTCACCAATAATCATGCTAGAAGAATCAACATGTACATGAAAGGGTTTTCTCCATGAAGGAAATCACAAAATTAGTGCAGAGGTGAACTTTTCCTTCAATGTTTCAAACTCCTGCTATTTGCACACCCCAATGAAATTTTCCTTTGGATTTGAGCATTTATTCTAGTAGTGTAAAAATATTTACATAACACTTTATAAAAAAATTTAGTAACCCATATGCCTCAAAATCCATGCACTTCACTCTAGTTTCTAGGTTCTTCCCGATTCTAAAATTAATTCTATCTTTTCCGGATATACCAACAATCCTTCCTTATAAATGATGTGCTCAAGTAAAATTTTAAAGGGTGTAGTAAAGATATAATTTTTAATGTTAGGGGATATGCTTAACTACTTACACCTCTCAAACATGAGCCTTAGGTTATCACAAAGTGATCTTTAAAAACCCCATAAGTAGTACAATAATCTAATTATACCTAGTATAAATTGTGATTGAACACATGAAAATGCTACACAACAATGCGCAAGAATATCTTTTGTGCATTATTAAACCCAAAAGTCATAAATATGTACGAAAAACTTCCCCACTCGGTGGCAAAAGTGATCTTTTCCCGGTCCTTTCACATAATGCACACATGAATATATCTAGAAAATACATCGAGATTAGATCTCATGCCCCGTGACTCCTTAAGAATTGAATCGGTGAATGGTTTAGGAAAATGATTTTTCACACATGATGAATTAAGTTTGTAGTAATCTACAATGATCCTGATCTGCGCATATTTCTTGATAATGATTACCATGGGGCTGACCCACTCAGACTCTTCAACTAACTCAATGATTCTAGACTTAAGAATTTTATCTTTTTCTCCTTAACCCACACACACAATTTAAGATTCATCATATAAGGCATCTTTTGAACTAGGCACACACCTTCTTTAAAATTAATCTTCATTTCTCCTAATGAACGTTGCACTCCTTTGAAATCATTATAACCATGTGGAAAAAATCTTGTAAGTCGGTAAGATCTCAATGATCTTAGCTACCTCATGTTTTGACCAGTAATTGGTAATAATGGCCTCCTTGGGCACATCTTCGATACAAATTTTTACCATATTCATCTTCATGGATGCATGGTACACATGGGCCTTTTCATCTATAATTTTCATTACTTCATGTGAACCTTTTGTTTCACCGTTATTGTTGTAGATAATGAAATAGATAAAGGTAAATAGGCCAATGAGGAATACCATTTATCATGTGGTGTAAGGTTGAGTGCATGTGTTTCTAATTTCCAATCCAAAATGATTGTGTGATCTTCCTTTTGAATAGGAGGAACTACCTGTAATGCAAAACAAGACCACAAGATACAATTAATAGCAAAGGTTATTGAATTGCCTAGTGTGAGCTAGACTTAAGAAGTGTGATACTTCCTCAATGGTTTTTAATCCATTGATATATAAGTTAATATAAAATAATTGAACATGTAAATAAAATAATCTAATGCTAGTGTTCTGATTTAGGTATCTCATATTACTATTAGTATCAATCCAATTAAATGCTTAGTAATTAAACTGGTGAAGGTCCCGGGTCAAGTTACGAGGTTGGAAAGGTGACCTAAGGGTCATTGTTGAGAAGAAAATGTATAACACTTATCGAAGGAATAAAAATATTTACATAGAAGAGAAGAGCGCGTTCAAAGGTGTGAGAGTATTAGGAAGGAATAACGCATAGAGGAGGACTTATCCATTTTCATGATTATGATCTATTTTTGGAATATGGCGTATAGAGCACACAAACGGGATAAAAACTTGAGTGACACGTATCAGCTATTTTTATAAGAGCGGCTATGGATCACTTTTCATGGATATGGGATAAAGATAGAATTACTATTGATAGTTAACTCGTGAGAGGTTTATTGTTATTATTCTTGCATGTGAGCCTATTTTTGTGAAATGTTATGGCTATTCTTAGCATGAAACTTATTTTGGGATTAGATAAGTGGAGAAGGGAAAGTCCCCACCCTTATAAATATGTAATGAACTGCGTAGTATATGAGAGGTATGAGAACTAAATTATTGTGAGGTTATGCAGCCAAATATGATGTGTAACATCCACTTTTGTCACTTCAATCATAGATATTTTTTATCCTACCTCATGTAGCTGATTTAAATACCCATATATTTAAATCCAACATAACTCTTAATGCAATCCGTTTCTGATAACTATCATGAACCATGTGTAGCTATATGAGAGAATAATGAACTTTAATCATTCTCCCTTAATGTTCTTTGTGAGCCATACATAAAATTCATCCCTTTGGTTTTCCTATAACAAGATATGATATATAAGTGATAACCCCTAAGTGTGTTCCTAGGTTCCAACTATGAAATTCATAGGCATCTCACAACTTAGATAATGGTGAAATCTTGATAGTGTAATCAACAATTACACTACCTTGTGTAAGGTTTCTGAGTCATGTATGCCATTCTCGGTTCCATGATGACACACTCACCATTGGAATCTTGTCATCTCACCTTAATCACTTGTTTAGTTATATGGATTTGCATTCAATGATGTTGTAAACAACTACAAGTCTTGTACAAGGTACAAGTCTGATTAACCTACATGAAGTTGTACCTCGATGTCATCCTATGATTCCTATGGGAAAGAAAGTGTCTTTGTAATGATTCACATCATTACTAGACTTCTTCCCTTCCCATAGCCATCATATGTTGGCATCAAGGTACCAACCCATGGGGTTCCATCCACCCTTGTAACTTTAACAAGATTATACTTAAGTAATACCATGCCACATTTTAAGGTCTTAAAAAGGGAACTCAGTATAGTTGTTAAGTGGCAGTATTCAAATAATGAAAAATGTCACTAAATGGATAAGACCAAATAATTATAGTAGTGAGTTGACTTGTCAAGAGTCCTAAAATGAAACATGGTATCTTAATAAATTAAACATGATAGGTTGTTCTAGTTCCCATGTCTTCATCACTTAGTGAAGCATATCTAGAGTCTTGTCCCATAGTATCACGATAGGTCAAATGTAGTTTTGATAATACTCATTTCTACCTATTTGTTCCAGATATAAGATAGATCACTCTTTAGATCTAAATTCCCAATCTTACTATTATTAGTGATACAAATTCAACCGAATAAAATAATTCCTCACATTATCAAGGAGTAATAACCATTAATGTTGTTCTTACTACTATAAGAAATCATGCAAGCTACATAACTACTCATCATTAGGGACATATAGAGTCATTCCCATTATCCTCCTTTCAATAACACTTTTTCTATTAATTAGAATGATGTTATTCAACTTTACTTCAACATTTATATTAGCCAGGTATAATTTATCTATATATGAATCTTACTCATTTTAAGTTTCTTGTTTCAATAGTAATCCCAATTATCTTGGAGGACTTCTACAACAATTCCCAAACCCGTCTTAGGTTTATTTACATGGTTACTATCACCTTGGAAATATATTCATTTTTCTTGGATCTTATACTAATTTCCTTGGCATCCAAAATATATTCTATGCATTCCATCTATCAGATCATCATTATCCTTTATATGACTACACCGTCATATCTTAATTATGGTTGATTTCAACTCACTAATTTTAGGAGCATAGATACCAAACTTTCACCATGGATCTCATAATAAGTTCTCAAGGTGAGCACAATCTGTATGTTCCTAACAATAATTTCATCATCTCGTATTAGTCATCATAACCAAGAGTTCATATAAGTTTGGTGTCCAGGAGTTTAGTATCCCATAAATTTCTTCACCAAATTCATCCCATACCCTATGGGTCCTTTTAGTATTTAAGTTTATCCTAATTGATAATAAATTTTCTTCATTACACCTTGCTAGTTAGAGTAAACTTCATCATTAACGATCATCACATCATATTTCCAATGCTGGTAATCTGATAGATCTTATACTTCATTCCTCCATTTATGGAATTACATTTCACCTAAGTGTCAAATAACATTCGTGTTCAAATATCGTTTAGTGTTTCAAATTGTAGTATTATGATGAGCTTCCCATCATGTTACGAGGATTGGAATAATTTTTCATAGTATATCAACCTAATTCCTTTAGAGGTTGGAGTTCTTCCCAAAAAGCAACATCACTTAAGTTTCAAGTACTTAATCCTTATATGTTTAACCTTATCTTATCATTCAGAAGATTCATCATATTATTTTCCTCTAGTATAGTTACTCACACTTTACTAGAAGAAGCTACCAAAAATGTGTCTACATATGCATATACATCAAGGTTCATAACTAGATGATTTCTCATTTACCAAGCATTAATCCTTTAACTTGACTAGCAAGGAATCACATCCTCTTACTAACAATACTATTAATTTCCCATAATTTAATTGGTTTAAATTAAAAATATTAATTCAACATTGCTCCACAATGTATTCCATTAACCTTTTAGTTATATTACTAATTTTTAACTTCACATTTCCATAATTTAAATTACTAGGTTAATCTAGTCCATAAGGTAACTATTGAATCAAAGAGTTATAACAACCCTCCAATATGATCACCCAATGATTCAATTTTCAGAAAATACCACGGGCATATAGCCATATCTATACCGATATTACTACAACTTAGTAGAAGTTGTTACAGAAATTGTAGAGAGGGATCAATAGTCTTTCAATGATATGAAGCAAGTATCTATTGATCAAAATATGGAATCTTTACCATGTCACCATATATCATAAATGTACTCAGTATATTTTCACAAGGAAATCATTATTCGAAGACAACAAATAACTTCTTTAACATAAATAAGAATATCTCAATTCAATAATTTGACTGCAACTTTATCCTTTAAAAGTAAGCATATGGTTCAATTAGATAACCAAGGCATTTCTTGTAATTTTCACTCACTTTCCTACAATGATTAGTTAGGTCAGTCGGTTCGACTGAACTGAGCAAGAAAAGTCCTTTATCCCATTTATCAATTTATGTCATTAAATGTTAGAATGAATATATACTGCAATAATAATCTTATTCTTGCAATTTAATCATGTAATGCAACAAACATCATACTCTATTAACTTGATTTGCATACATTAAGTATAACTCTTTTACCTTCTTGAGTATTCCTCAGTAACAGAATCTTATTAGCACTTCACATAAATAAGTTAAGAAAAAACTGGATAAATATATTCAAATCCAATAGTGACCATCTACTAATCAATACCACTTATTAATATAAATACAACTGAATTCCATAGAACTTAAATGGAAGTATTAAACTCTTATAAATCACAGGTATGTATCTATATCATCTCATTCATAACTAAAATTTTCTGCAACTATTGTTGTTGCTCTAGAAATTCAATGAGTATTAACCTTGGACACACACAAGGTAATCCATGCTATGCACATGAAACCAACCAATTTCATCAATACAAAAATATCCGTCAATAAGTGTGGTCTACACACTTGCACTCTTATTGCTTTCATTCCAAGAAGTTTTTATGTCATAACTTTATAAAACAACATATTTTGTATTAACCAAAAATATCCTAATAAGGAAAGAGAATTATATATCTCAAATTTATATGTCATAATAACTTATAGGAACTAAATATAAACCTCATTTCTCAATTGAACAGTCTTGTGTATTCTTTATTACAACACAACATCTCGAATTATATCTTACTATATTTTGTTGCAATAAGAATCCAAAAACATAGGGCAATATAGACTTCATTTCACAACTATATAGACTTGTGTATTCCTTAATACAACACTACACCTCTTGTTATATCCTACTACATTCCATTGTAATAAGAATTCCAAAACACAACCACTACCAAAGCTTGATTGAACTTATGTCTAGAAGTCTAAACTTCCCGAGTTTTTCATATTGACTAGTACGTACTACTCCTCTATAATGGGAAAGTAATACACATGATTTTATCATTCAATAGAGATTCATTTAGTTACATAAGATCCACATAATACAAATAAAATAATCTTCAATAAAAATTGATTTAAAGAAATGGAAATAAAACTAAGTTTCAGTTCCATGGTTGCACCTTACAACTGGATCAAGTTTCAATAATAACTTAACAAATATATCCAGGGTGCCAACCAACCAAGACCCCTTGGTTTCAAATAAGGATTTTTAGTCTTTCTTATAAACATGATACAATCAATCATTTTTCCAATCCTTATCCATCAAGGCCCAAGCTCCAACCGAGATTTTCTCAAGTTTATAACTGGTTATAGAAATATATAATATCTGAACTGAATAGCTTCTTGAAGGAGGAAGAAATGGTTTTCCACACCCGACATAAGATAATTTAGGCTCAGTCCTTCAAAACCTAATCCCCAAATACATTTTTTGTTCTCTAGTATCAATTCAAATTGGTTTAGACAACCACTTAAGAAGATAGCAAATAGTTAAATTCCTTAAATTGAGTTGAGCTAAAGGCTCGACATAATCAACATTCTATTACAACAACTAAGGAAGTTTCCATATCCTAAGAAAAGGAACATTTATGTTGAGATTACAACCTACACCAGACTGAATGGTGGAAAAATAAGATGCATTCTACAACTTAGCTGTATATTGTTGTCCAACTACTACGAAACTAGGAGTAATCCCAACTACTTCCCAATAAAATTCCCTAGGAGTTACAAAGATCAACATATCAGGAAAGGATAACAAGAAGTGTTATCAGTTTATAAACACACCATTCTAACTGAGCCATGTCAGAAAGGTTTATACCCAGGTTTACTTTACAAAGAGGGAGTGGCAAATGTAATTTTCTCATAGACCCACTAAAGGTAAAAGATTATGATGGGTAACTAGAAAATCCTAAGCCCCAACAACAATCTTGTTTCTCTCACAATCCAATCAATGGAAATAGAAGTATATTAAATATCCTATGCATGAGATGGAAACACCAAGTTGAAATCACCAGATCCACCTTGGCACATGCCCAAATACACCTCTATTTACTACAGATGATAAGTACATACCAGTGAAATAAATAAACACCAGTATCTAGAATCACTTTATTACTAGATCCATATATTAAGATATCAGTCGAGATAAAAGAAAACCCATCCTCCCAAATTTTATTTTACATAATATTATATTATTTTCACATAAACCCCCTTCTAACTGGGTCAATCTACTAAAAATAATGCAACAAATTACAGTGGCTCAAAACCTCTCCCTGGAGTATCCTTTACAGTCATAATTGGTAAACATGCTTTGAGAAATATAAAAGATAAAATATTAGATACCCAAGTTTTACAGTCATACTATTTACCATTTCTTTTCGTATAAAATAGAGTATAAAAACAACAACATCAAAATATCATGTACCCACTTTTTCCTTAGCTCAAACACAATTGCAATATGTATTTACTCTAATATCTGATGAAATAACAAGATAAAGGGGATAAGGAATGTTTATTTCCTAAGAATTTGATTCCTACATCCTTTAAGGTCTATCTCCAGTGAGTGTTATAACAACAAAGAGTCTATGGATTCCAAATTTATCTACTTCAACCTAGCCAATAGTTCAACTCTCCTTAAAATCCAAAAAATGACATCCCTCGTCTATCAATTTTCCCAAATAAGTGAACTTCCTCTTCGAAAATAGCTATAGGAACTCATAGCTTGATCACCATGCACAACTACTAGAAGTGGAGCTTTTCCCTAGATTTCAACAACAAAAACAAAATGGAGTAGTTGCATGTGGTTTGCTTCCTTAGGGAGCTTTACGGATTTATGTAATTTTTAAATGCACAATTAGTGGTGATAACTTCGAGTACCACAGAAATCCCAACACCTATATCTTATAAATGAAGATCATCTCATGGAACATCAGAGGACTGAATGGAAACTCCAAACAAAGAATAATCAAGGAGTTACGGAGTCTAGTAGACCTAGCATTTTGCTTCTGCAGGAAACTAAGATGAACGCTAAGGTTCTTGAAATTAGTAAAAAGAATTTCTGGGAAAACTCCGACATGGCTGTGGTGGATTCTCAGGGTTCTTCAGGAGGCTTGGTTAAATTTTGGGATAAAATACAATACACTGGTATGATTCTTGCTAAAACCAATAACCATCTTGCTATTAATTTTCATGCTATTGAGAATAATTGTGACTAGATCCTTTCTAATATCTATGCCCCTAATACGGTTATTGGGAGGCAAAAACTTTGGACTGATCTTAAGACTTTCAGAAGTCAACATAATACTGCCAACTAGCTTATTATGGGAGACTTCAATTCTCCCCTAAACCCTAGAGAAAAACAAGGAGGAAACTTAAGTTTTTCCATAGGTATGGATGAATTTGCTGATTTTTTTTTACTGACCTTAATCTCATGGATGTGGATCTTCATGGCAATCAGTTCACCTGGACTAATAGAAGGTTGGGGAAAGACTTAATTCAAGTAAGACTGGATAGAGCTCTTTTTCTCGCTAGTTGGATTCTTAGTCAGGACTTCCATCTTACTTCTCTACCCAGAATTGGGTCGGACCACAATCCGATTGCTTTAAAACTCTTCAATTGGACTAAGCCCACCAGGAGTTCCTTCAAATTTGAAAAGATGTGGATGGAACATGATGATATCCATGATAGGATTAAGGAATGGTGGATTTGGGATGGTGAGGGTACTGCTCAATTTAGGCTTATTCATAAACTTAAAAATGTCAAAAAACAGGTTAAAATCTGGAACAAATTTTTTTTTGGGAATGTGTTTGAACAAAAAGGAATTAAAGAAAAAGCTCCAAGATTTGGAAATCAAGATGAATTCAAAGGGGATATCTCTTGAAGATCAATTAGTGGAAAATAATATTCTTTCAGAGCTGCATACGGTATGTAGCAGAGAAGAATCCCTATGGAGACTTAAATCCAGGGCTATTTGGTTGAAAGAAGGAGATAGAAATACAAAATTCTTCCATATGACCACCCTAAAGCATAGAGCCTACAATAGGATAATGGAAGTTGCTAAAGGAAATGACACTATTATAAAAGACCCAAGGAGCATCAAAGAGGAAGCTCTCAAATTTTACAAAAATTGCTTAGTGAGAAGAATATCATTAATGATGAGGTAGTCTCTTTCATGTTGGAGGCTATCCCCCAAGACAAAATTGAAGAGAAGATATTTAAAGACATCACTAAAGTTGTCACATTAGAAGAACTTCAAAAATTTGTGTTTACTCTTGAAGGGGATAAGGCACCGGGCCCGGATGGTTTCTCTGTCAACTTTTTTCAAAAGTTTTGGGAAATATGTTCGGATGATCTTCTCAGGGTAGTGAATGAATTCTATAGAACTGGGATCTTTTGAAAGAGCTGAAAAACACCCACATTGTGCTTGCTCCAAAAATAGATGCTAAGGATTTCAAAGACTTCAGACCCATCAATCTGGTGAATGTTATTTATAGAATTTTTACCAAGATCATTGCTACCAGACTCCAGTTCATTATGAATGATTTAATATCAAAACAACATAGTGGTTTCATTAAAGGTAGGATTATTCAGGATGGAGTGATTATGGTCCATGAGACTATTCACTCTATGGATAATAACAAAAAAGAAAACATGGTCCTTAAACTTGATATGAATAAAGCCTTCAATAAAGTCTCCTGGGCCTTTCTTGAAAAGGTTCTGAAAAAATTTGGTTTTCTAACTAAATTCAGAAAAATTATCAAGGCATGCATCACTACGGCCAGATTCTCAGTGGTAGTAAATGGAGAGCCATGGGATTTTTAGTAGCGAGAGGGCTAAGGCAAGGGGATCCCATATCCCTCTATTCATTCTTATGGCAGACATTTTTAGTAGAACAATTGATAAAGTAGTCATAGATGGTCTTGAAAGGATCTAAGCCCACTTCCACTAACCAAGCAGCTTCTCATCATAATTCACGGATGATACAATCCTTTTGTTAATGGCTTCAATCCTTGAAGCTAAGGCAACAAATTCTATTATGAAATTATATGAATGCTTCTAGGCAATAAATTAATTATGATAAAAGATCAATTTTCTTTTTTAACACCCCTGGGGAAAGACAACTTAAAATTGCTAAAATTTTGGGATGTAAAATCAATTCACTCCCCACTACTTATTTGGGGCTCCCCCTTGGTATGAAAAAAGTATCAACCAAAGTCTGGAATGACCTATTGGAAATATTTCAAAAGAAAATGGTTGGTTGGAAAGGAGCCATTCTATCAAGTGTTGGTAAGTGTCTGCTCATAAAAAGCACTCTTCAGAATCTCCCTATATATATCATGTCACTATATAATATCCCTTCTGCTTTTAGAGAAAAAATTGAGAGGATTTAAAACAAATTTCTATGGCAGGGAATGGAGGATAAATTCAAATATCACTTGGTAGCTTGGGACCAAGTATGCACTCCCAAAAAAATTAGGGGCCTAGGTATAAAAGACATCAAAAATGAATGAGGCTCTAATTGCAAAAATGGGCTGGAGAATGCTCTCAGAGAAATAACCCTGGATTGAACTAATTAAGGCCAAATACCTTAATCAACAAGCAACCATTTATTTTCTTCAGGAAGAGAACCTTCCTTATGGATCCATTTTTGGAATAATTTAGTTCAGATCAGGAATTTCATCAAACATGGAAGTAAATGGAAAGTGGGGAATGGTAGAGATATAAATTTTTGGGGGGATAACTGGTCTAACTGCAATCTTATTGATAGATTTGGAGTAGTCAAAGACAACCTTGAACAAAATTATGGTACTAGAATCATGGATTACATTGACAGGGATGACAACAAGAAGAAATGGAAAAAACTCTCTGTGGATAGGGATGATCTGAACCACATGATGTCCTCTTTGCAAGAGCATTTGGACCTTATCCCCTTAAGTCAACTAGATGTTTAGGATGAATTGGTCTGGAAAAACTCTATTGATGGAGATTACTCTGTTAAATCTAGATATAATTCTTTCTTTGAAACTGTTCAGAGCGAGTTCAACTGGAGCAGGATTTGGATGGCTGAGCTCACACCTAAAATCAATTTTTTCTTTTGGCTTGCTCTCAGGGGAAAAATTCTCACCAATGACAACCTTGATAAGAAAAGGTTTCATAATGCCAAATAGATGCCATCTCTGTAAAAAAGAATATGAGGATATCAGACACCTGTTAGTCCATTGTGAGTATGCCACTAAAATCTGGAGTGTTTCCTTTTCTAATTTCAAAGTTTCTGGGCTGTGCCGAAGGACTTCATCCAATTTTGGACCCAATGGAATCCTCCTTTTAAACATTGTGTTGTGAGAAGACTCTGGAAATTAGTAATGCCCCATATTATTTGGAGGATATGGAAAGATAGAAATGACGTCATTTTTAGAAACATTAAACAACAGTGCAAGCTCAGCTTTGTTAAGATTACTAATGTTGTCAAAGAGAACATTGAAAGATTCAAACCTCCCAAGAACAAGAATTATCCTGAAAATGAAGAGCATATTTTGTCCAACTGGAAGATTGGAGTTGATAATATTCAGAATAACATCCATTCCAACATTGACAGGTCTTTGATACATTAGAACCCTCCTGATCTCAACTGGCACAAGTTGAACTTTGATGGGGCTTCCAAGGGTAATCCTGGGATTGCTGCAGGGGGAGGAGTGATTTGAGATCATAGAGGTAGTCTGATTGCTGCCTATGCTGGTAAAATGGGGATACAAACTAACCATTATGTTGAAGCCTTGGCTGCTCTATGGGGGCTTAGAATTGCTCAGACACATAACATTCAAAATATTATTCTAGAAGGAGACTCACTAAATATCATTAATCATCTAAATCAGTCTTCACCTCCAAGATGGAATATCAAGGATTTCATCATGGAATCTATAAGCATTTTCAAACCTTCAAAAATATCTGAATCAAGCACACATACCGAGAGGGAAATAAGGTTGTTGATGAATTGTCCAATTATAGCATAAATAATAATCTAATTATTTGGGATAATGTTAATCACATCCCTAAGAAGGTACAAAGTAGCATTCAAGCGAAATTTATGGGAACTCAAGTATGGAGTAAGGATAATGATTATTTGGAGTGGGCTTTAGAGGAGATAAAATATTACCCATGCAGGAAATATCAAGTAAGCTATGGCCGCATTAAATTTCATTACTCCCAACATGTGTGTGGGACTCTTAATATCTGGGATAGGCAGAAAGACAATTGCATTTCATACAATAGTTTAAATAAGGGTTTTGAGGACAAGAGTTGCAAGCATTTTAGAGAGGAAAAAATGGGAGGAGCCCCATGCCAGATTGAACCCAGCAGTGATCCGAATGGAAGAGAAACAAGGAGATGTGGAACCTCCTCAAACAGGGCAGAATCAAAAACTTCATTGATCGAATTTAGGGGCACGATCAGAGCATTTTGATCCAATTCACTATGGATTGGAAGGATTGAAAAGTGGAGTATGGAGGACATAAAATCCCCATTAATGAAGAACTAATTGCCAAAGCTACATGATTGGAGATGGAAGGCTTCCATTTCTTCAGTAAAAGGATCAACAAAAAGGATGAGGAGAAGAAGTTTGCTACTGATAATGAGGAGCTAGTTTTTGTTACTGCGAGGTTTGAGGGTAAGTTCTATCCCATCACCCTTTGATGAAATCACCCATATGATGGTCTAGTACATATCTTTGGAAGGGAGATATGTTACAGTTCCTATTAAACACCTGGTGTTCCTTAACCATTTCCGTAGGAAAATCACTATCTACTTCCCGCATTATCTTTTGAACTCCTTGAATGCTCCATCTTGGAGTTTTAGAAGCATACTTGTGCTATCCCCATCAAGGTCTTATATTCTTACTACACAAGCTCTATGTTTTTAAGTACCCCAGTCTCCCATCCTCCCCCAGCACTATTCCACTCTTTCCCACCACCACTACCCCCACCCCCATCCCTTCCACCATGAACCCACCCCATCCCTTCCACCATGTCCAATCCTAAAACAAGGAACCATAAGAAGCCCAAATTGGACACCCTGTTTTGGGTAGAGTCCTTCGCAACAATAAGGAATTGGAAGTTTTCCAAAACCTATTGCACATCAGTAGTGTAGGCCATGAAGAGGCCTTACAAAAATAAGGAAACAACACTCCCCAAAGGCTGGAAGCCTTGGAGAATGAAATGATGAAACTGAAAGAAGAAGTGCAGCATTTGGCCAAGCAAAAAGGCAAAAGGAAGATGGAAGATGATACTGATCTTAGAAATAAGCAAGTTGAGGACATCTACAAAAATATTAACTCCTTGGAAAATCATACGGAGAGCAAAGGATCACCATGATCACAACATGGCAATTTTTAATGCAATCAGTGATTTCCTTGAATAGCATGTTTGTAGCATTTATGTGCTTAGTGGGATCCCAGACACTCTGTGGGGAATAGACAAGGAGAGCAGTCAAACCATAGAAAATTTGGATGCTAAGGACCCCACACACATGAAAACGGTGGCTCTCTTTACCTCGCTACAAACTATTAAATCCAGAATTACCAGAGCTGCCAAGAAGTAAAGGAGGTCTTCGTTGTAGATGTTGATTTTCATCGTTCTTTTTGCTATTTTTTGTTGTTTTTTGGCTGCATTGTTATAGCACATGCTCTGCTTTTTCTTTTTGTCATAAATTTTTGTTTACTGATTGGCTTTAATGCCTATTTTGGATGTTGATCCATTTTTGTGGAACCTATTAATGTTTTATCTGGCTTTTAGGCCCTCTATGTAAACAGGTATAGTCCCTTCAAAACTATTTACCATTAATAAAAAAACTTATAGAGTACCACACCAGTGACTCATCCAACTACCACCGCCCTCCAACTCTCCTCCAAAATTGGTGGGATTACTTCAGTTTAAATCCTCATTTACTTAATTACTTTCTATAACTTAGGTCGAATAACCTTTGGAGAGAATGAATTATAATTTAGTATAAGACCAACGTTATAAAACATGCATGGCCTTAAAAAAATTTATTTAAATGGCCCATTTTTCCCAAAGTCCATGGATTACAATACATAACTTTACTTATGTTGGCAAGTCTCTTAAGGTATATGACCTCCTTTAAGTTATCAAAGATCTATACATATCGGGTTTGGTTCTACCATTTTGGGTCAAAGCATTTTGTGGCCATAAATATTTTAAAAATCGACTAGTAAATAAATAGTTAAAAATTACTATAAAAATTTAAAAAATCAGTAAATTAAATCATGGTATTTATAGCCTCTTAAAAATGCATGTTTGGTCATTTTATATGTGTTTGGTCAAGTTTTGATTTCTAAAAAAAACTCACATATATGCAATTTGACAATAATTAAATCGTGGTTCAAAAAAAAGTCAAAAGGATTTCCTAAAAATTAACATCTTGACCAAAGGTCAATTCTTGACCCAGAATTTACAAGCCCATGTCAATTAGTCTCCAAAGTGATTAATCATTAATATGGGTTGAGTGAGTCTCTCCACTTGACTCTAATGTTTAAAACACATTACCCTCTAAGGTTGTCACAATGATACATTATCTCACAAATATGTATAATAGTTTTAGAAATATATATATCGGGATAATGTGATATCATGGCCCAAGATTAATTTGCATAGTAATGTATATCATAAAGCAGATACTTTTGACCCGTAAGTCGTTCGCAATACTTCGTGAGACTTATTGACTTAGTGCTTACAAGCTTAAGCTAGTAATAATAATATTGTTTTAAGGCATTAATTATCAACAACACCCTTAGTTTAGATAATCACCAGATCAACATCAATTCTTAATAACCATATCAATTCCTTTATCTTGTTTTCTCAACCTTTATTGAAAACACTTGTTTCTCTTCCGCTTGATGTCATGATCGGTCGAAGATGACAATATTGTTAAATTCTTGACTGTACTTGTGGGGTATTACATTCTTCCCCCTTAATGAATCATTATCCCGATGATTTATTATTTCTACTCAATTAAATCAATCAAGTACAAAATTATATACTTCTATTTGAGCAAAATCGTCATTATTTTCATTGAAACTAGTAATTTCATGTCTCATAAGCTCACATTATTAGTTTTCATAGTTGGTAAATCAGAAATCAATCACACAATCGACATCATGTTATAGTCTTGATCTTTCTAACCAATTATTCCATGCAGTATTATGTAATATATATAAAATATATTCTCAAAATTCTGGTTTGAAGCATCAAGGTACCGCTATTTTAATCTTGACAAGCATTTACTCAAGATAAACCTAAGTAATCAATCCAACATAACTATTCACAATCAGCTCAAGTGGTGCTAGAATAATAATGTTACAGTCATATAAGCCCATACTTAAATAATTGTAATCTTATTATTCTAGTTCCTTTAAGTTTGAATATCACAAATTCATTAACAGTTATAATATATTAGTCCATCGATACCTTGATAGAGCAGAATATCAATCTATATATCTTTGAGTTATATACACAGACAACTCATATGAAATTAGTTAAGATAGTTAATTCTTAAATTTCTATACATTCATGTATAATATTAATACAACATTGTATAGTGAGTTACCTCCCATTACAATTCCATCATAATAAGACTAATCATTCAAGTAAGGTCATACATTTGATACTTGATCATAATAATATGAGTATATACCTCTTTAGTTTTCATAAAAGGTATGGAATAAGCTTCCTTTTTTCTTTAATATAAGTTATACTTCACTATATCATCAGACAAAGATACATACTATAATTAACCAGTCATCTCATAACGTAAGTTATGAGTTCATCAATGTAATCAAGTAACAATAGTATAAATGATAGAGTGCCTACACAACAATCACATTGTTAAAAGGATCAACAGAACCTTATGAAACATTCCATAATGTGGCACCCCAATTCAATGATTCCCATATTTAAAGTTCAGAGACCTGAGACTTGAGTTAAGTAGACTTTACTTTCACAATCCTGTAACTCCTGCTAGCTTTAAATTAACATTCCTTTACAACTAGGCTAGTTGTATTTACCATCTTAGGCACATAATATTGATAACAATATTAATTTTAAGGAAACTTTTGACTTTAAAACCTTGAAGGTTAGTTTACATATTTCCTTGGAATCATGAATATCAAGTTACATACCTGAGATTCTTTGTTACACTTTTCAACCTCTAGATTCCTACTAGGTTTGAAATTTTACCAACCTGGAAATGTTGTCTCAGCCCGTGAAATATGATTTGGGCCTATTACACTTTAAATTCAACTCAAGGTATCAAATTTTGTAGAAAATTCTGCAATAACAATGAGTACCATGTCCTTGTATGATATTTCAAGATTACATAGCACCTTAGGCGAAGTAAATAACATAGTTATCATTCAATATTCCAGAAGAGTGTTTACTCAATAACACTTAAGTAAACCAACCAGACTTATTTTTCCATGATAATCCAAGTAGTACATTAATAGAGTGGCCATAAACAATCACACACTACCACAAGGGTATCAAGACAAATAATTATAATACAATTATATATTCATATTAATATCTATGCCTATTACTTTCAGCCCTTAAGAATCTTAAGAACTAAGGTCATAATACAGTAAAATGTAAAATAGTCACTCTATACCTTAATAAGGTATACGATCCAATTTGGAGGGTGAAAGTTTTATACATTCACAGTACAAGTTTAAAAAAATACCTCTTACCTCTGTAGTTAGTCTTGTAAACATCCTTTACTTCTACTAAACTCCAATTTTAGAGCCATATAAATCTTATATGGTCATGACCAATCAAGGTTGCACCATTCATAAAACACACGAATTGTAAAAAAAAAAGTTTTTACCTGTAAGGATATCATAAGGATGCATTTTCCTGAATCTATCTTCAATTCACTTTACCATTGCATCTTGTTATAAAAACAATCTCATGTAACTATACTATAGTCCAGAATTATGCAAATCAACCTTATCAAAAGATTTCCTTCTTTTCGAAATGAGTTCAATTAGTGACTATATCATGATAACTAACACCAAGTTATGGTTCATGTAATTTTTCTTATTATTTTCCATTAAAAATTATGAATTCCAACTTAGTTTCCAGTTAGTCACTTCACACAAAGAACTTTATTGCATTAATCTTGTATTTGATTAGCAACAAGAAGGTCTTATTTAACTTTCTTGTCATTATGATAGGATGACTTGTTTCTTTTTTTTTTCATGAAACTATGATAGGCTTTACTACTAGGATTTACTCTGAAAGATCACACTTTCTGAATTTTCTCCATCCTTTATCTCTTTTCTAAAAGTTAGAAATAAAGAAGAGCTAATTCTCTTACATGATTTTACTATATAAAGCTAGAATTTTATTGCAAATTTCATTCTGGCCCAATTGGCCTTTCTAGTCACTACCATTTTAGCAGTTAGTCTTCCTCTATATACTACCTTTATCCTATGTGGATTTCTTTTAATATTGGATTTATGCTCCAATTCTGTCATAATATAGTTTGATCAATCAAGTAACACTCTAATGATCATCATCATTCAGCCTAAGTTGTTTTACTTGGCTGCTCATATTCACACTTACCAACTGCTCCTTGCATCTATCCAATATAGTGTGTCATGAAGGAATCTTAGAGTATTAACTAACTCTTTTACCCCCAAACCCAAAGCTTAGTTTGATATGGTTCGTTATCCATGGTACATCCTTCTTTCCTTTTATTTTATTCATAAAATTTTCTAAGCGTAAGGACTCATTAGGCCCAAGAGATGCAACCTTCAACTCTGATACCAAAATGTAACATCCACTTTTGTCACTTCAATCATAAAGAAATTTTTTTAATCCTACCTCAGGTGGCTGATTTAAATAACCATATATTTAAATCCAACACAAGTCTTAATGCAATCCATTTTCGATAACTATCATGAACCATGTGTAGCTATATGAGAGAATATTGAACTTTACTCATTCTCCCTCAATGCTCTTTATGATCCATACATAAAATGTATCCCTTTGGTTTTTCTTTAATAGGATATGATATATAAGTGATAACGCCCAAGTGTGTACCTAGGTTCCACTTATGAAATCCAAAGGCATCTCATAGCTTAGATAATGGTGAAATCTCAATAATGTAATCAACAGTTACACTACCTTGCATAACTATTCTAAGTCATTTTTTCCATTCTTGGTTCCATGACGACACACTCACCCTTGTAATCTTGTCATCTCACCTCAATCACTTATTCAATTATATGTATTTTCATATAATGATACCGTAAATAACTACAAGTCTTGTCAATGTACAAGTCCGGATAAACCTCCATGAAGTTTTACCTCATGTCATCCTATGATTCCTATGGGAAATAAAGTGTCTTTGTAACAATTCACATCATTACTATACTTCTTCCCTTCCTATAGCCATCATATGTTAGCATCGGGGTACCAACCCATGGGGTTCCATCCGCCTTATAACTTCAACAAGCTTGTACTTAAGTAATACCATGCCACAATTTAAGGTCTTAAAAAGGGAACTCAGTATAGATGTTAAGTGGCAGTATTCAAATAACAAAAACTATCATTAAATGGATATGACCATGCAACGACAAAGAGCGATTTGACTGTCAAGAATCCTAAAATGAAACATGGTATCTTAATAAATTAAACATGACAGATTGTTCTGGTTCCCATGTCTTCATTACTTAGTGAAGCATATCTAGATTTATTTCTCATAGTATCACAATAGGTCAAATGTAGTTTTGATAATACTCATTTCTACCTATCTATTCCAGATATATGATAGATCATTCTTTAGATCTAAATTCCCAATCTTATTGTTATCAATGATACAAATTCAACCGAATAAAATAATGCCTCACATTATCAAGGAGTAATAACCATTAATGTTGTTCTTACTCCTATAAGTAATCATGCAAGCTACAAAATACTCATCATTAGGGACATATAGAGTCATTCCCATTATCCTCCTTTCAATAACACTTTTTCTATTCATTAGAATCATGTTATTCAGTTTTACTTCAGCATTTATATTAGCTAGGTCTAATTTATCTATATATGAATCTTACTCATTTTAAGTTTCTTGTTTCAGTAGTAATCCCAATTCTCTTGAGGACTTCTACAACAATTCCCAAACCCGTCTTAGGTTTATTTGCATGGTTACTATCACCTTGGCAATATATTCATTTTTCTTGGATCTTATACCAATTTCCTTGGCATCCAAAATATATTCTACGCATTCCATCTATTAGATCATCGTTATCCTTTATATGACTACACCATCATATCTTAATTATGGTTGATTTCAACTCACTAATTTTAGGAGCATAGATACCAAAATTTCACCATGGATCTCATAATAAGTTCTCAAGGTGAGCACAATTTGCATGTTCCTAAAAAAATTCATCATCTGCATTAGGCATCATAACCAAGGGTTCATATAAGTTTGGTGTCCAGGAGTTTAGTCTCCCATAAATTTCTTCACCAACTTCATCCCATACCCTATGGGTCCTTTTAGTATTTAAGTTTATCCTGATTGATAATGAATTGTCTTCATTACACCTTGCTAGTTGGAGTAAACTTCATCATTAATGATCATCACATCATATTTCGAATGATGGTAATCTGATAGATCTTATACTTCATTCCTCCATTTTATGGAATGACAGTTCACCTAAGCATCAAAGAACATCCATGTTCTAATCTCATTTATTGTTTCACCTTGCAGTATTATGATGAGCTTCCCATCATGTTACGAGGATTGGAATAATTTTACATAGTATATCAACTTAATTCCTTTAGAGGTTGGAGTGCTTCCCAAAAAGGAACATCACTTAAGTTTCAAGGACTTAACCCTTATATGTTGAAATTTATCTTATCATTCATAAGCTTCATCATATTATTTTCCTCTAGTATAGTTACTCAAACTTTACTAGAAGAAGCTACCAAAAATGTGTATACATATGCATATACATCAAGGTTCATAACTAGATGATTTCTCATCTACCAAGCATTAATCCATTAACTTGACTAGTGAGGAATCACATCCTCTTACTAACAATACTATTAATTTCCCATAAGTTAATCAGTTTAAATTAAAAAGAATACTTCAACATTGATCCACAATGTATTCCATTAACCTTTTAGTTATATTACTGATTTTTAACTTCCCATTTCCATAATTGAAATTACTAGGTTCATCTAGTCCATAAGGTAGGTAATATATTTTTTGAATCAAAGAGATATAACATCCCTCAAATACGATCATCCAATGATTCAATTTTCATAGAATATCATAGGCATATAGACATATCTATACCGATATTACTACAACCTAGTAGAATTTGTTACAAAAATTGTAGAGAGGATCCACAGGTCTTTCAATGATATGAAGCAAGTATCTATTGATCAAAATAATAACTTACCATTTCCATAATTGGAATTACTAGGTTCATCTAGTCCATAAGGTAGTTAATATACTACTGAATCAAAGAGTTATAACAGCCCTCCAATACGATCATCTAATGATTCAATTTTCATAAAATATCACAGGCATATAGCCATATCTATACTGATATTACTACAACTTAGTAGTTGTTAACAAAATTGTCGAGAGGGATCACTAGTCTTACAATACATAACTTTACTTATGTTGGAAAGTCTCTTAAGGTATATGACCTCCTTTAAGTTATCAAAGATCTATACATAGCGGGTTTGGTTCTACCATTTTACGGTCATTAAATCATTGTTCAAAAACTCGACACCTTAAAAGGATTGCCTAAAAATCACACAATCAATTTTCAATAATTCAAAGGTCCCAAAATTAACATCTTGACCCAGAATTTACAAGCCCATGTCAATTAGTCTCCAAAGTGATTAATCATTAATATGGGTTGAGTGAGTCTCTCCACTCGACTCTAATGTTTAAAACACATTACCCTCTAAGGTTGTCACAATGATACATTATCTCACAAATATGTATAATAGTTTTAGAAATATATAGACCAGGCCTAATGTGATATCATGGCCCAAGATTAATTTTGCAGTAATGTATATCATAAAGCAAAGACTTTTGACCCGTAAGTCATTCACAATACTTCATGAGAATTATTGACTTAGTGCTTACAAGCTTAATACAGTAACAATAATACTATTTTAGGGCATTAATTATCAACAACACCCTTAGTTTAGATAATCACAAGATCAACATCGAGTTCTTAATAACCATATCAATTCATGTATCTTGTTTTCTCAACCTTTATCAAAAAGATGTGTTTCTCTTCCATTTAATGTCATGATTGGTCGAATGATTGTGCTTGTGGCGTATTACATGATGCTTGCATAAAATATGGTATTATCTATTGTAATGAGCTTACATGTATTTATTATGTTTAATATAATAGAGTGTATTGGCTGAATCAGTGTTAATTTTTAGTATAATTGGTTCTTGCATGTTTGATTTCATCATGGTTATCATTTAAGTCTTTTATTATTTAGATCTAGATCTCAACATACACTGTAGAATGATATATTAATTATGGATTTAAATGCATTAAGTCTTCATCTTGATAACATCCTATAACGAAACCCTAAGGAGGGGCCTATTACCTTTGTGCACTTGAGTGAGAACTCGGTATAGGCCGAGTGATGTGCTAGTGTGCACGATATTTTCCTGGTAAATTCTAGGCTACATCATTGGTTTCAGTGTCGGGACCTATTTTTCAATTGTTTTTAGGATGGTTCACAATGAAGACATACTAGTTGACCCTAGAAAGTGTTGAAGATTGGATACAAGAACTATAATAAGAATACACATAGAGGTTCAACACCAAATCTAAGTTCAATGTACACACATGGGTGGAGCAGAATTTGTATTATTGTTTTTATGAGATCTTCTTCACTATATTTCTGGTAGAACTATGTAAGAGGCTATTTTATTATGCATCTAAACGAAATTGTAGGTATCACACACTTGTCTATATGTAGGAATATTTTCATACCCTTTATGATGTTGATTTGATTTGTACTCACATTGTGGATACATGTTTCCATGGTTTTTTGAACAACTATAATTTGGAGTACTCAATTTCCACTTATTCATGCCCAGAGGTAGCTGAATTCCAATTTTTATGATATCCCAGGGGAACTTACCTATAAGGCATTCCATTGGTGATCAAAATTTTGATGGTAACCATGAAATTGGAGAGAATAATGATGGCTAACTAAAACCCCACCATGCATGGTGGAAGGAGTAGGTTTGGTGAAGGATGGCATACCTAGCGGCATTAAGGTAGAGAGAAGAAAGGAAACTTTAGTACAATGAGGCACACGAGAGTGAGATAGAGAAGTAGCGTTACATTGTGGAGTGAATGGAGTTCATGAGAGAGATGACTTGAGAAGGATTTGAAGTTCACGTATAAGACATGGAACCCAAGCATCAAGAACTCCCTAATTTGGGAAATCATGAAAAGGAACCTCCCTCGGCCTCACATAGAAGCGCACTAGTAGAGATGACCTGTGATGTGGGCGTGCATCTGAGTCTACCTAGAAACCTTTCCCTTGCACTTGGTCTTCCAGTATCTAGTACAACAAATAGTTAGCAAGATAATTTAGGTAGTGGGAGAACAAGAATAAGTCATAGAAAAATCACATTGATGACAACACAAACATCTTCATTATTGTTTGGAGGTACCTTTTTAGGTGTATCTTCTACATAGAATTTAGGTGCACATAATTTTGGACTCTCTTTTGGGAGTAGTAACACTTCATAGACCGTAGGGGTGTAGTTCGATACTCTTTGTTGGGACATAAGGGAGTAAATTTTTGGTCTAACTTTGGCTACATGTTCAGGATCGGAGGTATAGGTGGTTCTAGTTCTAGTGGATCTGGTGGTTCTAGAGGTAGAGGAAACACAGGAGGTTTTGGATCAAGTGGGCAAGGTCTCAGCACAATTTCCAAAACATTTACATTGAGATGTATCTTCATCTTCAAGAGTATAGGGGTATAGAAGATGCTTCTTGAACATTTGCACATTTGTGAAATACTATGGTGTGAAAAAGGAATCATAGCTTCTAAGAACAGGTAAGTCAATTTTCTACTACGTTACAAGTTCACACACAAAGTTAGTGCATAAAGTTTGACCCTGATTAGACTTGCGTAGACTATGCAACATTAAAATATTCTTTCCTTAAAGAGTTTCACATCCCTAAGTTTGAGAATAAGAGTATAAGTGTGCTAAAGGATATTAAACAAGGAACTACTAAGAGTGTTAGAGATTATGATGCTCATTTCAAAATGTTTTTATCTAAGCTTTCTTATGATTTTTACACAAGACATCATGTGCAATGGTTTATTGGAGGTCTGATTACACCTTTTCAATGGGAACTATCACATAAGACATACACATATCCACACAAATCACTTGAAGCAACCTTATGCATTGAGGAAGTTAGAAGTATAGATACTAGGGTGAGCCCATTTTTGGAGGCACAAATCATAGATATGGAAAAGAAGTATGAAAAGCTATCCAAAAATTCGATACATGAGACACACACTGGAATTTGGTGCACAGTTGTGAAGTGGAAGATCATACAAAGGATAGTTATCCCCACAGATTAGTACACACATTGTTGTTAAACTATGAGATATGTTACTTAAACCATGATGTTAGCCGCTGCCCATTATTACAAAACACAATAAAGAAGAATATCTCTTGTTACTGTAAAATTTGTAGGTACACAACTCATGACACGAAGACTGCCGACCGATTGGTCAGATCCATGACATTATATATATTGGTATATGATAGACAAGATTTTCAAATAACTCTAAAGGCAAGAATGAGAATCAAGATTAGATTCACAATCGGTGTGTTGTGATCGAGAATGAAGGGTGTTTTGAATGCGGTCATAGCGAGAGGTCAAGGATACCATGGTGGATTTGGAGGATGAGGATATGGTTGTGGAAGAGGTTAGTTCCCTTGTGGAACATGTTATACATGTGGATATCTTGACCACTACAGGCATGAATTTCCTAAGAATATTACATGTTCTTTACGTGTAAAGAATCATAGTTATGAGGAATGCCCGACTTGTATGATCATCTTAATAAGTAGCATAAAAAAGAAAATAAAGGTGCAGGGATGGTTAGGATACAAACCACTATGGAAAACTAGTGGATGCCTAAGTTGGAACCGAGAATCTATGGAATTACAAGAAAGGATCACTACCCATGCTTTGAAGCAGTGCACACCAAAGAAGCATTACGAGAAAAATCCTACCATCACTAAGGAGGAGGTTCTACATGCATGGTATGAAGATCTTGCCCATCGGAAGGAAGTTTACTAGGAACCCGTGGAGGTACATAGGAATCTTCGGGGTGAAATAAAGTATTTAAAGGAGAAATCACATAAGATGGAGCAAAAAAGCATCAAATACATTCCAATCTGATATATATGACTTGAAATAAGCTGTGTAAAATGTTGTGCCAAGAGAATATCATTCCATTGTTAAGGAATTGGTTAAAGGGAAACAATTCGTCCACAAGATTAAGACTGGATGATAGATCCTACATGTAAATCTTCCCCCTCATAGCCTAGATTATGAAAAGTAAATCATTGTGAATGCTATTTTGGATGGGTGAATTTTGAGTAATATATTGATTAATACATGCCCAGTAAATTTTATTACCTTAGATGCATGGGTAAAAATGGAGAGACCTCCATTAAATCCATCTTCGAATGTATTGTTCATGGATAACCGAATTAAGGCCACTCCATCATATTTTTAAAATATTCCTCCATTACCATAAAAGGAGCCAATTTCACTTTGGAGATTTCAAGGTTTTAGTGCTTTGGAAGAGGTAGATAGCTTCCCTCTCTCTTGGGAATCCTTGGTGCTATGTAAATAATGTTGATATTTGGTTCAACAAGGGTTATATCATATTTGAAAACAAGGAGGAAAGGTTTATTATCCCATTAACATATGGAAAATATGTTCCCTATGTTGAGTCGTTGAGTTAGGAAGACCTAAATAGGATTTATGTATGCGTCGTCGAGACCCCAAGGTGCATGAGCCATTAATCCTTGAATGTGAGGATGCACGATCTATTAGTGATACTACAAGTGTTTCTTGTGATAGTTGGGCTCAAAGCACTTATGAGTCCGTATGGATTAAAGTAAATAATATATTTTCTTGGGATAGAAGACCATGTTATATCGGGAGAATAGGTAACTTGGTACCTCGTTACACCACGAAGGAGACCCTATGGTGTTCCTGCGTGCCATGGAGGAGTAGTGGATAGACCAGTTAGAGAGAAGGAATATGCTAGCATATACCCTATGTGGGACATCAACACACTTTGGTGGGTGGTACACAAGAACTATCTTGTAGGATGCAATAAATTAGAATTTTTTTCGTATTATGTTCTTGATGTAATGAACCTACTCAAATATGCACTTATCATAGTAGTCAACATGTTCAACACCACGTTCAATGGTGTGAGAGACTTTGGACGAAGGGTGGGAAGATTTACCACCTTCACTCTGGGTACACAAGTTTTATTCCAATTTAAAAGGATGTGTGTGTGCTTGGTATATATATGCGAACTCCATAGAGATACTAGAAATTGGTAGGATTTAATTACAGGAATGACCCATACGTTTGAATTACTCTCTACCAAATCTTTGGTAGAAGAAGCATTGAATGTTATAAAATTCTTAACTATGGGGGACAGTTCTAGGGTGAAATAAATCATTCAGGAGTTATTTAATGAAGGAGACTCAAGAGTGTTTTTTTCTAAAGAAACAGAGGGCCGATGCCACACTAATTTAGTGTGATTACCTTGAGAAAGAAAAAGGAAAAATGGTCTACTTAGTGGATGATGAAGAAGTATAAAATCTAGATGTAGACCATTCAACAGGTAGGCATGAGGTGTTGGACAGTGCAAATAAGACCACACATGCCTATCATGAACCTATGAAGACAAATAAAGTGAATATTGGATCAGATGTTGAGCCTAAGGAGGCCATAATTGGAGACTATTGGTCCGAATCAAGTGGCCAAAATCATTAAGTTACTACATAATTATTAAGACTTATTCCCTCGGGGTACCATGAACTTAAAGGATTACATAAATCATTAGGAGAGATGAAGATAAAGCTTAAGGAAGGTGCACACCCAGTTATAAAGAGACACTACAGGATGAACCCCAACTTGTGTGAAAAGGTCAAAGAAGAGATTAACAAAATGTTGAAGTCTGGAATCATCAAGCCCCTCAATGAGTCATAATGGGTTAGTCCAATGGTGATTAGTATCAAGAATGATGGTCGGATAAGGATCTATGTGGACTACAAGGAGCTGAAGGCTACATGTGTGACTGATCCCTTTCCCATGCCATTCACTGAGGAAATACTAGAAGGTGTTGCGGGGCATGAAATCTATTCATTTACAAATGGGTTATCCGGGTATTATCGGGTTAGGATTTTGTAGGAGGATCAAGAAAAGACTACTTTTACTACTTTTGAATGGGGTAGATTTTTCTATCTTGTGATGCCTTTTAGTTTGAAATATGTGCCTATTGTATTTTCATGCATAGTTGTTTATGTATTCAAAAAATTTATTCACAACTTATTACAGGTTTATTTAGATGATTGGACGGTGTATGGACTTTTAAGGATCATTTTGAAAATATGCACTTAATGTTTGAAAGATGTAGACAATTGAGTATCTCTTTGAAAATTAAGAAGTGCATATGTGCTACACCATTTGGAATATTGTTAGGACACATAATCTATAAAGAAGGTTTGTTGGTTGATCCGAGATAAGGTTGTAGTCATTATCGAACCGAAAGAGCCTACTAGTTAAAGTGTGGTGCATGGATTCTTGGGTCACATAGGGTATTATAGGAAATTCATAAATAATTATGCTAAGGTTGTCAAACCTTTGGATGAGTTATTGAAAGTATAATTTACATTCTACTTGGGAGAACCACATCAACACGCATTCGAGGCATTGAAGGAGAAAATTACTACCATTCCTATTCTACACTTTCTTTCGTGGACCAACCATTTCATGTACATGTGTACTCCTTTGGAATGGACGTTGTCATAGTGTTGGCTTAGTCGGAGAATGTATTATAGATCATCTTATCTTTTTGCTAGTAGAAAGATGACTCTTGCAGAGCGCGAAATTACATAACTACAGAGCATGAAGCTTTGTCAATGATCTATATGCTACATAAATTTAGAAATTACATACTAGCTACACCACTTGTATTTTATATAAATCACATAACATTCAAGTATTTGGTAAACAAGCTCGTTTTATAGGGGTGCATTTGTAGATGGGTACTCATATTTCAAGAATTTGATTTTATAATTGTGGTCAAACTAGGGAAAAGTAATTTTGAACTAGACCATTTATCCAAAAATACAGTCATGAGAAGAAGCACGAGGCCATTGAAGATACCATGTCGATGCATAGTTATACAAGTTAGAATGCACACCATTGGAATTAGAGGACATTTCTTTCTTTCTATGAACATGTATGGCACCAAAAGGAATGAAATTATTTGAGAAGAAACAACTTGTTATACACACGACACCCTATATGTTGATTAGCGGTGACTTGTAGAAGTTAGGATGAGATGAGGTATTACAACACTATGTGCTGGAAAATGAGTGCACAGACATCATGGAGGAAGCTCATGGTGGTATTGCAGGTAGCCACTATGTAGGTGGCGCGCTGCGTGCAAGATTTTACTCATTGGATTATGGTGGGAGACCACTGAATAAATATTGTAAGGCATATTGTAATGATTATGATCACTATCAATGCCTTGGGAAACTAGGTCAATGAGATTAAATTCCTTTAAGACCTATTTCTAGTGCGAGAACCATTTGAGAAATGGGCTATAGACTTTGTGGGCACTATTTCCCCACCACCTACCTATAAGAATGGATCACATTATATCATCACTTGCAAAGAATATCTAACAAGGTGGGCAGAGGCATTTCCCTAAAAGGATTGTATAGTGGCTAGCTGATAGCTAGCCAGTTTATGTGGAAAATATTATTACAAGGTATGGATGTCCTTTGAGTTTGACTAGTGATAGGGGCACACATTTTACGAATGAGACAAACAAAATTTATTGGATGAATTCATGATTGCACACCATAAGACTACACCATATCATCCTCAAGTAAAAGGGATAGTTGAGACTTTCAATAATATTTTGATCCAAACATTGACAACAATTTATGATGTTTGAGTAAAGGATATGGATGATAAAGTGTCTGCGATATTTTGGGCATATTGAACAAAATATAAAAGGTTAAACAAATCCACACCATTTCCGTTAGTGTTTGGCATGGAAGCAGTTATTCCTATGGAATTCATGCTACCTTATTTGTGTATTGCACACACTGGAGGTCTAGTTAATGAACAAGCATTAGAAGAATGGATTGAAAATTTAATCAAACTAGATGGGCAATGACTAATAGCACGTTGGAGTTAAAAAAAAGAAAAGGTCAAAGCGAAAAACATGGCATGATAGAAACATCAGGGATAAAAAGTTTAAGATTAGATAGATGGTGTTCTTTATGATTCTAATTTTTGTGCCATCCAGAAATCTCAAGGTACACTTTGGTTAGAGCCGTATGTTATCACTCACATACTTGAAACATGCACTTGTCAATTAGAGGTGCTTGATGGAGCACTACTACAGGTACTTCAATGGGAGTAGGCTAAAGCCTTACTATAAATAAGTCTTCTTGGTGTTTGTAATAAGATAGTGTTGCCATTTAGATTAGGTTTTTAATTATGTATTTCCTTAATTTATTTCCTTCTTTTTCATTATTCTTTGTCAATTTAGTTGGTGTTTTTGTAATAATAAGCACGTTTACGCACGAGAAGCTTAATTATTATTTGAAAAACATTTATGCGTATACACATACCATTAGTGTGGGGTGGTTATTGATATCTAGGTATAAGACTATTGAAAATGAGTACATACACATGAAAGGAAAAAACTACTATAGGTGTTATTCAAGTTGGAGAAGCTGTTAATAAAGATATTGTTTCTAAAACGAGGACCATAGGTGGAGATGAATGAAGAAACAAATGTAATGCAAAGTAAGAAGGGGCCATAAACTACCAAGGGGTGCATGGGAGGTACTAGGAGGAATACACTAGAAGGTAGAATGTCGAGATGGTGTGAAGAGAATGAAAAATGTGATTTTTGTAGAAGAAAATGAGAATGTTTCGTTCTTTTAGAAAGCTATAAGGGTTGCTAGAAGAACTCCTTTTTGTCTTGGAAGGACTATGCTAGAAGGTTTAGAAGGTTATTTTTGGGCATGAAGTTGTAAGAATGAAAAATAAGAAAATATTTTTGGTAGGTGAAGGAGTAATAAGACCACAAGATTTTAATTAGACAATAAATGAGAAACTATTTTGGGCCTTGGAAGGAAATATAAAACTTCCTTTCGAAGGTGGTGAAATTCCCTGGTGAGTTCCCTTAATATGAATTAACACAAAAGACTATAAGATATCAATTAAATTGCTTTGTTGAACTGGGTAGGGGAAAGGCTGGTTATTGGTTATAGTCAGTATAACCCATGCGGTTCTTGATAACCGATGGCGATTCTTGATGTAGAGTCGGTAGATCTAGGATCGAAGGTTAGTTGTTTTGTGGGGTGGTGGCATTATTTGGTAGTTGTGTTATTTATAGAAATTTGTATATAGGTGATATTAGGAAATAGGGTGATGAGAGGTAGATGAATGACAGTTAGATGCAATGACACGTTGGGTAGTGGATCCAAGAATGGATTTGTGGGGACTTATGATTCAAAAAGTCAAAGAAATGTTATTAAAGAGGACATGCAAGATGTAACTTACCGATTATTCACGGAGATGCGAGTCAAGAGCTCGATGGCAAAGCGGCCCGAGGTAGGATGGTGCAGCACACGATGAGATCAAATCAGTGAGTATCACGGGGCTCACAGTATCCATTGCGAGTCCTTGGCTTACTCTCCTTGTCTCTTCACTTGTCTCTGCTCAGTCAAGTAAAGATCCGGGTTCTCTTGATCGCTCCTGATGCTCTTTTTTTATTCAAAGAATCCTTTCCTCTGATCCAAAAATGAAATTCCGGTCCTTTGTTTTTGGTTTGGGGAGCCCATTTACAGGGAACCGATGACGGTTACGTAACCGACGGCGGTCGAGTAGGAACCGGCATCGGTAAGGAAAAAGTAGGCTATTTTTAGTAAAATAGCCCACCTTCCCTACTTTTCTCCCGAGAGATTAGTTGCGGGCTTGGTCAAGTGACTAGAATGTCGGTTTTAGGTGCGAGAAAGGGGTCCTTCATCATGGGTGTAGGTGTAGACCAAGTTTTAGGTCTTAATTAGGTTAGTTTAGGATTAGGGCTAGGTCATGATGAGGTGGCAAAATGAGGTGGCAGGTGAGGTGATGGGGATTTATCAATTACAAGGTAATTAATAAATAATTGTGTAAGGTTTAGGTAATGAGGTTAGGTTGCGAAATGGGATGCGGGTCACAGGGGTCGTAAGACACGAATTTGGTGTCTATATTAGCCCCTTTTGTCGTAGCTTGTGTTGTAAAGCTACGCGGACAATAATATGAAGTGGTTTCTCCTATTAAGGATATAGGTAATCCCCCTCAAATCTAGCATAGATTGAGCGAATGGGAAATCAGGGATAGGGTTGATAAAGGGTAAATGTTGTAGAGAGGATGGTAAGGTGGTGGGGTAGGTCCAGGAAGCGAGATGCATGTTGAAATGTAATAAATACGACTAGGGTACATGATTTGACTAGCAAACCAGCAATGTATAGGCAAAGGTCGATAGTTTATCCAAACAAGGGTGATATAATCCTGGTATCCAAGGCATAGGAAGTAGCTCCAGGGTATATAACAGGTAAGGTACAGGAACGTTTAGGCATGTTCGGCGGTGCGAATGGTTGGTTTGGTTGAGATAAACGTCTCGGTCTAGGTCTAGGCAAAGTTGGTCGACAGATTCAAGTCAAGGACCCTAATCATGCTAAAACACGAACAGTGAGCTCGATTGAACAAAAGGTACATGATGGATGGATAAAATAAAACGTTGATTGTGGGTATGGTATTGAAGTGATACGGCCGTGGGTCGGGCCAAGTTGTTGGGTTACGGCCTTGGGTCGGGCCGGATGGTTAGGGTGAGGCCTTGGGTCGGGCCAAATGGGTAGGTTGAGGCCTTGGGTCGGGCCAAATGGGTAGAGCGAGGCCTTGGGTCGGGCCAAATGGGTAGGTTGAGGCCTTGGGTCGGGCCAAATGGGTAGAGCGAGGCCTTGGGTCGGGCCAAATGGGTAGGTTGAGGCCTTGGGTCGGGCCGGATGGGTAGGTTGCGGCCTTGGGTCGGGCCGGATGGGTAGGGTTGAGGCCTTGGGTCGGGCCGGATGGGTAAGGTGGCGGCCTTGGGTCGGGCCGGATTAGTTGGTTGAGGCCTTGGGTCGGGCCGGATGAGTAGGGTGAGGCCTTGGGTCGGGCCAAATGGGTAGGGTGAGGCCTTGGGTCGGGCCGGATAGATGAACAAATGGTGTTCAGCAAAGGTGGATATAGGCGATGTTGGGAGAAAGGGCGATTAGTAAATAGGGGCAGAAAGTTGGGTGAATAAAGACAAAACCGATATCGGTTAGTGATGACCGGTACCGGTTATGTAACCGATGCCGGTTCCTTAGGGCACGATCTGACCGATGTCGGTTCAATGGTAAAAACCTATAAAAACAAAAATACGGCCGGTCATTGTCACTTTTGCAATTTGGAAACCAATTAAGTTGTCTGAGGTGGATTTTGGATAGTGGTGCATTTGTTGGCTGAGGTGGCACTAGTTGAGTGGAGAAGTGAGTTGATTGGTGGGCCTGAGTGAGTAGCAGGCAACATTTGATTGGTAGAGGACCCAGCAAAGCCAAGTTTGACCCATGGCACAGGCAGGAGGAGCAGGAGGGGCTGGACCAGCTGGACCACCACCACCCATCCCACCACGACGACGTGTCGTCGTACGGGTAGGTTCGAAACTCTTTAATTTGTGCATTTGAATGGTATTAAGCTAGATTTGGGGTTTGGGTAGGAATGTACATTTTTTAGGAAATAATGAGAAAATGGAAATGATTTGAAAAAGGGAGAGGGTAGATAGGTAAAATAAGCTAAGGCGGCTAGGTGGGTAGATTTGTAGGGTGTTTGGGTGGGTATGTAGGTAGAAAAAGGAAAAAATGTAGGTGGGGGGGCCGCGCGGGGGTTCGGCTCCGGGAAATGACAGTGACCGATGTCGGTCGCTAAGCGACCGGCATCGGTCACAAAATTTTAGGGGCTGGGTTCTGTGTGGTTGACCGGCGTCGGTCGGTAGTTGACCGGCGTCGGTGGGAAGAGGGCCGTGGTCGGTTGTTTGGGACCGGTACCGGTCCGTAGTGTTTGTGTTGTTTTGTTTTGGTTTGTTTTGTTTGTTTGTTTTGGCTTGTGTGGGTTTATTGGGGGTTTGTGTGGGTTTGGGTTTGGGTTGGGTTGGTATGGGTTTGGAGGTGGGTTGTATGGGTTTGGGGTTGGGTTGGTATGGGTTTGGGGTTGGGTATGGGAGGAGATAGTGGAAAAGGTAGGTGACTAGAGGGGGGGTTAGAGAGTCGGGGTGTGGTAATAAAAGGGGGTATAGAGGGTAAAGTAGATGATGTGATAGAGAGTTGGTCTAAGGTTGTGGGTTGGTTTTGCAGGCACGTCAGCAGTTGACGATGCGGGATAGGATGCCCCCACTGTTGGTGTGGATGCGGCCACACGTATCCATGGCACACTGGGCTATCATGCGCGAGGTGGGACTCGGCGAGTCAGCGATCTGAGCTATTGATAGAGATCACGGCCTGATGGTTGCCCTCATCGAGAGATGGGATCCGGCGACCAATGTGTTCCATCTCCCGGCCCAGGAGATAGCTATCACATTGGAGGATGTGTATCGCATCCTTGGCTGCCCGATCGAGGAGAGCGGTGTTCGAGTAGATCGGAGATGGCGATGGGCAGCATCCTGCGAGTTTTGGAGATGCGGCCGCGCTGCTTACCTATCCTATCACGCGCGCAGTATCGGTATGGTGACATGTACCATGCGCACCGACACATGAGACACGGCTAGCCATGCGTGATGATCGGGATCACCCTTTCACCCTCCCGGACTCGAGAGGGGGCGCTTTCCATGGGCATTGATGGGGTGCTTTGCTTGAGATGGTGGAGGAGCACACTGTGCACGCTTGGCACCAATATACAGTGCGAGTTATACGAGGAGCTATGGGGCTATCGCCGGATGAGGTGATTTGGGATTTGCTCTACCTTTTTACTTCTTTGTTGGGCATATGAGCACATCATATGCATCGAGCGATAGGTTTACCCAGCGACGGGGCCATAGGTCATATACGATATGGCTTTGAGAGATGGTTGGGGTCGTGGGCGACCACGAATAGTTCTTGCGAGTCGGGATGTGGCGTATTATAGACATTTGTTAGAGGGCTGCAGCGGTAGACATTGTATGGAGACCTTACGAGAGGTCATCACCCACGCGAGAGCCCGCTTACGATTCTGTTGATCCAGTACACCTTACGGATAGCGGGACGGAGGCGGGAGAGTATGAGAGGATACCCCTAGAGAGAGTGCAGCGGGCGATGGGGCTGCGGCAGGGCCGAGCCACCTCCCTTCCCTCGGTCAGGGAGGGATGATGTAGAGCCCCACTGCCCTGCACCATGCCCGTGGATCCAGTTGGGTTCTTTGAGAGGCCGGCGAGATGATGGTGTAGATGATCTTTGGGTGTACGGGGGCATTCATGGTTTGGTGGGCTGGTCGAGAGAGTAGCCCAGATAGCACCACTGCCTGCAGCCTTGAGACTTAGGCTGCTGCAGTGATAAGCAGAGAGAGAGATCAGCTCGGGGCAGTGCAGGCTATTACGAGGATAGTTGGCTGCTGCCACGCAGCATAGATAGGTGTCCTACGAGGCAGGTAGCTAGAGCTGCTGTGTAGGTACAGTATGCAGACACGAGCACACGAGCACCACCACCACAGCGGCGCACCACGGCCCGAGCACGAGTACGAATAGGTGTTTTACGAGGCGGCTAGCCCAGCTCGAGTACGAGCACGGCACCACCACCACCGTAGCGAGTACAACCACGGCCTCGCACGCAGTACCCGGCACCGGCCGTGACAGCCACAGATACCACCACGGCCACAGGCACCACCAGCGGCACCATCACAGGCACAGGGGGCACTGGTAGTAGGAGTCCGGGGACCAGCCCCAGCACCTACGGTGGCACGGGACAGATATATGGAGGCGAGAGCGGAGGCCCGGTACTATCAAGATGTTCTTGATGGTACCAGAGCTGAGTATCAGCCATATGCAGCTTATAGAGCAGAGACCTCCCATAGTCAGAGATCGCAGGGAGGTGCAGCCACAGCCGGCGTGTCTGTTACAGGCAGGAGGCGAGAGGCGCCACAGGGACCAGCAGGGAGAGGTGCCGAGGGCGGTGGGGAGAGCTGAGGGATCCCTGCATTGTTTTTGTATATAGACATGGGCACCGGTCTGCGAACCGGTTGTGTTGATAGAGGCCTGCGTGCCTACATATTATTCATTGATTCATTCATTTTTTTGTATACCGGCCTGCGAGCCGAGTACGGGTTGTATAGTTGATACCGGCCTGCGAGCCGAGTATATTTTTGATATGAGGGACCGGCCTGCGAGCCGAGTCGAGGTTATTGACCTTTATTGCGGCCTACGTGCCGGCTTTGTTGGATGATGAGATCACAGAGGCCCCGATGCAGGGCACATTGTATATTTGAAACTTGTATATATATATAGAGATGATGTTTTGATCCACATGTTGTGTTCAAAATGTTTTTAAGTATTTTGTCGATGGTTTATGATATAGAATGTATGATGAGTTTAATTGACATGTTGATATATGGATGATGTGTTATATGATGAAATGTTGCATGTTTTGGTGCTGGTTTTGGGACATTGTTATATATGTATCTGATGAGTTGGATCCAAATGATGTATAGATAGATAGTTTTTGTTTTGTTTTGGTATCCTTAGTTGATGACTTGTTTGTTTTTGTAAAATAGATGATGTTAATGAAATTGTAATGATATGTGTGGTGGATGGACAAATATGGATAATGGTGATGAGATGCAGGAAAAGAGGCGGGCGCGACAAAAATTAGGTAAAAAATGAAGAAAAGAACCATGTTTCAAAAAGGCAGGTGTATAACCGATATCGGTTAGATAACCGACGGCGGTAGTTAGTAGACCGATATCGGTTACATAACCGATACCGGTTATTTAGGTATGAGCTTTTCTAAAAATAAAAAAGCTAGGGTGGCAACTTAAGTTCTAATTTTGAGAGCCATGCAAGAAGTTAAATACGTGAACGTGACGCTTTTTGGCCAGTAGAGACAGTAATTGCATGAGAAATTTGAGTGATAAGGAGAAAAGAGACAGGGAAAGTGAATGTGTTCTGAGATTCAGAAGGCAGAAAGGTGAATTTGAAAAGGGTGGTGATCATGGCAGAACGAGGAGAAGCATCCAGCAGGCAGGGACGAGAGGGAAGACAAGGGCCACCTCAAGCTGCTGCAACTCCAGAGGTAAACGTTTTGGTTGTGATTTGATTTCTGCATGTTTTGTGAATAAGATGGGGGAGAGTATGTGGGTAGATATGAGAAAGAAAAGATGATAACAAGGGTTATAAATGAGGTGAGTGTTACGTGGTAGGTAATCAAGGGTTTCGGGCATGTCTGTGTATATAGAGAGGAATAAATGAGCAATTTATTGTCGTAGGTGGTTATTTAGGCAAGGTGTATGAAAGTAATATGGCCGATATATCGGTTAGGGATAACCGTATCGGTTACTCAACCAGTACCGATTAGTTAGCTATAAATGATACCGGTTCTTTGTAGGAATTTCGAAATTTGAGAAAAAAACAGGGGATTTGAGGAATTGAATGGTTGTTTGTTATTTGGATGTATGCGGCGGAGGGGGGTTGAGGATGAATGATAGTGTACAGTATTTGTTGTCACGAATCCGGCGGATGTAACGCCAGTGAATGGACATTGATAAATCGTTTGGGGTTAAGTGGAATCCGCTATTATTCACGAATCGCACGTAACCATGCTATGTTACGAGGCGTTGATTGAGAGATGGAATCTGAGACAAATACCTTCTATCTGCGCCAGGGGGAGATGCATAACATTGGAAGATGTGTTCCATATTTTGAGACTCCTATTACAAGGAGAACCAAAGATATATCGAGGCATTACCTAGCGCGGCGCGGGAGTGATAACTAACATGTATTTGGTCCATATGCAAGAGATTTGACACGAGGTTTATCATTTACGTATGGGATAATGTATGCAGCACATCCCGAGGAGACAAAGTTAGCGATAATATTAATGATAGCGGTAGGGTATTATGCATTACCGAGGCGAAGGGGAAGATTTCCAAAGGCATTGATGTGTGTTATACGGGAGATGATAGAAAGGAACGTGACTTTTGCATGGGCACTGCATATTTAGCGGAGTTATACGAGGGTTTATGGGCTTGTAGGCGAAATCACGGGATGACACTTTGGATTGTTCATACTTATTACAACTTTGTTGGGCCTATGAGCACATTGTTTGTGTGCGACCAGTAGGCCGATCCATCCAGTCAGGAGAAACCGAGTACGAGAGGTTGGGATTCAGACGATGGGTCCAGACAGAACAAGAGGCAAGATCTCAGGCCGTGACGGTGACATTGAGTATTACAGGCAGGTATGGGAGAGGGTGACGATTGTTGATATCATTGGCGGCCTTACGGGAACTATATGGTAACAGAGAGAATATAGGCGAGAGGAGTTGAGGGTGTAGAGCGATTGAGGTGGATCGCGGGGCACGGGCCGGTGAGTATGAGAGGATTCCTCTAGATCGCGTGTGGCGATAATTGGGATTGGTGCAAGACATACCACAGCTTATAGACCATATATGAGGATCGATGCCAGGCGGCATTCTCACCTCCCGGCCAACACCTCCGAGAAGGGCCGGAGGAGATAGCAGGCCGATCGCGGTGTAATGGATGCGAGGCATGACAGAGGCCTATAGGTTATGGTGGGTAGCGAGCTGCGAGGTGTACGTGATCACCTTGGCATGACATAGATGTGATTACAATGGCGGAGAGATCGTCTGCAGAGTTTAGTTCAGCAGCTCCAAACGCAGGTGAATGAGGCAAGAGGATTGTTAGCGGTTGCGGAGTCACGGGCGGAGAGACTAGAGGCTGGATTCCTCCATGCGAGAGGGCGTATTCATATGTTACAGGAGAGATTGGTAGATCAGTGGGTGGTACCAATAGCCGTGGTACCCTTGAGGACAGAGAGGCCTGGCGAAAGGCGTCGACGATCACGATCATCACCTGGGTCGGGATGAATCGTGAGGGTTTAAGTAAATGTTATAGAGGTATAAAAATAAAGATGTCGACCTGCGTGTCGATGATAGAGAAGATGTATTTGTTTAACATCTAAATAAAACTGAATATGTATGTTGATTTGAGTTACGATAATAATAAGAATGTTTGTGTTTTGATTTTCGGTGTTTTGAAAAAAGGATAAAGAGGAATGTGATGAAATAGAAATACACAAAAATATTTATATTTACCACACATGATAGGTTATGGTAGGGGATGGTCGAGCTAACCTTGGGAGACCCCATGTCTCCTAAGTGCTGCCTACATAGCCCATTGCACAAAGCAAGGAAGGGCCTCAGACCGATGTAGTTCTCCCTTAGGATCAGGGAGAGGCGAATTCAGGCAATTTGGTACGGTTTAGGCAATTGGTTGGTTGGTAAGAATATTGATATTAATATTGGTAAGGTAAGGTTGTTGGTGTCGGTAATGAATTGGTGATGTTGTAAAAGGTATAAGGGAAGCGAAAGTTAGCCTACCCAAGTAGAAGGGAACCATGTCCTGATTAAGATCAACACACAATCCTAGATGCGAGGCAAAGCGGAAAGAGTGCTCCGTAGGTGAAAAGAGCTAAACAAACCACACAACGTAGAACGAGCTTGAAGCCCTAGGTACCGTGCATAGATGAGAAGTCAATAGGTGAAAAGAGTTGTATGATCACAATATATCGGGTGTACGTTACGTCCCTTGAGTTGAAACAAATGGTGAGGTGAGGTGGATGATATAGTTGAGTACTGAAGAACTTGTTACAAAGTGAGTGTTACGACGAAAGAGAACCTACCCTAAATAGACAAGTCCATGACCCAAAAGTTCTTTTGAATGAGGCTTTTATTTGGTGAATATAGGCGATCGATGCGGGAAGTCTACAGGGATATTGATTGTACTATTCTTGAGGTCTTCGCAAAGCTGATCAATGCGAGAAGCTTCGATAAAGGTTGATTATGTATAGCTGTCCTTCGAGGAAGCGATCTATTTATAGTAGAGATATGATTTTAGTGCATAGTTGTCCTTGGGAGCATCTATATAGAATAGCAGCAATAATTTGGCATATAGCTGTCCTTCGAGGGAACAGTCTATATATAATTTAGATAGCTAGATGTTCTTTTGGCGTGAAGCATCTAGTTTGGTAGGAAGTTTGACTCAAGAAAATCCCATAAGAAGGTGGTATTTTAATACTTTGAAGTCATGGACTAGACTAAAAAGGGGAAGGCATCGTTTGAGGGGAGGTGAGAAGTGAGCTTGATTTTATTTGGAGATGTAGGAAACAAAATGTATGTAGCGGTAAATGAGCTCAAGGGACGAGCAGTAGGTAGATAAGAAGTGATATAACACTAAATTCAACAGTAGAATGGTCGAAGATGCAAGGCATTAAGGGGTTCAGGCTCAGGTTTACCATTAAGCGAAGCTAAACGATAAGTGCCTGATCCATAAGTGTGAGTGATTATATAAGGCCCAATCCAATTGGGAGCAAATTTTCCACGTTTGCTCTTTTCTAGTTTGGTTACATGTTGATTCTCTTTGAGGACAAGATCACCAACCTTAAAGGTACGCTCATGAAGTCGCTTATCATAAGCACGCTTGATGCGTTTTTGATAGATTTGAAGGTGATCGAGAGCTGTAAGACGATGCTCGTCAAGAAGCTCCAATTGGGCTAACCGCTCTTGGCGGAAATCATCGTTGGTGAGAATATCCTGAAGAGATATTCTAAGGGAGGGTATTTGTACTTCGAGAGGTAGGACAGCCTCGGTACCATATACCAAAGAAAAAGGTGTGGCATTAGTGGAGGTACGAATGCTAGTACGATAAGCCCAAAGGGCAAAGGGAATGTGATCGTGCCAATTTCTTCCGGATTCATTGACAACTTTCATGAGGATTTTGGTTAGGGTTTTATTAGAAGATTCAGCCTGACCATTGGCCTGCGGATAGTAAGGCGATGAGAAACTAAGTTTGATACCAAAGTTGTCACAAAGGTCTTGTAACAACTTGTTTTTAAAAGATTTACCATTATCTATTATTAGGCGATGAGGAATACCAAAACGACAGATAATGTGATGGTTAATGAATTCGACAATTTTTTCCTTTTTGATCGAAACGAGTGGAATGGCCTCCACCCATTTTGTGTAATATTCGGTGGCTGTGATTATCCATCGGTGACGTTGTGAAGAGGATGGGTGAATCTCACCAATAAGGTCTAAACCCCATTGTGAGAAAGGCCAAAGATCTCGTGCGACCTGCAGCGGATGGCTAGGAGTATGTTGAAGGTTAGCATGTTGTTGACACATAACACAATGCTTAACATATTCGTAGCAGTCGTTATTGAGAGTAGGCCAATAATAACCTAGGCGAAGGATTCGTTTAGCCACGGCAAGGCCACTAAAATGTCCACCACAAATCCCATCATGGACTTGTTGGATGGTATAGGTGACCTCCGCGCCGGTTAGACAGCGAAGGAGGATACCATCAAAGCCACGTTTATAGAGGAGTCCCCCCATGACAACATAACGCGAAACACTTTTAAGAAAAGCACGTTTTCCGTTACTAGTAAGGTCAGGTGGGAGAACAGAGATTGTAAGATAGTCGTGAAATTGGTGGTACCAGGTATCCTGCGAATTAGTAGACACAGTATTTATCATACAAACTACCGGGGTTGAGTAGGATGGGGCAAAAGTTGTTGGACCACGACGAATAATTCAGAGTCAGTTGATGAAGCTGGAATTTGCGAGGCTAAGCAAGCCATAGTATCCACAAATTTGTTAGTGGAGCGGGGAATGGTTTGGATAGAATAGTGAGTAAATAAGGCTAGAAGTGAGTCCACGTAGTGTTTGTACTTTTGAAGTTCCTCATTTTTACATTGGTAGATGCCCATAACTTGATTGACTACCAATTGAGAGTCACCAAAAATATTGATAGATTTGATACCTAAGTGTATCGCAACTTGGAGACCCAGAACAAGGGCCTCGTATTCCGCTGTATTATTAGTGCAGGGGAAATCAAGCCGGAATGAAAGAGGCATAGGTTCAGCATCAGAGGATGAGAACAACGCCGGCTCCTCCACCGCGGCTGGCATTTAGATCCATCGAAGAAGAGGTCATTTGATACGACTCTTCCCAGAGTGAAAGAGTGGCGATGAGTTCGTCGGGAAATTAAAATTAGTGAATTGTTCCCGGGTAAAGGGGCCTCCATGAAGTTGGTGCGAGAGTTTGTCCTTTGATTGACTTCTGTTGTATAAACTCAAGGTCGAGGTCGGCGAGGAGCATAAGCCATCGAGCGATGCGTTGGTTTAGATGTGGTTTGGCGTACATATAATGAATGGGGTCCATGTTGGTGATGACAAAAGTTTTGTGATTCAGGAGGTAATGTCGGAGTTTGGTGGCTACGAATGATAGGGCTAGGCACAATTTTTCTACATGTGTATACCTAGTCTCGTAATCCACGAGGGTACGACTTATATAATAAACGGCCTGTTCTCGACGTGCCGAGTCCCGATGTGTGAGCATAGCTCCTATAGCATGGTCAGTGGCGGAAAGATAAAGGTAGAAAGGGCGGTCGTCCTGGGGTGGGATAAGCACGGGTGGCTGCAAGAGATAGGATTTGAGAGCTTCGAAGGCTTGGTGACACTCCTCACTCCATTGAAAGGCAACGTCTTTTTTAAGAAGGTGATGAAAAGGGTGACATCGATCCGAGAGTTGGGAGATGAAACGCCGGATGGATTGAAGTTTACCCTGCAAACTACGCAATTGTTTGAGGTTTTTGGGTGGGGGCATTTCTAGGATAGCTTTTACTTTAGATGGATCGACCTCAATGCCACGCAAAGAGACGATAAAGCCAAGAAGTTTTCCCGAAAGAACACCAAAGACACATTTCTTTGGTTGAAGACGAACAGAATATTGCAACAGGCGATCGAAAATAATGGTTAAAACATCGAGATGTTCACTGCGATGTTTAGATTTTCCCGAGAAGATCATCGACATAATCCTCGAGGATAGTGTGCATAATGTCATGAAAAATGTAAGTCATAGCCCGCGATAGAGTAGCACCAGCATTCTTAAGGCCAAACGGCATGACACGATAACGAAGGTTCCCGAGGAGTTATGAAGGCGAGTTTTGTGTTGATCGGCGAAGCACCAAAATTTGGTTGTATCTGAAAAGCCATCCATGAGAGAAAGCATTTCATGACCCTTGATGAGATCAACAAGTTGATCAATACTTGGGAGGAAGTCATCCTTGGGGCAAGCGAGGTTAAGGTCTCGAGAAATCCGTGCATATCAAGAAGTCCCCCATCGCTTTAGTGATAGGTACGATGTTAGAAATCCATTGAGGATAGTCAATAGGCAAGATGAAGGAAACAGAAAGAAGTCGTTGAAGCTCTTCTTTGACGAGAGGGCAATGCGTGGATGCATTTTCTCAGTTTTTGTTTGACTGGTTTGGAATCGGGGTTTAGAGTGATGTTATGGACGGCAATGGTAGGATCAATTCCTGGCATGTCGCGTAGGACCAAGCGAAAGCTTGGTTGTGGGTACGGAGAAAGGTAGTAAAGGCGGCTTGTTCTGATGTGTTAAGGGATTGTCCGATCTTCACAATGTGAGGATCCTCCTCCGTGTGGATGTTGATTTCTATAGTCGAATTCATTCAACATGGTTTGAGTTTCAGATGGTAAGGCACGTTGAAGATAGGAGTCATCCACCCCAAGGTAAGTGAGGATGGAGTCGTCATCCTGGCACTCAACAACATTAATCAAAGGCGAATCCTCTTCGATCATGTCTGGATACAGAAGGGGAAGAGAAGATGGGTCCTCATTATCGCGTTGATAAGTGAGAGGACCTATGAAGATAGCATTTATGAAAAAAAAAAAAAAAAAGTTAGGAGGGATAGATTCAGGGTCTATAGATTCTGTGGGTGATGATGGCAAAGTGGGTGATGATGGTTTGGTAGGGGTGACGTCGTCTTCTTCCAGAATACAGCTGACACGAGGTGTCTCCTGTGTAGGTGTTTCAGGAAAACCGAGACCACTGCGATCATTGTGTTTGCGGGTAGTCACGGGAATGAGTGTATGTCGGCCTTGTTCGTAAAGACCAAAACCAAAGCCTTTCCAAGCACAGCGAGTCAAGAAGGTGAGGGCGAAATGACGATTTGTCAAGTATTGAAAATCGGATTGGAAGGGAACCACACCAAGAGGAGGTTCAGGGGTAATGGAGGATGCGTCAACACCCCCATACGTTAGGTTGGTGCGGCAATGGGGTGGTCCGTAAGAGATTACCTCCCCCACGCGACGGTCGTAGGTGGGATGTGCATGTAATTATCCGTACTCCTATGGGGTATGGAAAGAACTAACGTTATATAGGCGATACTCCCCCAGCGTAAGGCGTTGAAAAACATCTACTAAGGGGTCCGTGGTTGGGATGTTAGCTGCGGGAAGGGAAGTGGGTTTTGCGACGGTGGTTTCATCAGTTGAAGGCATAGGTGTGGTTGAGGTGGATGTTTGAGGCACAGTTGAAGAAGATGGTTGGGTTGAGTGAACGGGTGTCTTGATTGGTACAAGCACATCGTTTGGGCGGTATAACATATTGCAGGTTTTAAAGGGGGGGGATCAGCTTTTACGGTGTAGGATTTCCCCTCGTACTCAAATTTTATGCATCTATGTAATGTTGAGGGAACGCATCCCATGGCCGGATCGAGGACTGACCAATGAATATATTATATTGGAACTCTCCCTCAAGGACATAGAAGAGTTCGGGTAAAGTACGTGGTCCTACCCAAATGTTGAGGATCACGGTGCCTAAGGTAGAGTAATAGCGTCATTAAATGACTACAACATGATGGGGTTGCACACATGTAGCTAGAAGGATATTCATTTGTTGGAAGGCTTTTGAAGAGATGATGTTTAGGCTAGCGCCCCGTCAATCATAACACGACGTACCCAATGTCCCGGATGTAGCGGAGATGAAAAGGCGAGGTCGGGGTCCTCTGTACCAAATTCAACAATTTCATCTTGAGCCAAGCTGCGGCGGCTTGTGGTACGAGAGCGGAAGTGGTTGGGGCGGTGGGTTGTTTGGTGAGAGAGGCAACGTGATTGGGTGTCAGAATGGAGGCAACGGGAAGGGTTTCATTAGGTAAGACCTCGATCCCCTGAAGAATTTCAACGAGAGCTTGTCGATGAGATTCAGAAGTCTGAATGAGATCATATAGTGTCATTTTTACAGGTGATTGGTGAAGCTGTTTGATCATGGCTCGATGGGCAGCTCCATTAGAGATGGGGTAAGCGGGTCCACGAATAACCACTTTGGGTGGTGGTGTAATCGGGATGCTGGACGGAGAAGGAGAGGACGCAGGTGTGCTTTCTTTCGCTTTCTCATTGTTTTTCTGCGTTCGAGTAGCAACACTAATCATATTAATCTCGTAAACCTGAGATGAGGAAGATGGTTGGGATAAATCATGGTCTTCGAGAGGTGGGGCTGTAATGATGATAGATCTTGGTGAGGCGGGGACAGATGGTAGAGGAGAGGGAATGGAAGCTAAAGGTCTCTCCCTTCGTAAGTTGTCTTTCTTAACCTTTCTATCTGGGAGAGGTGACTGACGAAGGATGGTTTTTAAAGCTTTGCATCCCTCCACATCATGTCCTGGTGTGCGGTGATAAGCGCAGATTTTAGACTCATCGTAACCTATAGGGTGAGGTTTAGAAGGGTCATAAGGTCTAAGTGGGGGTAGAGAAATGGTCGCATTCTCCACCAACATAGCAAGGATTTTGGCGTAAGATCCTTTGAGTGGGTCAAAATCGGAGGAGGATGAGGGCATTGGTTGTGCGGGTTTCGGTAATGTTTGGGCGTGGTTGGTTCGTACGGGTGGTGGTTTAGCCAAGGGGTGTTGACACGTGGTTTTCACCAAACGTGGTTTCTTTGGCGCAGGAGCTACGTTCGGCTGGTTAGATGATGAGGCTACAGATGACGTGTGTAGCGGGAAACAACCACGGAGAAGGGGAGTGAGAGAAAATAAATCCTTTGATGATGGAGTTTGTTTAGGGTTGATGGGTGGACAGGATATGTGGGGTGATAATGTTGATATATCCTTAGATCTCTGTATAGGTGCAGAAGGCGTAGGTCGTTTTGAAGAAAACGCAGGAGGTATGATATATTGATGCAAGGTGGAAGGATGAGGTCCCAATATGGAAGGTAGGTGTGACGATGATGGTTTCGATTGTGATAGAGGCATAGATTGAGCTTGTCTTCTAGGTGGCGGGGCGGCTTTATTCTTGGATAAATCTAGTCACTTAGGCGGGTGTGTTAGACTGGGTATGGGTGAGGTCCCAAGTGTAGGGGAAGGTTTGGTTAGGTTAATAGAGGTGGATGGGATACTTGATATAGATACGGGGGGTGAGAATGAGGACATAGGCATTTTGAGTTTCTGTAAACATTTAGGATATATGGTAGAGGTGTCGGGATCGGTCATCTGCATTTGAGTAGAATAAGGGGTACTCAAACGTTCCCATAGGATTCGTCTATCTTCTGGAGAATGACAGTCTTCAGGTTTGAATTGTAAATTTGGTACGGAAGAAAGGTGGGTTGTGATTCCAGTCCACTGTGGGTGTGATACAGGGGGTAGATGAGGTACTGTATCAATAGATATTAAGAGGTCGACCGGTTGTTGAAAAGATTTAGGCGATGAAGGACTAATAGGCAGGAGGGCATGTTTGAGAGGGTCTGTCATGGTTAAAGAATTTGGTGATGTCGGTGCAAGAGATTTCTCATCTAAGGATGTCAAAAGGAGTGGCGTACCCTCCTCTTGTGCAGCAAGAGTGGTAGAAGGAGAAGTTTGGGAAATAGATAGATTAGATAACATCCGTTCGCAGTCTTGTAGGGATGTGGTATAAGAAGACTCATCGATGGGAAGAGAAGTCTGGGCAGTTAACTCCTTTATGGGGAAAGGAATGATTTCACTTTGGCTTGATGGTGGTAAAGGAGGTTCGGGCTCCTGTGTTAGTGAAGAGGCTTGATTCAAAATTTTCTCGATAGAGGCTTTTGGCTGGGTATCGAAGACTGCATGGATCTCATGAACACTCTCCTCGGCTAAGATATCCTGGTTTGTGTTACTGTTGGGAGAGTGATTCGGGAATGGTTTGTTGAAGATTTTCAAATTTCGGTTGGCAGGGGCATTAGGATTATCGAGGGTTATATCCCCTGCGTCAACCATTTCCTGCACTATGTTTTTCAACATCTTGCAGTTTTCATGACTATGTCCTTTTACACGGTGAAAGTTACAGAAGTCATTTTCTTTGTACCAGGAAGGTATAGCGCGAGTGGAGTCAAACCCGGAGTGAGGTTTAACAGGAGGCAAGGTGATAGCTCCGGCCTTGAGCAATTTTTCCAAGATGACACCATAGGTTTCTCCCAAGGGAGTGTAATTGATGGGCTCTGCTTTATACTTATAGGTGGTTTTTGGTGGGGTATTAGACGGTGTTTGAGATTTAACCATCACCGCGTGGACAGCTCCTTTTGATTTAGAAGAAGTGGACACGTGAGGAGTGGTGGTATTTGGTTTATTGGTAGAATCAGGAGTTTGGAAATTGGGGTTTTGTTGCTGCGACCGCAATTTCTCTTCTTCTAAGGCTCGAATTTCTAGTTTTGAGCCATGGTAAAGGCCTCATCAAATGTGCGGAAAGTTTGAATTTGAAGAGTAGGAGAAATGTGCTTAGCACATGCCCGCGTGAAAAGTTTGATAAGTTCAGTTTGAGGCAAGGCATATGTAAGTTGGTTGATAAGGCCGCGCCATCGTCAAGCGAAATCTGCGATAGATTCGTCTTGAATTGTCGAATGGCATAAAGGTCGGTGATGGATACTTTCTTAGCAATGTTAATGGAGAAGTGATCCAAGAAAGATTGGGCTAGTTGGTTAAAAGAGAAGATTGAGTCTTTGGTTAAAGCACTTGTACCACTCAAGGTGGTTCTGATAAGGACATGGGAAATGTGCGAGTAACAGAGGCATCATCATGGGCAATCAAATAACAAGCATGTCTAAATGATCGCAAGTGTTGTTGAGGATCCTCTTTACTATTAAAATGAGTAAATTTTGGCAATTCCCATTGAGGAGGATATGAGTGAAGGGGGACAGAAGGGTGAATAGGCTCCCGACAAACTTGCTCGTATGTCAAGGCACTACGACTTCCCGAAACAGAAGCCTCTAGATTTTGCATTTTTTCCATCATTTGTTTGATGAAATCTGTGGTTGGATGAGATGATGGTGCGGTTGTGGTAAACGGAGGCAAATTGGGCCAAGGGCCTCCACTGGACAATGGTGGGGTTAAGTGTTGATAAGGTATGGAGGATGAATATGTTGAGGCGACCGAATAGGGATGTCCCATATAAGATGTTGAGGTTACTGGATACGTGTATGGGAATGAAAAGGTAGGCGGAGCTTGAGAAGGAAAGCTCGTGTGGATAGGTGGCAGAGAGCAAGTCATGAATGGAGTGGTGCAGCAAGAGAGATGAGGTAGGGCGATCGGTGGTAATGATATGTGGGGTCCAAGATTAGCCAAAGGAAATCAATCGAGTCGTATGAATCTCTGAAGGCATCGGATTGGGAGATGGGGCTAAAGGTGCGGGAAACGAGCGGTGTTATCAGGCGGAGTGGGCGCTAAATGAGCAGCTATACTAATAGGCATGCCAACAAGGAGCTGACCATCAGGCGTACGGTCAGGGGCATGAGACAAATAGTATTGTACAGCACTAGGATTAGCATCTAGAAACTTGGCAAAGTCCTTATCTCCCACAGGAATTTTAGGAACCTCGCTGGTATCCGTAGGATTCCCCACAGAATGTGAAGGGGGTGATTCAGGTAAAGAAACAGAGCAAGCATGTGAAACCATAGCGGCGGCTTGCTTTCGAGTGATAACAACCATGGACAGGTGTTCACAGTAGGGTTTCAATCTGTCAGGAACAGAAACAAACTCAGACTGGTGAAATTGGTAGGTTGTTGGTTTGTCAGGAATTGGGAAAGACGATGGCGATATCGGTCTAATGCCGATGTCGGTTATACTATAGCCGACGTCGGTCAGGTAACGATGTGTCGGTGTAAGAAGTCTGGGCTAACAAGATATAAAAAGGCTGCTAATTTGATTTTTAACAACGTTTAGTATACTTGTCCAATTATTGATCACAGAAGACAGAGTATGAGAAAGAAAACAGAACTAAAAACAAGCAAGATGTACACGCAAATCCAGAGATTAACCCTAGGGTTAATTTTAATTATTATGGGCTTATGCCTTTAGACGTAGAATGATGTCGAGAATCCTAAACAAAAGACTTAAGGAAATGTCAAGTTTGTTTTGGCTTATAAGGTTACCTCAATCGGGCGGAGGAATACCGCGGAAAAGGGGGATGTTTGGTGTTGTGTTAATTGTGAAGTGATTCGGTATGTGTTGTGCAGTGAATGTAAGATTAATTTCTTGTCAATACCATGGATATCACCCCACGTGTACGACACATTACTTAATCTATGTTTACTAGAATTGAAAACAACAAGCAAGGATGCAATGCACGTGTTTTAAACCCAAATCGAAAATGATATTCGATGAAGCAAAAGAGATGACTTTCACTAATGCAAGATGCAAAAAACAAAGCAAGTTCTTTTACCAAAATAATAAAATACCTTGTGAATATCTTTAGGAGAAGAAAAAAGTAAGTATGCTCCCTATATGAAAGCAAGCAAGAAATAAAGAAACCCAAAATGGGTCCCACCGGGCGTGCCAAAATGTTTCACTCGGAATGTTTCGTTCCTTTTAGAAATAGATAAGGGTTGGGGCTAGGAGGAATACCTGTAGAATGTCGAGATGGTGTGCGCGTACCGTAGAGAAAGATCAAGGCTGACTGCGAAGAACTCCTTTTTGTCTTGGAAGGACTACCTGCAAATAAGAACACAAGACCACAAGATTTTAATTAGACAATAAATGAGGAAACTGCCTTGGGCCCAGGAAATATAAAACTTCCTTTCGAAGGTGGTCAGTTCCCCTGCTAATATGAATTAACACAAAAGACTATAAGATATCAATTAAATTGCTTTGTTGAACTGGGTAGGGGAAAGGCTGGTTATTGGTTATAGTCAGTATAACCGATGCGGTTACTGATAACCGATGGCGGTTACTGATGACCGATATCGGTAGAGTCTAGGATCTGAAGGTTAGTTGTTTTGTGGGGTGGTGGTGTTATTTGGTAGTTGTGTTATTTGTAGGGCTGTATATAGGTGATATTAGGAAATAGGGTGATGAGAGGTAGATGAATGACAGTTAGATGCAATGACACGTTGGGTAGTGGATCCAAGAATGGATTTGTGGGGACTTATGATTCAAAAAGTCGAAGAAATGTTATTAAAGAGGACATGCAAGATGTAACTTACTGATTATTCATGGAGATGCAGGTCCAAGAGCTCTGATGGCAAAGGCAGAACTGAGGTAGGATGGTCTGGCACACAGCAGATCAAATCAGCTGAGTATCACAGGGCTCTGGTATCCAGTTGCAGTCCTTGGCTTACTCTCCTTGTCTCTTCACTTGTCTCTGCTCAGTCAAGTAAAGATCCGGGTTCTCTTGATCGCTCCTGATGCTCTTTTTTTTTTTTTTTATTCAAAGAATCCTTTCCTCTGATCCAAAAATGAAATTCCGGTCCTTTGTTTTTGGTTTGGGGAGCCCATTTACAGGGAACCGATGGCGGTTACGTAACCGATGGTCAGTAGGAACCAAGCATCGGTAAGGAAAAAGTAGGCTATTTTTAGTAAAATAGCCCACCTTCCTACTTTTCTCTGAGAGATTAGTTGCGGGTCTTAGAATGTCAAGTGACTTCATCAAGGTCGGTTTTAGGTGCGAGTTTAATTAGGGCTAGGTCATTCAGGTCATGGGTGTAGGTGTAGACCAAGTTTTAGGTTTTAATTAGGTTAGTTTAGGATTAGGGCTAGGATGTCATGATGAGGTGGCAAAATGAGGTGGCGAGGTGAGGTGATGGGGATTTTACTGTGGTATCAAATGAGGTTAAGGTTTGAGAAATGGGATGCGGGTCAAAGGGTCAAAGACACGAATTTAGTGTCTATAGAAATGCACTAAATTTTCCACTAGAAAATATAACTAAGGATAGGATGCGAGTTCATTCTTACCATTGAAATTGTGAGAATTTGAAAATCTAAGTCCAAACAAGCCGAGAGAATTATTTTCAAATGTGAAACTAGATGTGGAGAGAATATTTGTGGATAGGAGAAGCTTTCATCCCCATAGGTGAAGGTTTTGAAAAGAAGATGTGTTATAAGAAGAGCTAGGGCACATGATTTCCACTAGTGGAAGAGATTTGAACTAGGGTTTTCACTTGCTTTTTACGAGAGTAAAAGGATATATTTTCAAATGGCACCAAGAAATAACCTACATGAGGATTAAAAGGGAATAAGAAGGTTGAAGTGGAAGAAGAAATTACTCCCAAGGTAATTTATCAAAAATCAATATCTGGAGGAATGATTATGGGAAAAGAATGGGATTCCCACATCCAGTAAGTTTAAGATCGGTGATTACAACCATCACACATCGAGATACTAAGAAGGAACTAGATGCATTGTTGAGCACGAAAACAAACAAGAACACAACAAAAGCCATGCTAGTGTATGATGATGCTAGAGAGAAGTTGCTAAAGTAGATTGAGTCTACCAGTTGTATGAGCTACCATACTTTGGAAAGTATGTACCATTATATCAATGGTTGATGAGAAAATTTCATGACGACTTCTCCTACTTTTCCGGATGGAGGGTTAGAATCATAGTCACCTTAATTTCAATAGTGACAAGATTAAGGTCCTCAGGAGTAGATATGGAGAGTGAATTAACAGATTAAAAGGAAATCCTAGAGAGAAATAAGGAGTTAGGATATACCAAGGGTCCACATGGCATGGACATTGATAAATTAAAGAAGTAACCAGAGTAGTACAGAAGTTGTACATCCGATAAAAAATTTGAATTACCAATAAAGGTGGTCACATGTGAATATAATGTGGCTACACATTACAAGGAAAATGTCTCAAGGAGTGATCTACAATATCGTGGGTTATATAGTAGAGACAATCATTGCGAGTAAGTGCGTACATGTGACAAAATTAGTTTTAGTGCTATGTTATTGTCTTTGGTAATAATGTACATTAGAGTGCCCGATGGGCCAAAGGAAAAGATTTGGGAGTACCCCATGGAAAATAAATCTCTGTGGAAATATTTGGTGACTACTTATGCAAAGGACCATGCGTGGTCCATTTAAATAGAGGGTAGAGATGTGGTATAATAGGATCTATGTGGTGTTTGAAGACGAGTGGCACATACGCAAGGAGTTACCTTCATTTGTGGGTAAGGTAGCATAGTTTATAGTCTACCAACATTTTTTACATTACATGATTTTCAATGAAGGATGGAGCTTAGATCCCTTGGTGCAAACTACCATATTCCTTCATAGCATGTTACTTCTAGGCATTAGTTCACCAGTTCACATATGTGTGCCACCAAAAATTCATCACGAGATAAGGTAGATTGTGATTATCACACTCTGAGAAAAACATATTTATATCCAGTCGATTGCCTACATTGAGAGGCTTATATCAGATGTAATAAGCATGAATTTTGTAATCCTAGAAGTCGGAGATGTTGGAGCATCGCTTGTGTATCTTCAACTCAAGCCCAAGTTGGAGAAAAACAAATATTTGGAAAATGAGTTTGTGCTTCTAGGGCTACCTAAGCATAAGCATACAGTAGAGAACATGCAAACTCCACATCCTACGATATACTATGGTGGTGGATGAAGAGGAAGATGAATGAGAAGATAATGGCAACTTTGAACATAGAGGATGAAGGAAGCCTATAGACAAGGTGGGAACTGAGCGTCCAACTACACCACCTCAGGTGTAAGAAGGAGGTGATGAGGACTTGGATAAAATCCAGAGAGAGCACAACTTCAAAAGGGTATTCAAGAGAACAAGAACTCAAGGTTCTACTCCAAAATCCATACAAATATCACCGTGACTCTACCCACATAAGGAGACATCTAAGAAAATAAGGAGAAAATTGAAGCTATACGAGGAGATGGAAGAGTCTAAGGAAAGCATGCCCAAATCTCCTACACCACTAGAGGATGTAGAAGATCCAAAGCACAAAGAAAAGAAGGATGGATAAGATGGAGTAAAGAAGGTAGATGGGACAGAGCAAGAGACTACTCAGGAATAGCAAAAAAACTCCAAATCTTAGCGCTCAAGTTCCTAAGCAACGAAGATCAAAGAGGACAAGTGGGGAGTATACTACACTTGGTCATGGGTTATGTTGAAGGCACAAGTAAAATTTTTGTGCCCATTTCCAACACACAATGGGCATTAAGAATTGTATGGATGGGAAATGATGGATGAAGACATGGCCACCATGCACACAAAGAAAAAACCATCTTGGTAAATGTAGAAACATATGGATGAACTAGACTTTGACATATGTGAAAAGTCTTGTGTATCAAGAAGATTGAAGATGACAATTCATATCAAAAACATAATAGTAAATCCTACTATATATGTTGGATGAACAAGTGAGTAATGCATTGGTGAAAGTATCTATAGAGGTGGAAAGGAGGAATGTACATAAAGATACAACTATTAAGATGCTTTGAAAGAAGAGATCAAGGCCAAAGATGTAGAGATAGAACACCTATGACAAGAGAAGGACTTAAAGAAGAAGAAGAACAATTATTTCATTAGCATGAGAGACGAAATTGAAGACCATGTCCTATAAGCAAGAACACATTTAGATTCCAAGATACCTAAAAAAATTCCTTCAACAATGCATTATTTACATACCTTGGTGGATTTTGTGCTTGAGGATTGACCTATGCACATGCCAGTACCAAAAGAGCCTAAGCAAAAAGTAGCCTAAGCAAAGGCTTCAGTGATGAGGAAGATTGCATATTATGAGGCATTGCTTTAAACCTTGTAAGAGGATCTAAGTAAAGCAGACTAGGCATTGAATATTTGCACAGCTCCAGAGGTGGTCATCAGGATAAGGACCATGGTAGAGGACAATGAATTCCTAAAAGTGATGAAGGATGAGACATTGGGTCATGTAGAGAGGTTGACATTGGTAAAACAAAAGCACGAGGCCCTTGTAGCAACACAAGAACCCCATAAGGAAAGGTTATATGAGATAGGGAAGATTATAACATAGAAGATGGATCTACTAGAAGGAAGAATGTCTGCAATGTCCAACATTGTTCTAGTTTTGTAGAATGAAAAAGGGATAAATTTCCCAAGATGAGCTGGAGCCTATAATGGTAGATATTCCAGAAAAAATAGAGGCCACACTTAATGACCGGAAGAAATTAGAGGCCAAAATAAAGGAATAATATCCAAAATTCATTCTTCTAGTTGAAGCATAGGGTGATGTAGAGTAAATAAATATTCTTTGTGTAGAAATTATTTTGCATTCTTTCCATTACTTTATTCTTTATTATTCAAGAAATATCCATTGTTGGGGTAGAAATGCAGTTAGTGTGGAGTAATGTTGAGAAAAAAATCTATAACACTTAGTAGAAGGCATACAAAAGATTCGTGGGGAAGAGAAAAGCGCATTCAAAGGCACAGGAGGATTGAGAAGAAATCATGCGTGGAGGACAAAGACAAATTCAGGACTTATCCATTATCACAATTATGATATATTTTTAGAAGATGGCTTGTGGAGCACAAAAATGTGATAAAGAGTTGCGAGACATGCATCAACTATTTTTGGAAGAGCGGCTATGGATCACTTTGCATGGATGCAGGCTAAAGATAGAACTACTACTGATAGTTAACTGTGAGAGGTCTATTGTTAGCTTTTTTGCATGTGAGCCTATTATTGTAAATGTGCATGGCTATTCTTAGCATGTACCCTATTTTGGGATTAGATAATTGGTGAAGGGAAATTACCCATCCTTATAAATATGTAATGAACTATGTAGTATAACGAGGTATGAGAATTGAATTATTATGAGGTTATGCTGCCAAATCTGATGCGCACATAAACTATGGTATTATCTATTGTAATGAGATTTTGTGTATTTATCATGTTTAATATAATGGAGTGTATTGGCTGAATCAAAGTGTTAATTCTGAGTATAATTGGATCTTGTATACTTTATTTCATCACGGTTATCATTTAATTTTGTTATTATTTAGATCTAGATCTGAACATGCACTGTAGAATGATATATTAATTATGGATCTGAATGCATTACATCTTCATCTTATTAACATCCTACAACAACAACCCTAAATAGGGGACTAGTAACTTTACACTTCAGTGAGCACTCAGTCTAGGATGAGTGATTTTTCATCTCACCTATGCTTTTACGTGTAAATTCTAGGCTCCATCATCCTGAGATAGGGTTTGAGTAAGATCTGGTGTAGTTTGGGTTAATTTTGGATGATTAGGAAGCTTGTTGGTTTAAGGAAATTTACTGTGCACATAGACTAACGTCGGTTAGGGTGTGACTGATGATGGTTAGGATGACCGATATCGGCTGCTGTGGATAATGAAACAATGTCAAAAGTGGGTGTTTAGGCTCTCTCTATGTCTACACACTGAGTTTGGAATGTCTTTGATGATGTTTTAGGTGGGGTATCGTGTTAAGGTGGGGATTTGTGAGTTTGGGAGGTCATTAGGGAGGTTTAGTTAAAGTTTCCAGGAGACATAGTAACCGACGTTGGTTTGGTGACTAATGTTGGTGAAGAGTAGAAATTAATGAGGGTTAAGTTAACCAACGACGGTAGGGGTGAAATGGTAGTAATTAAATAAAACTAGTTTTGGAATTCTCTGTTATTGTAAAGAGAATGGAGGGAGGATGGTTGGGTTTGTAATAAAGTCAAGAAGACTCAGGGATTCCTAAAGATCAATTATAGAGAGCCAAAAGGTTGTGGGTGGTAGGTTGGGTAGATTGATAAAATGTGGGAATGCGGGAATATAGGGAAGAAATAAGATCTAGTAGAAAAAAGATAAATAACCTATTAAGTAAGTACATAAATGATACAAATCAAATACCTTTACTTGTATTTGCAGGCCTGGTTGATGAAGGATGGAAGCCGTTGATCCGTGAAGAACCTATTTGGTAGTTTCATGACAATACTTATCGAGTTCTCACATGAATGTTCCAATGCCTTTGGATGGGTCTCAAGAGATTGTTTGATCCCGTGATTGAGTGCATTCCATTGTTTTGATGCTAAGAAGTCTCTTGTTCATATTTTTGTGTAAAAGGATCTCTCAAAACTTAGAATGACTAACCTAGGTAAAAGGTTACAAAAGCGTATATAAGGTAATCAATGACATCAAGGTGACTACGTAGGTTGAGGATAACTAACATTGGTTAAGGAGGAAATCCTAGGTTTTCAAAAATTAAGCAAATCCTTACATTTTTGGCATGCTCTGATTGTCATTTTGGGTCTCAAGTGATGGTTAGCATTTAGATAAGTGAGATTGTTATTGGAGAAGGAATAGGACTTTAATGTCGTGGTTATACTAGGTCCTAGTTGGTTAAGATAAGTGGAGACTCATTATTATTTAATTAATAGACTAAGAATAAATTCATGATCAGTGTCTAGGTGATGTGGCTTGGTGAGGTGTAAATTAATTTAATTAAAGTAATTAAATTAATTAATAGTGTGATGATAAGCACTAATTCAATTGTAAGTAATTAAATTAATATGAATGCGGGGTAAAGGTTCATGGTTAGATGAATACATTACGTTAATTAATAAAACGGGACCAAGGGGAGTGTGACAAAATTTTTGTGTCTACACCTTTTCTATGGCTAATCTCTAAATTCTCTACCTCATCATCATTAATGAATTACACCATTTTCCCCTTTTCTTTCTCCTTCCAGTCATAACTCATTTGTATCTCTTATGTTTCCTTTGTACCCAGGCATGCCTTAGAATCGGGTTCTCGAAAAAACTTACACACAACATATTATAGTTTTTCACTATCCGCCAATGTGATGCACTTCATGATTTGTAATGTCATGTACTAGAGGTTTATTAGAAAAAAATCAAATGTATGTACCATACTTGCAGTCATATCTCCCCCAACTTACGCTTTCTTTCTTGAGCTCAAAATGCACATACCATAGGTGTGCATAACCGCGTAAAGTGGAATAGAACTTATGCAACCCATAGAGATGGTGGTAAAGCCTTCAGGCCTTGTGTACATTTTATCTCATAGTTATGAATGTGTACCAAAGTGGGAGTCTTCCCATCATACTCATAGATAAATGTAGACACATTAATACAAGTGAACCTTGTTGAGAAGGAAATTCTCACTTCTCACCAACCCAAAAAGTTATTTTTGTGTGTCACCCACCAATGCACTATTGTTCCATGAAAGTTCTAAATTAATATGTTTCTTCAATCACCTTCATTCATCCAGTGTTTCTCCATGGTGTACAAGAAATAATTGGGATTTTCTTTCCCAGTATATCTTACTAATTGAATTCTTCCCATGTGCCTAACCATGTATAGCCTAATCATCCTAGTTACTCTCCCTTTCATCTCACACCCAACCATTTCATACATTTCATGGGCCTAATTATCACTAAAAATACTTGTGGTGTCACTTATTTACAACTCTTCCTCCCACGGAAACACACCTTCCTTTGATGGTTCCAAAGATCTTAGAATTTCATATAATGTGCACATAAATCTTATTAATATATTATTCAGTCAAAGGCTGAATGTAATTCATAGCTATTACCTCACCCATGGGTATGATAACGTGCTCATCCTTATTCTCGAAGCTGATATATCAATTGTTAAAATAAAAATATACATTATTCACATAAAACCAGGTAACTCAAGTAATGATGGAAATTTGTCTTATCTAGCAAGCTCTAATACCTCAAAGTCTACAGTAAACTTGGCTCCTGAATTGCAATATAAACATTCTACAAAACCCCAATAGGCATAGCCCTATTCTTATTCCCCATATACAACATATTGGAAGATGAATGTAATGTAGGTTTCCCCATATGAGTCCATGCATCCAAAGTTAGCACATTCACTTCAACACCTTTATCTCTCATAATATTACTTACCAACCACCCATCAATTAATACATCCAATATGATGTCCCGATCATAATCATGGTGTTGTCATGGAAAGTTAACATGTAATATTTGTCATTTTCACTCAACTCTTGTGTGTGGTACCTTCTCACGTAGACATTCCACTAGTAGTGGTATGATATTTTCCTATCATAATAACTTGCATATCTCCTTCACATCATCGACATCATTATGCAAGATCTCATCATTTTTAATTTTCTCTCTCTTGTGCCTAATCATGCAAGAACTAAATTTCACCTTGTAACTCTATTATGATTCCCATAGTCTATTGATAAAATTCCTTCCGTGTGTAGCATTTGATTACTTGGCATGTATAATATATTCTCTTATGATGAGAGACTTAGCTTTCGAGGCTCATGCACACATGCTTCCTTAACAAGTGTAGTAACCAATATAAGTTGTAACTCAAATTAGGAATATTATTAGGCATCTATTGATCGACTTCCCACGTTGTACCTTGATCATCCCCACACCCTTGTCCTTCTTCTTATTCTTACACATGTACTCATAAAGGTCAAGGCAAGTCCTCAAGCTTATGTTGCTTTCCACAATAGGCACATACTATATTCTGGGATAATCATGTTGGTAATTATCAAGGGAACTATAAGTACAATATGTCCCACATAGAAACCTACCTCTACCACCATGATTTATTCTCATATATCCTCCAAAAAAATCCACCTCCTCTAGTGTTACATTATTAAGAAGGTTGATAATTATGTACCGAAAACTAATTACCACCGTGGTATGTTGTAGCCTGGCCTCACATGCCTCACGAATTTGATCTATCAACCAATAATATTTCCTATTATGAGTGTGCATGTCACGAGATCTTACAAAGAAATTGATACATTCTTCATAGTCATCCACTTTAAGAGAGGAAAATTCCAGACATTATGGTCCTTGTGGAAAGTCTCAAAATATTGTAATAAAATATGTACTATCTTGTGTGGGTAGCTATCCTTAGTATGTCCCTCAACCTCACAATCAATACACCATATACCACTACACATCTCATGTGCCAAATTGGCAGAAATATTCTCCAATTATTTATCCATTTATACTATTTCCACTTCCAAAAATGGGCTCACTCTAGTATTATAAATTCCAACCACTACAACATGTAAAGATTCTTCAAAGGCATCACGTGTGTCTACATATGTATAATGAGATAATTCGCTTTGAAATGGTGGTGTACAAAAATTCCAAAAAAACCACTGTGCATGATGACTTGGATGAATCTCATTAGAAAATTTGTAAAATAGGGTCTTGTAACATGCATCAAACTCTCTCACACTTTCTAATAATCCTTTATTGATATCCTTGAGTGCACTAATGATATGCTTGCTCAAACTCTAGGATGTGGAACTCTTCCAAAATTCTATGCGCAGCATCATAATCCACCGAAGTCCGTGTGCATCATAATTTCTGTACTAACTATGTGCACTCCTTGGAGTGTAGTGTAAAATTGGCATTCCTTCTTATATGAGGATATAATTCCTTTCACGTGAAATATTAATTAGCATGTATGCATGTGCTCTGCTACATCCTACATGCCTCTACAATGTGGTAAGTGAAGAGGCATATCAAAGTAGACTCGAGGTTTCTACCGAAGTGGTTTTAGAGGTGGGATATGATGAGGTTGATTTGGTGGTGGTTTTTATGGTGGAGGACCTTTACTAGAGTAGGGATAGACCTAGAACCAGATCATCCTCTTTGATTCCCTCCATGTGGTGGTTTCCTTGATCCTCATGTGCCAATCCGCTATGGCTCAGGTACTTTCAAAGAAATTCTTTGTGTCCCAATTGTAGTAATGAACTAGAAACCTATTGTATGCATGGTAGAAACACCTACATAAGTGATTCCAATGGTCTCATGCACCAATACTTTATCCTATTAAAGTACATGTAAAAACTACTATAAGATAAATCCCAATCACTAGTGCCTATTGTGCTTCCATGGGTGTGTTACTAGTATGATGCACTTCTTAATTCAACACAAAATGATATTGACATGTATCTATGTTATTACCTTAAATATTTTATCCTTTAAATACCCTTAGATCTAGAACACCAAGTGCAAGGGCTATGTAGCTACGCTAAGTCATATGTGCACTGTAGTTCTCATTGTCTTATTTATTATGCTCGCATATGAAGTTGATGGGGAATCTTGACTACGCTTTCCAAAAGTTGGGAGGACTTGATGAAGTGTCTCCTCATATTCTATGAGAGCTTTAAAACCTTTGCAAGCCATCATTCATTTTGACTACAATGTTGCCTCAATTTTCATCTCTTGAGCTTCATTATACTTGAGCAGTCTTTTCTCTCTTCCTATCCTCTTCCAGGGTTATATGTATCCTCCTCCACACCTTCTCTTGTCGCTACACATGACGAGATTTATCGAGCCATAGGTAATTTCTCAAATTTAAAATTTTCCATCGGGATCTTGATAGGTAAGGGTATAACACACAAATAGGATCCTCTAGGCTCATGTAAGAACTTAAAATCAGATTCCTCAAGACAATAATATGTGTAAATTACATAATCCAATGTATAATTGTGCAACAATCCTTCCCACTAAGGGTCTACAAATATAGTTTGCTCATCATCTACGTCAAATAGAGTATGATAATATTCCTACATCCAAATCCTCGGCTTATGATAATAGATTCTAGTTGATGTGTAAGATGGTATCTACTAATAAAAGTTTACTATAAAGAAGATGAGGAATGTCTCATACAGTTCATGATAAAGTATAGCTTCAACCCAATTGTGCTTATTAAATCTAGGTCCATTGTTATACCTATGTGCAAACCTATCTTTTCTGTCATATACCCAGATTTCAATGCTTTCAAAAGATAGTCGATATGCCATCTACTTGTAACATCCTTGAATACAAATTGAAAAGCAGTCCTGATTAATAGAATCAAAATGTAGTCTTTTATTTCACTCAACCACTATGATCTCTAGAACCTCATTTAGTTAGAACTGAATGCTCACCCAAAGTTTATGCAATTTACCGGTTCCTCTTTTATGTTTATTGGAAATAATTTAGCATGCATGTTCATCATTATAATTAATTAAGACATCATTCAATCATATATAACCATTGCATTCAACTTACTTTAGAAACACATATAATAAGAAAACATAATAGTTCAAATAATAACCATTAGATCACCATATTCATACATATCAATAATTAGAATCCATCCAAAATTACCCATCATAAACCAGAATTCATTACTTAATAGAAGGTGAATAAATAGTAAACATTTTATTGTTGTGTTGGACCATGTGTGAGAATATCAAACCCTAGATCTATATCATCATAACAAGAACATGCTATAACATAAATGGAATACTTAATGAAAAGGAATACAATATATATATATATATATATATATAGGGGTGGGGACTTTCCTTCACCACCCATGCACTCTCCTAAAAATAGGTGTGCTTATAATAATATCCTACACACTTTTAAAAAAATAAATAATTATAGATTTTCCTCAAAATAATACTTTCATTAATATTATTAATAGCCTTGTCCATGCTTGTTCTTTAATACCTAGTATGCATGTTATTTCTCCAAAAATAACATTTAATTATCCATCAAGTCATCTAATTTTATCCCTTATGTGATCAACAATCCAAGTTTATTTTTAGCATGTCCTCAAAAAATGGTTAAGTCCTCAACCTTGTTGTATATGCGCACACTACCTTGTCTCTTCCATGCACGCAACCTTTCACAAGATACTTTATCTTATTTTTAGTGCACTCTTGGCATAGACTTTGTTTCTAAATCCTTAGCATTTTCTTGATCAACATCTATAAACTTGAAAACATAAGGGAATGAGTGAACATAGCTTATTATTGATGATTCTAGAAAGTTTTGGGTATACACACTACTAGAACAAGAATATATAAAATTGATGATACTATTTTTAGAGACTATGTCAAGAAAATAACATGGGAAAGATCATACACATCTTGTAGGAATGCTTTTATGGTCTTGACCCTTCTCTATGATATTATAATTATTTGGTTTCTATATCCATAAATTTTTGAAACTATCACCTACATGGAACTATTTTTCGTTGTCAAACCTTTATTTGTAATCATGTTGTGGAGATTTCTAAATGAGATCAAAAACCTTAACCATAGCTGGGAGATCTTACAAAAATACATTAATTGGGTTGTGGTCACCCACATGCACTACAAATATTGACAAAGATTTCTAGAGAAGCCTCAAACAACACATCGTTCTCAAGCTAGCATGTGATATTTGAATGAATAAAATTATGACTTGGAAACTCTCTTATAAAAATGCTTGAGTATAGTTAGATCTTGCTAAAATACTTGGAGAAGGGATGTTTGAGTTCTTGTAGATGAAATGGGTTGACTCCTTAACCTAGTAAGAATATTCAAACCTATAGATAATTTTTTATTGATGATTATATGTGTGTTATTATGATATTTATGGTACCTCTAGTGCCTTTTGCAAGTTTTATAAGTGAGTGTATCAATGTAGTGCCATATGATTTCTAGGATAAAAAATCAGGTAGTGTTTACTTTTTTATATAGGGTTTCATACATGGTTTATTAAAGAAAGGTTTATCTACAACATTTATAAGACTCATAAAATAATATGAAATTGAAATAAAATTTGTATAATATGTCAGTATAATACCATAAAAGTTGGCTATAATCAAATATAATATCCTGACCAAAGTATATGGCCTTGTCTAGTGATGGAAAACATGCAATATTAAGTTTGCATCTTATCTATTAATTATTTTCTATGGATTTTATGCATTATAATCTCATAATTTTACAACATGTTAATGTGTAAGGATAAATAAGCTAAATAATATACCTCAAAATGTTTTAAGCAGGAATGGGAAGTTTGTATTTATATTAGCAAGAGTGTATTGTCAAAAACTAGTGTGAATGAGTAAGTTGCCAAATTTGAGTGCTTACATTCTCCCCTCCTTTAAGTATGAAATAAAATTACATGATTAAAGGAAAAGATACTTGAGTGTGTAGACAAAAATTTTCTTCACTCTAAGTTTGTTTTTAAAAGTCTTGTTATGCTTAGTGTTAGAATGCTCCGTGATGAGACATGAAACATAGACTATAGTAAACTCCCATGATAAATAATTGAACTTTAAATCAAATGTAAAGTAGGGTTGAAGGTGAGGTTTCCCAAGTATAGCTAAAGGTGAGGTTTCCCCAAGTGTGGATGGAGGTGATCCCCTAAAACCAGGAGTTAATGAGTTGTTAGATAGAGTCGGGAGTGGTTTGATAAATGGGTAAGTGATGAAAAGTTAGGGTAGGTGGGTTTTAGGTAGTGGTATGGTTAGTGTGGGTAATGGGTCAAGGTATATTAGGTAATGGGTACAGAAAATTGAACTCACATACACATATAGATTATGATACGGTACCAGGTGGAAGATATTTCAAAATCTACATCATCCAAGGTCGATAGGTTATCCAAATGAGGTTGAAGTGATTCAGGTATCTAGGGTACGGAAATGGTACAAAAAAACTTAGGTTAGGTGTAGGAACCTTTAGGTATGATCTGGTACACCAAAGGTTTGGTTGGGATAAATAAAACAACAATAGAAAGGTAAGGTAATTAGGCTAAAAACATGGGTAACAACATCACAAGGTATACCAAATACATAAATTCATATTAAAAATGGGGTGATGTATTGGTCGGACTATCTTTGTGTTGGGTGTAGGTAAGGCTAGGTATAGGTAAAGTACAAGACCCTAAACAAAGTTAAGGAAAATTAAAGGTAATGTAGGCTTGGGTAGGTGTAATAGGTATTCGTAAAGGTAAAAGGTATTCAGTCATTAATGTTTTTTAGGAAAAAATGGGCATAATGTGACTCAAAAGGTAATAAAAGTTGACTAATTCCTGTTATGGTGTAACCAACATTGGTTGGCTAGGGCATGACATTGCCAACATCAGTCATGTTGATTTGAGGCTAAAAAACAAAAATCCATCTTTTACTGATTCATTTTTACTTGGCCACTTCTAAAAATTGAAAGAGGAGAAGAAGAATATTTGGAATACGACAATACGAGGAATTGAGTTGAGTTGGAGAGCCATGTAGTGGGGAATTATTGTTCGATCAAAGGGTCCACTAGATCAATTAGATTGATTCAATTTGTTTGGAGGTGAGGAGTTGATTTGGTTATGGAAAAGGAAGGAGAGGGAGTGGGTAGACCACTAGCATAGTAGCTCGACATGCCACCACAAAGACGGTGTTGAGTTGAGGTAGGAGGCATTCTAAATCCATAATTTAATTGAAAATGGTATCGTTGAATTTTTTTGGTTTAAAATTTGGGGTGGGAGTGTAATTTTGAATTTGTGGGTAAAATTAAAGGGAATGAGGGGTGGGAAGGTCCAATGTAGGTTAAATAGGTGTGGGGAATGAAGCTAGGATAGGTTTGGGTGGATGGGAGTAGGGTATTAGGTTTTTTTGTGAATTTTTAAGAATGGGGGATGGGTTTTTATTTTGGGTTCTCTGAAAAGAGACCGACGTTGGTCAAGGTTTGGCTGAATTCGGTCATCTTTGATCGGTATTCATTGATTAAACTGGTTAAATAGAATTGATGATGGTTAAGAAAAAAATGGTGACAAGCATGGTGACTGATGATGGTTAAGGTGGAGAGTAAATAGGGGTAAGAAAGGCTAGGTAAGAAAGTAAAATAGGTGAAGGGGTAGGTGAAGATGAATGTAGGTAGAAGAGGGTAAAATATGATTGTGGCGATATGGGATAGGTAAGTAGGTGAAGTGAACTGAGATAATGGGTAATAATGATAAGGGTTAGTAGGCTTGTAGGTGAATTAGGTAAAGGGGATAGGCATGATTGATGTGGTTGGGTATGGTTTGGTGGGTAATATGTGATTTGAGGTAGTCAAGTCTTGACATGGTTGTGTTTGGTGGATTACAGGATAGAGATCAGATTAGGATGGGGGAAAGATTACCCCTTTATTGGTATGGATGTAGCCCAATGTGACCATGAAGGAGTGGGTGCATATGACTCGGTTAGACTCATCGAGGTACGAAACTATAGGTAGATAGTTCAAGATCATAGTATGATGGTCACTCTCATCGACAGATGGGATTCCGCCACTAATACCTTCCACTTATTGACGGGAGAGATGATTATCACCCTAGAGGATGAGTACAGGATTTTTGGCTTCCTATTATTAGGGAGCCAATATATTTTGTTTATTCTGATGCATCAATGGAGCCAATAGTGATGGTATTTGGGTATGCGATGGGTGATTTGAGGTATCAAAGTATGAGCCTAAGCTATGGAGATATGTACACAACCTACCCATAGGGGACGAGGTTGTCTCTGCATGCGATGATCGAGGAAATAGGTTGTTTTTCTCTACCAGATTTTGAGGGTGGGAGATTCCCATGAGCACTAATGGGAGTGCTTTAGGATATGATAGAGGAGTAGGTCTAATTTTCTTGGCACCAGCTTTCCTAGTTTAGTTATATAGGGAGCTACAGGCTTATGGGAGATTACAGTGATTCAGGATGTGTTGCACTGTTTTACTACGCTGATGGGAATACGAGCACATCGTATGTGTGTGACCAGTTGGTTTTCCAAAACATGATTTGTTTAGGCATGGATTTCTTAGAGTTGGATATAGACATTGGGTCCCACCAGGTGTGCCAAAATATTTCACCGAATTTTTGTAGATAATGAAACATATAAGGGTAAAATGCCAAGGAGGAATACTTGTTTTGTTGGTTGAACATTGATTGTGTGTTTTCTAATTTTCGATCAAAACTGATTATATGAGATTCCTTTTTGTTAGGATGAACTATCAGTAATGCAAAACAAGACCAACAGATATAGTTAATAGAAAAGGTTAGTGGATTTCCTAGCGTGAGATAGATGTAGGAAGTGTGATACTTCCTTGACAAATGTCAATCCACCGATATATAATTCAATATAAAATAATTGAACATCCACATAAAATAATCTAATGCTAATGTTTTGATTTAGTTATCTCATATTACTATTAGTTTCAATCCAAAAAAAATCTTAGTAATTAAAATGGTGAAGGTCCCGGAGTTAGGTTGAAGGATGGTTATGTGGTTTGAGGGTCACACACAATGTCTTGGTAAGATCTAGTGCGGTTTCGGTTGATTTTGGATGATTTGGAATCTTACTTGTTTAAGGACCTTTACCAAGAACAAAACCAACGTAGGTCAAGGTGTGAATGATGATGGTTTAGGATGACCGATATTGGTTACTATGGATAATGAAATAATTTCAAAATTCGGTGTCTAGGATATTTTTGTGTCTGCACAAATAGTTGGGAATCTCTATGATGAGGTTGTAGGTGGGGTATTAGGTTTGGGTTAGGGATTTGTGATTTTTTTAGGTTGTTAGGGAGGTTTAGTGAAATTTGATAGGAGACACAAAAATGACGTTGGTCCAGTGATCGATGCGGGTGAAAAGTAGAAACCAACGAGGGTTAAGGTAACCATGGTCGATGGGGATAAATGGTATTAATTAAATAATCCTAGTTTTTAGACTTCCCTATGATTTCAAAAGAATGGAGAGAGGATTGTTGGGTTTGAAATAAAGTTAGGAAGACTCGGGGATGCCTAAATATCAAGTATGGAGATCCAGAAGGATGTGGGTGGTAGGTTGGGTAGATTGGTAAAATGTGGGAATGGAGGAATGCAGGGAAGAAATAAGATCTAGTAACAAAAAGATAAAAAACCTATTAAGTAAAAAAATGATGCAAATAAAATACACTTACTTGTATTTGCAAGCCTAGTTGGTGAAGGATGGTAGTGGTTGATTCATGAAGAAATTATTGGTTAGTGTCATGGAAATAGTTCCCAACCTTCTCTTGTGAATGTTCCAATGCCTTTGGATGGGTTTCAAGTACATCCTTGAGCCTGTGATTGAGTGTATTCTGTCATTTTGATGTTGAGAAGTCTCTGGTTCATGCTTGGGTGAAAAATATCTCTCAAAACTCAGAATGACCAACCTAGGTAAAAGGTTACAAAAATGTATATAAGGTAATCGATAACGGTTAAGGTGACAGTGGCTGTCACTGAGAGATAACTAGCATCAGTTAAGGTGGGAAATTCTAGGTTTTCCAAAAATAGGAAAATATTTCTATTTTTGGCATGCTCTGATTATCAGTCCATATTGATAATATATGCATTTGATGCATTATGATCAATGGTGGTGCCAAAGATCAACATTATCTCCTCCCATGTGTACAACCAAATGTGTATCCCTACTAATTATATGCATAATAACCCAGTTATTTTATGTTCATTCAATGATGTCATAACTTCAACCCTTGGTACCATCATTCTCCACACTTGCGTGAGCCCCGTACTATTCCAAAATTATTCTACATCTTAGAGTGAGAATTTCAATATAACCTATTTCTTGGCCGACCTTGGATCCACATCATGGGTTTTGTTCCTTAAACATTAAATCATTTTGTAAAATTTGAACATGAAGGATATAATTATACCATCCCATCTGACCCTTCACCATTCAAAACATGTAACATGTTGTATCGACCTAATGTTGTCCTTATACCAATTAAGGAATATACCACCACCACCACATCTCCTTCACCCATGACCCTATCCACCAACATTGTTGCTACCTCTCTCATACCTAACTCCTCTATTCCCACTGCTATCGCATCCTCTGCAGCTAACCCATCCACTAATTCATCTATTTCTCAACCAACCCATACTTCTTCTTCCCCACCATCCAATGATTCATCCATTCCCACTACCCATATACCAACTACTGATCCCTTAGAAGGTTTTTTTCAACATCTCACTTTAGGGGAGTACCACCTATACAACATTGACACATTCCTTACTCCTCAAGAGTATGGTAACCTTCGCCAACATCCCCACCATGATCACCATATAGGAAAGGTTTTCCCTTACGGTCCTCGTCACATTTGTACCAAATTAATGTATGGGGACTTGATACTTTTACCTATTCACCGGAGCCACCTTCCCAAATGTGACCATTTTCATTATATATTCAATATCTCACCAACTATTTCTTCACCCACACCTTCCTCCATCGTTATGCATATAAGGGATTTGGATTTTATTTCTATAAACAAGGCTTCCATAATGTCATCCCGTGCACTACTCATAAACATAAAAACCACAGTGGTATTGGATTTACCGAACCATCTCCCAAGAAGGAACAATTCGTACTCATTGAGGATGATAAACCTTCTTCACCCTATTCACCAACTTCACCACCTTCACCTACGGAATCTATGGATCAAGAATCCATTCCTCCTAACTTTTTTTTCATGAACACCATTTCCTTATGACCTCTAACTTATCAATGAGATGTTGAGGATCCCTCTTCCCTTCCCTTACTATATCCTGACATGAGTGATGATGATAATCCTTCTATTCATGTCATTCAATGATAGGATGATGAGTATATTCAACCTACCTTGGTGCAAAAGATTTGTATATCCACCAAATTACCTTCTTCAACACAAACCATGTTAAATGATTCAACCATCTAAATCACTATTAACAATCGGGATGCCCCACACATTCTAAAGATAGGAAAATATTTAGATGGTATTGAATAGGAAGATTTTATTTCTTTAATTTAGGATCATAGCAATGATTTTGCTTGGTCCTACGCTTATATGCCCAGATTGACCCAAACATTGTGATCCACAATATCATCACCATACCTAAAGCCAAACCCATGGAATAGAAGCTATATAAAATAAATCCTCACATTTCCTTCTTATCAAAGAGAATAAAGTAAACGGGGAAATTTTTCTCCCAATTATCTTTGTCCCTGTATCGTTACTCATACTTATGGATCAGGTACTTATCATTTGTCTTCACTCAAAGGTAAACCTAAACTTGAGCCCCTAAATTCCTTACATCATCAACCATTCTATTTTTGAATCAAGTCCTACATCAATTTTTTTCTATTTAAACACTTGTCACTTGAGCACCATTCACATTCCATTTACCTATTTAAAGGATCAATGAATAAACAAGAATCACGTGATTAATTGTCATTAACTTTTTAGCCTTATCGTAAATATTAGTACCACGGCTATACTCATGGCATGATTCTCATGGATACTTTTATTCTGTTCCAATATGGAATCCCATGGTTGTTCATGTCTTCCTAACTTCACTTAGATCTTATACGTTGTGATTTCTGGGACCTCTGTTGACTATGTAGAAGCTTGAGTCACTGCTATGAGGGGAGATAACCCAAGTTTTGGTTCTTTGATTTTGAAATTTCTTTATGCATGGTAGCACCTATTTGAACTTGCATAATGTTAATCTAGTTGCTTATACTTGTAAGGTGGGTGAAGACTGTTAAAGCCTACTTGTTTTGGATCTGGATGATTCTTTTGCTTCAACGATTTGATGACAGGGTTGATAGTTTTCCTATTGTCGTAAATTGGGGAAGGGGTGTTATAGTCTTCTCTTCTCTGTTGAACTCAACTTTGAGTGTCTAGTTGGAGTCTTGTCATTTTGGTTATTTTTCTCTGTGATTGGTTTGGAGCTTGAAACTTTTTCCCAACTTGTATGTTGCTCCTTGATTTTTGTGAAAAATTAAGGGGTCTGGTAACTTGAAGATGGGTCAGGAAGGCAAAATTATTTTTCATTATTTTAATTTGTATGTATTGTCTTTGAAAAGAAATCAAGATCTCTCTTGGATGTTCTAATTCATCATTTTTCTTTTCCACTCTTTGATTGGAAAAGGAGAAAGCTTCTCTATTGATGCTTTTTGTGTTGGAAAGAATTAAATAATTTCATTGCTGAGCTTTTTGCTTTAAAAACTTCCATCAGTTTTGTGTTGTAGTGATTGTTCTCTTTATTTGACAAGAATCCCTCTCTTCAACTTTGTCTTGCTAGTTTCAGTTGTTATTCTCATATCGTAGACCTTTTTGTTTGAATGGTGGTGTTTGTTGAATTTGGATGTTGTTAGGTAAGGATTCATTCAGTCTTCTTGGAACATTGAATGTGTTTAACCTTTTAATAGGATGGATTATTGGGATCTTCTTTCTCTTTTTGAGATGGCTATGCATCGTTGTTTTTCTTCAAAATGTGAAAGGATTTACTTTCTATTCTTTCTCTTCTCTAAATTGTTGAATGTAATGTTGTCTTCGTTGAACATCGAAGGATGACTTAAGTTGATTTCCTTTCAAATATTTGTTATCTCTCATCTTTACTAACCCTGTTGAGGCTAAATGGGTAATTGGATGGAAAACCTACATTTCTTATTCCTATTGATTTGATAAATTGAAATTGAATTGAAAATTGGTTTAAGTGTTAGAAAGATGGGAATTATTTTTTTAGGATGTTTTTGGTTTGTTCTAAATTTCATCCTTTAAAAGTAGAATGAACTTGACCTTTTATATTAAATGAGAATTATGTTAAAAGATAAGTATTGTGATTCATTGTTTCTTAAAATAATTCTCTTATGAGAACTATTAGAGTTAATATTCTTCTTGAACCTTGTTTGAATCAAGAATGAACTATAGACATTATAGTATGAAATAGATAAGTAATTGGAATGTAATATTACTTATCTGTTGTAAATATTCTTATGAAATTGCTGATTTAAGAATGTTGATTGATCATGATCCTTACTTAAACTAATGTGGATTGTTCATCGTGATATCCCTTTTTGATCCTTATTCCTTATGTGATATCTATTTTAATTTCTCGAATGTTTCATAAAATCGGAGTTTTTTTAGGAGATAGTCAGTCAAAAGCACATTTTTTTAATGTTTAGTACTTATCACGCTCAGTTCGACAAACTGACCCATGCTAGCAATTTTTGAAGATGGATTTTGTAAGTGATAAAAGAAGACAAGTTCTTGTATGATGCTTCCCATGTTTACTTAAAGGTTGCATCTTTAATAAGGAATTATTATTATTATTGAGATTTTAAAAATGGGAAAGTTGTAAATTTTTCTTAATCTTATCAATGTTGATTGACATGAAAGATGTCTGAAATGTTTAGATCTGTAAAATATGTATTTTGTTTGATAAATGGAAAAGGGATTGAGTGTTATTGATCTTTGATGTGCCATTATCTTTTGGGCTTACTGCAAGGGGATTGTAAACTTATTCTTATTCTCTTGTAAACATATATGTTTTGGATTATTTTAGTTAGACTCAAATGAAATAGAGAAAAAGAGTATTGATACTCTATTCTACTCTTAATTGTAACTTTTAAGTTGGCATGCATAGATGAACACTCAACTAGGTCAATATGGTTTATTCATTGACAATAATAGATAAGTAAATTACATATGGTTTTTGTATAAGTAATTTGTTGTAATGGACCCTAACGAATATATGTTAAGGGAAAGACAATTAGTCTTCGGAATTAAATATTCATTACTATCCTTTTTGGGTATAATACCCAAGGGATATTCAGAAAGAGGAAATTATACCTCTTCTTAGAAAACCTTAAATTGAATTAAGGTAATGGAAAATGGATGAATATATATATATATATATATATATATATATATATATATATATATATATATATATATATATATATATATATATGTAAAGAATTATAATTCTCCTTAATGAAGTCTAATATCAAGGAATTTGAATCTAAATTTTGTCATGCATAAACTTGGTTAAGTTAAGTAAGTTAGCCTTTCTGTTGTTAAGCTGATTTGAATTGTAAGTCTGGAAATTAAGTTAATAAACCAATGAATGAGACAAAAACCTCCAAGAAGAGGGATTGGTTATAGATTAATCTACATGGAAATTATAAGTCATTGATGGTTAGCAACCGTAATGATCGAAGAGGTTAGAAATTCAGCATGGTTGTTTAAACTAAATCTTAAATCAAGAAGATAAGAAAGCATTTAGCCTTTTAGTTGTATATGTAATTCTAGATGAGGTGGTTCTGTAGGATGTTGGTACACGCCAACTACAATAATGTTCCATCATGAAGACGGGCCTTCTTAAGGACACAACGTTATAACCGACATGTCATAACACCCTTCTAAATCAGATCATCTAGGTTTACATAAACTTGGATTAACTTATTTACACTCTAGATCAGTTTAGAAACATGATTTTGTATAGGAAGGACCCCCGATGATGAAGGTAACTAGACACATGCAATCAACCTAGGTCAATTGAGTGTGTCTATGTACCCTTATTCACCGTGAGTGGTTCTCTATACCAATCTATGTTGCTAATCTAGGTTATGGTAAAGCCTTGGATGAGAGGACTGATAAGAGTCAGTAAAGACCATTATAGATAATAGATGAAGTGGGGGTTAAGGATGTATTCTATTGACAAGTATTCCATCTAGGAATATGATCGTTTAAATCATGTGAAAATATTTGGCCAAAGTATCACAAGTCGTTGGTTGCATTGTCCTATGTCACCTAGTTTAAGAAGAAGGATATCGATGAATATTGGTAAAAATATTAACATAGGCCTCTTAAATAGAACACTTCAATACCTGAAAGGGTAAGGTAACCAAGTATACTTAGTATATAAAACATTGAGTTCACATGAAGGATCGAGTAGAAACCGAGTCATGAAATGAGAGATCGAAAAATCTCGTGAGTCATGAAATGAGAGATCGGCAGTTCATCGATTCATTACAACTGCATATTGTTATCTATTATGAGATCAAATGTCATGGAATGTGTGTTCTATATTATGAATATGAGAAAAAATAAAATTTACCAAAATGGAATGTGTGTTCTAAATAATAATTATTTAGAGCAGAGAACATCATTTAAAAAAAAATTCCCTTGTTTCTAAAGTTTTAAACGAGAATGTTACATCTTGGTATCGAGCTTATGGTTGTAAATATTGGACCTATTACATCCATAATCTAATAAAACTTACATTTTCTTGTTAAAAAAATAATGATTAGAACAAGAGGAAATACTACAAACAACTTTCCACTAGGTGGAGAAGCAACTACTACCCAAAAACTCGATGAAATCCTTTCTACCCTATTAGACATGAGGGATCATCTGGATGTATTAGAACAAAAAGTAATGGGACATGAGGAGGAGGAAGAAGATGCTAATAATGATAATCATCCACCTCCTATGGACAACACCAATGTAGGAAATCTGGGTGTTGATAATAGTAATGTAAACATACCTAATCAACCTGAAAATAAAAAGGAAAGATTAGCAACTGAACTCACCAATGATATAAAAATAATAAGTCCTCCTAATTTTTATGGAACTACACTTGGGGATGGGGATGAGAACTGGCTCAGTGAAATGGAGAAGTAATTTGCAATAAGAAACTTCTCTGAGGAAATAAAAGCAATATGGGGAGCGTATCAACTTTCCCATGAGGCATCTTCATGGTGGGATAGCCATAAGGATGAGTTGAATATTGTCAAAGCAGACATAACTTGGGATAAATTTAAAAGTTACTTTAGGCAATAGTGGATACCTCAACTTTATTATGATAAAAAAATGACTGAATTTTAGAACTTATCTCGGGAAAGTTAACTATAACAAAGTACTTGGGAAAGGTTTACTAAGCTCCTTAAGTACGTGCCTCAGTATCAAACTGACAAGAAGTTTAGGATACAAAAATTTATTATGGGATTAAATCCCATTATAGGAGGTGAGGTGGATGTTCATAGTCCAACCACTATGGAAGGGGTTGTTGAAAAATCCATAAGGCAAGAACAAAAATTAAGAGCAATCTCTGCTCATAAAGAGGAAATTAGAAGGAATGTTCCAAACTCTTCTTCGTCTCTTGCACCTAAAAAGGGACCCTAGAAGAGGTTTGGCATGAAAAATAAATTTTCCACTAATAACAATAAGAAAAAAACAAAAAAACTTGTTGCTAGTATGCGGAACAACTTTTTCAAGAACAATAATAATGGGCAGAAGTCCTACGGAAGCCAAAATGATAACTTCAAGGCTGGAAATAAATTTGAGCCTAGGAAGGGGCCTATTGGAGGCTGTTTTAATTATGGCAAGGATCATTACGTGAGTCATTTTCCTTTGAATAAGGATGACCACAATCAACAACATAGGATACACATTGTGGTAGCTGACAAGCAAGTTGAAAAACAAGTCACACCCATAGAAGTTTCGGGTAAGTTATTTGGTATACATGTGACTATAATTTTTGATACTAGAGCTACTGAATGTTTTATTTCTACTAAGTTAGCTTCAAATTAAAAATAAAATATGAGAAAATGGATAAATTGTGGACTATGCATTATGGAAATAATGTTGTTCATACGGTTAGTATGTGTCTTTTTGGAGCAGTCCTTGACTTGCCTAGTTTTTCCACAGAAGTTGACCTTTATGTTGCTCCTTTGGGATCTTATGATGTAATCATAGGTGTTAACTAGATAGCTGAGCATAAATCAAAGGTTGATTGTTTTGAAAAATAGATTAGTTGTTTAGATGATCTATAGAAAACAATAGTCATTCAGGTGTAAAACATGAGATTTTAGTTAGGAAGTTGTCAAGTAATGTAACTCAAAAAGGCCAAAAACAAAGGTTACACCTTATATGTAGGAAAAATTATGAAACTACATAATAAGGTAATGATTTTATGGAAATATATCCTTTGTTACGAAATTTCAGGGATGTATTTCTAGAAGAGTTATCGGGTCTTCCACCCAAACGGGAGTTTGACTTCACGATCGAGATCAAACCAAGAACCGAGCCTATATCCAAGGCACCTTATAGAATGACTACCATTGAATTGGTAGAGCTTAAGGCTCAGTTGCAAGAACTTTTGTCAAAAGGTTTGATAAGGCCGAGTGTCTCACCTTGGGAGCACCGGTAATTTTTGTGAAAAAGAAGGATGGCACACTTAGATTGTGCATTGATTATAGAATGTTGAACAAGGCAACTATTAAGAACCGATATCCACTTCCTAGAATTGATGATATATTTGATCAGATGTGTGGAGCATCGATGTATTCTAAAATATATCTTCAATCTAGATATCATCAATTGAGAATAAAGGATGAAGACATACATAAAACATCTTTTAGAACAAGGTATGGGCATTATGAATTCATAATTTTACCTTTTGGGTTGACAAATGCACCTACCACTTTTATGAATTTGATGAATAATATTTTTCAAGAATACTTAGACAAGTTTGTTCTTGTATTCTTGGATGATATTCTCATATACTCTAAAAGCATTGAAGAACATCATGAGCATTTGAAGATAGTCTTAGAGATCTTGGGAAAGAGAAAGTTGTATGATAAGTTGTCTAAAGTTTATTTCTATGAAATGGAGGTGCACTATTTGGGGCATATTGTTAGAAAGAATGGAATAGTTGTAGATCCTTCAAAGATCATAGCTATGACTGAGTGTCTTGTATCCAAGAATGTGCATGAAGTTAAAAGCTTCATGGGACTTGCTAGTTACTATAGAAAGTTTGTTAAATAATTTTCTAAGATTGTTGCACCAATAACTTCATTACAGAAGAAAGATAAGAAATTTGTTTGGAATGACAAATGTGAATCTACTTTTAAGATTCTAAAGGATCAGTTAACTACAACACCTATTTTGACTATACCTGATCCAAATGGGGACTTTACTATTGTAATGAGATGCATCTAGGGAGGGTCTTGGAGGTATTCAATTGTAAAATGATCATGTCATAGCTTATAAAAGTAGAAAACTCAAGTTACACGAATGAAATTATGATCCACATGACCTAGAGCTTGTTTCCATTGTTCATGCACTTCAAATATGGAGGAATTACCTTCTCGGTAAGCCTTTTGAACTAAAAATTGATCATCTTGGGTTGAAGTATATTTTTACTCAGCCAAACCTGAATGCAAGACAATGAAAATTATTGGAATTTCTATCTCAGTATGATTTTGATATAAGCTATATTAAAGACAAGGAAAATAGAGTAGCATGTTCTCTAAGTCATAGGAAGCACATTTATGCTCTTATAACATTAAGAACTCAGTTTAAATAAGAGGTAAAAGTGTCATGGAATCTAATTCTTATTTTCAAAAAATAAAGATAACACTTGCTGTAAATCCAAATGATGTGAGATATAAAGGTTTTCATTTTTACAATGAAGGAATTTTATTATTTGAAAACAGGGTATACATACCTTTGGCAAATGATTTAAGAAATAAATTATTAGTTGAATTTCTCAACTTACTTTTTCTAGATATCCTGGCATTACAAAGATTCTTTCTGATATAAAACAACAATATTTCTAGAAAGGGATGAAAAAGGACGTGATGTAATTTGTGACACACTGCTTTTGAGTGTGTAAATATGTTAAAGCGGAACATATGAATCTAGCTAGTTTACTTTACCGAGTCACAAATTCCACAAAGACAAATGGCAAGTGATAACTATGGATTTTGTTTAGGGGTTACCTATGTTAAAGAATAAACATGATGTTATTATGGTTGTTGTTGATAAACTAACAAAGGTAGCACACTTTATTGTTGGTAATCTAAAGGATGATTCACATGTATTAGAAATAATATTTGTACATGAGATTTTTAGGCTACATGGAGTACCTGTATTGATCATATAGGATAGATATGTGAGAATGACATCAAGATTTTAGAAAACACTTAATGTAGCTCTGGAAACTAAACTAAATTTCATTTTTGCATATCACCTATAAATAAATGGAAAGACCGAAAGAGTTAATCAATTTTTAGAGGATATGTTAAGAATGTATTGCATGGATTAGCAAAAGTATAAATGGAAGGATTACCTTCCATTAATAACATGTATCATGTCTCTCTAAAAATGGAACCTTTCAAAGAATTATACGAAGGAAATGCAGAACCCATGTTAGTTAGGACAACATTGAGGATAGAGAGGTAATTGGGCCATAAATCCTTACAGAAATGGAACAAGTTAGAATGATTCATGAACATTTGAAGCAAGCTACTGATAGGCAAAATATTTATGTAGAATTAAAGTAGGTTGATAGGAAATTTGAACTTGGTGAGAAGTTATTTCTTCGGGTTAAGCCGAAAAAGAGTTCTATAACTTTTGGCAAGGCTACCAAGTTATCACCTCATTATGTGGGACCCTTTGAAATTGTTGAAGTAATCAACCCTATAGCTTATCATTTAGCTTTACCTCTTGCTTTATCACGAATGCATGATGTTTTCCATTTTTTTCTTAAGAAATACGTTTTAGATTTATCACATGTGTTGAATTGGAATTTCTTGCATGTCCAAGACCTAGGAATAATTGTGGTTAAGCTTATTCGAGTGCTAGAAAATTTCCTATTGCACTTAAGAAATTGTGAAATAAGCCAATGTAAGGTCCAGTGAGACCAGTTTAATGAAGAAAGTACAACCTGGGAAAATCTCGAAGATATGAGATCTTCTTATCCATACTTGTTTGATCAGAATTGATTTTGAAAATTGATAAAATATGAAAATTTTATTCATGTTTTGATGTTAAATCTACCTAACTTGGGTAGTTACTTGAACTCTATGATGCTTATTTTAAATCCTATTTTGAAAATAGAAATTTTCAAATTTATTTTTATTATGAAAATATGAATGGAAGGAAAATAAATAAGTTTTGTCCTAAAATTTAATGGTTTGATTAAGTTAATCATCGAGAGGATGATTTTTTTAAGGAGGAAGGTATGTAATGTCTTGGTCATGATTGTTACTATGATGACTTATAATTTTGACATTGCAAATGTTGACATGTGATTTGTCTTAGGAAGGTGTATTATTTTGATGTTGAAAATTATATTTGCAATGGGTAAGTTATTACTTTCTAGAATTCATGCTTGCTATAACTCATTTACTTGAAGTGAATTCATTTTGATATGTAAATTATAAGTTGTAAGTCTATACCGTTGTTTTCACATTTTCCATATGTTAACAACACACCTTGAATCAATTCCATTGATCCAAGGTATGCTTCAATTCTTCTTTATTGTCATCTTGTTAATTGAAATTCTGAATGAAACATATTATGGAACCGAGTTGTGTTTTATTGTAAATTATGAAGGACCTAGCTTTAGGTGTCCTTACCTGGCATTATGCTATAAATGCTAGACATGGACCTCCGTTATAAGTATTTTATAATGCTAAGTAACGTGTAAGTAGATTGAGGATATGTTAAGGGAATAATAAGGAAAATACCTTAGCCTTAGTCGAATGGTTGGTGCTATTCGGATCTGACCTAAATTGTAATTATTATCCTAATTGGATTTTTAACCTAAGGTAACAATACTTACCTAGGACCTATTACTAAACTATTACAGTTGATGCCTAAACCTATGTTGTAGTACCCTACCCTATATGGATTCTAACCTAAGGGGTTATGACCTAACCTAAGATGGTATGTTATATGGTTATGAGTTTTGAACTAACCTAAGATAAATTCTAAAGACCTAAGAACTAAGATGGAAACCTAACTAATGTTAAGGTAACCTAAACTATTACTAAGCCTAAAGGGGACCTAAGGGTTACGTGGAAAATGGAAGGTTGGTGGTGATGGTTTCTAAGGTATTAATGAGGATTAAATCTCGGTCCTTACATCTTAAATTGCCAAGTTTGGTGGAGGAAAGGAAGGTAGGTAGGATGCCTAGTTGGCATCATTACTAAATTTAAAATGCATGTTAAATTTTGAAATCAACTTCGCCAAATTTGAAGTGGTGGTGGCATAAGAAAAGAGAGGGAATTTTCATTTAATGCATTTAATGACATTGATTACGGTGAAGAAACCTCCTAGGAAAGATGAGAAGTGGGTTTGTGGGAAGTTGTTGGTCATTTTGATCTTTCTAGTTTTTTTCTCTGCATGTGCATTCTAGTTATTCGAACCAACTATTCCATTTTGACCTTTTTTATCTTGGGTATCTTTGAGCTGTTTCTGAACCTGTGGAAACATGGAGGGAGCTGGGAGATTTGACTATTGACGTTGTTTTTGTAAAAAGAGGTTTTGGGAGGTTCATCTGGAGATCTTCTGCAAAACAAAAGAAAACACTATCAGGCATGATAGGCTCTTCTTATTAAATTGTTCTACTTTTTATTAAACATCTTCATTAAAATAACTCTGCTCTCTTAGAAATAAATGGTTTTGTGGAAATTCCTTGGTGTATTTTTTTGTGATCTTCTGCTTTGAGTTTGTTGTTTGGAAAAGATTCAATATGGGTATTTTCTTGATGCATGTGTGAGTAAATCATGTTTATCTTATTTGAAACTGGAATGTTTCTTAAGTCGTGTGGACTTTTGATCTCCTGTGCTAAAATGGTTTAATGAAAAATAATGATTGTTTTAATATTTGATCAGGGTTATCTTTCCTTGCTAAGAGAAGGTAAGAAAATTGATGTTTTCAGTTGAAACTAGAAGTGGGTGTAAATTTTATCACTATTGCTGTTAAAATCATGATGAAATGGGTTTTGGATTGTTGTTTTCTTATGGATTCAACTTGTTGAGAGTAACAATAGCTAAGTTACTTCACTTAGATCTTATACGTTGTGATTTATGGGACCTCTGTTGACTGTGCAGAAGCTTGAGTCACTGCTATGAGGGGAGATAACCTGAGTTTTGGTTCTTTGATTTTGAAATTTCTTTATGCATGGTAGCACCTATCTGAACTTACATAATGTTAATCTAGTTTCTTATACTTGTAAGGTGGGTGAAGACTATTAAAGCCTACTTGTTTTGGATCTGGACGATTCTTTTGCTTCAACAATTTGATGATAGGGTTGATAGTTGTCCTACTATCATAAATTGGGGAAGGGGCATTATAGTCTTCTCTTCTCTATTGAACTTGAATTTCTAGTGTCTGGTTAGAGTCTTATCATTTTGGTTGTTTTTTCTATGATTGGTTTGTAGCTTAAAACTTTTTCCCAACTTATATGCTGCTCCTTGATTTTTGTGAAAAATTAAGGGGTCTGGGTAACTTGAAGATGGGTCTGGGAAGGAAGAATTGTTTTCATTATTTTCATTTGTATGTATTGTCTTTGAAAAGAAATCAAGATCTCTCTTGGATGTTATAATTCATCATTGTTATCTTCCACTCTCTAATTGGAAAAGGAGAAAGCTTCTCTATTGATGATTTTTGTGTTGGAAAGAATTAAATAATTTTATTGCTAAGCTTGTTGCTTTAAAAACTTGCATCAGTTTTGTGTTGCAGTGATTGTTCTCTTTATTTGATGAGAAGCCCTCTCTTTGGCTCTATCTTGCTAGTTTCAGTTGTTATTCTCATATCGATTCAATTTTGACCTTGTTGTTTGCATGGCAGTGGTTGTTGAATTTGGATGTTGTTAGGTAAGGAGTCGTTCAGTCTTCTTGGAACATCGAATATGTTTAACATTTTAATAGAATGGATTATTGGGATCTTCTTTCTATTTCTGAGCTAGGTATGCATTGTTTTTTTCTTCAAAATGTGAAAGGATTTACTTTCTATTATTTCTCTTCTATGAATTGTTGAATGTAATGTTGTCATTATTGAACAATGAAGGATGACTTAAGTTTTCCTTTCAGAGTTCGATTCAAAAGTAAACATATTTTAATTCTAATGGTTATGGAGGACTTGAGAGAGTTTTGAGAGTGTGGTTTTAGCCACTTTGGCTCTACAATGCCTTAAAACATGTTGTGAATAGGTTTCTAAGGTGACGTCTTTAGATATAGAATATAATAAAGATATTCACGTTGAATCTAGAGCATGGGATGATATTGTTAAGTTACCTCCTGGGGTCTCCATTCCTTGCATCCTGAAATACTACTTTTAAAAGTACAAAAGATAAGGAGGGGGTGACCCACATACAAGTTCCGATGGTTGTCTACATAGAGCTCTTAACAAAACAAATCTCGCCTCATTGGAAAGTGTTTGGGAGCTAGACCCAATGTTGATATTATCAAAAAATGGGCCATGCGACGTTGGAAACCAAAAGGAGATTTAAATATCACCACCCTAGTAAAGGGGTTATTTTTATCCCATTTCAATCAACAGGCTGATATGGATTCAGTCCTATTGGGTGGCCCCTGGTGTATTGGCAATATGGGGTTTTTCTTAAAAAAATGGTATCCAGGGTTTAACCCTAATACTGAGAATATACATACCATCCCCATTTGGTGTAGACTCCCAGGGCTACCCCTTCATCTTTGGGATGATGAAATCCTTCTCCATATTTCTAGATCAATTGGTTCTCCAATTGGGCTAGATGGGCCTACAAAAATAGATCTAGACTTGCCTTTGCAAGGTTTTGTGTCTCATCTGAAATGGAGAAGGAGATTCTGATCACATCATTCTTCAATCAAAATTTGGGGCATGGAAATAGTCAATAGATTATGAGGCTTTTCAGCTAAGATGTCATAAATGCCATAGATTAGGGCATTTTGCCGAAAATGTCTTGAGAGCATGAAGCAAAAACATGATAAACCTTCTGATCATCCTGAAGAGCCAGGCTAGAAACAGATAGAAGAGATTGAAAAATCCTCTCTGACTGGAAAGAAAGATCAGAGTACAAGGGACCACTGCATGTAGATGAATCTGAGAATCAAAGGCCAAAAAAAAGGTTTTAAGACCATAATAAAGAGGCCACCGGTCTATAGAAAACTATGGAGACCAAAAACCCTCTATCGGGAAAGGGTGATGAAGCTCGAAAGGGAAAAGATAATGATCAGGCCAAGGGTGAAGAAGCTTGGAAGGAAATAGAAAAAGATCAGACTAAGATGCTTGAGAATACAAATCTTGTAAAACTGAACATGGAAGTGGATGAAAAAAATGAAAAAGTTTACATTCATTTAACCATTTCCAATGAAGAGGAGATGGAGAAAATTACTCCCCTCCCTCATCAAGAATAGGTAAATGAGAATAGTTCTTTGAAGTATAAAGAACTAAACAAGATGAGACAAGGAAAAGATAAAGAACTCCTAGAATCCATAACAAGAGATCTAAATGAGGATAAAGAGTTTGCAGATATGGAGGAGCTCATAGACAATGAATACAACAGAGAATCCCCTGTAGCTCAATAGCTTGTTTTTGATAAAGGAAAAGAAGAAGGAGAAATTACCCCTGCATCGACAAAGAACCTACCTGAATGTGATAAGGATGGATTCATCATAGTCCGGCGTAAGAAACGAAGACTGAAAGGCTTTGAAGAAATTCCAGAATCACTTTATAGTGATAAAAAGAAACAAATAGGAAGTTGGGAAGCTTCCACTTCAAGAATCACAAGAGCTACTACCAAAAGAGTTGCGAATATTGGAGTTATTTATAAAAAAGGTAGACCCTCCAAAAGTGATGTAAGGAAAAAAGAGACTGAGAAAGAAATTGCAGATGGTACTCAAAGCCTTTTGAGCCATCCGGCAAACGCCTACCTCCCCAATCCTTTTTTAATGAAGGTTTTATCTTGGAATGTCAGGGGACTAAATGGGGGTCCTAAAAAAAGAATGCTTAAGGAACTTAGAAGATCAAGCAGGCCCAGTATCCTTCTAATTCAAGAAACAAAAATGAAAACCAAAGCTATTGAAGAGTGCAAAAAGACTTTCTGGGAGAATGTTGCCTTTGCTGCTTTTGATTCTCAAGGGGCTTCTAGAGGCTTAGTGGTCTTCTGGGACATTAAAATTGTTCATGGTAATGTGCTTTTCTCCTCTCATAATCATTTAGCTATAAATTTTAAAAGTCTTGAGAACAACTCTAGTTGGATCCTTTCCAATATTTATGCTCCAAATATTGTTGCTAGTAGAAGGAATTTATGGAAAGAGTTAGCTTGGTTTAGGAATAATTTTGAGGAATCAAATAGATGATAATGGGGATTTTAACACTCCTCTAAACCCTGGGGAGAAATTTGAGGGAACTCTTATTTCTCTACTAGCATGGAAGATTTTGTTGACCTCATCTTCGTATCTCAACCTTATGGACATTGAACTTCATGGTAATCAATACACTTGGTCTAACAGAAGAATTGGGGAAAATTTGATTCAGGTAAGATTAGATAGAGCTCTCATTTCTGCTAACTGGATCTTAAATCAGAATTTTCATCTCTCCTCTCTACCCAGAACTAGATCAGATCACAATCCTATTGCTCTTAACTTCTTCAATTGGTCTAAGCCTTTCCATTGTAACTTCAAATTTGAAAAGATGTGGCTTGAGCATGAAGACATTCTTGATAGAATTAAAGAATGGTGGACTTGGGAAGGGACAGGAACTGCTCAATTCAGACTTCTTCAAAAGCTGAAAAATGTGAAACAAAAGGTTAGAACCTGGAATAAAGAGGTTTTTGGCAATATCTTTGAGAAAAAGAAAGAGATTAAGTGGAAAATGGAAGATTTTGAGCTTAAAGTCTCAATGAAAGGTATGACCTTTGAGGATCACCAAAGAGAAAAAAAGCTTCTTTCTGACCTGCATAATATCAATAGCTATGTGAGGAAACCTTTTGGAGAATGAAATCTAGAGCTCTTTGGTTAAAGGTTGGTGACAAAAACACAAAATATTTTCATATGACCACCCTCAAGCATAGGGCTTGCAACAGAATTACTAAAGTCTCCAAGGGAAATGGTACCATTACTAAGGATGCTAAGGATATTAAAGTTGAAGCCCTAAAATTTTATGAGAATCTTCTAACTGAAAACAATTCTTATAATGAGCAAGCAACCTCCTTTCTTTTAGACTCCATTCCTAACAATTTTCTCCCAGAAGAGAGATTTAAGAGCCTTTCCAAAGCTGTCACCATTGAGGAGTTGAAAAAAGCTGTCTTCTCTCTTGAAGGTGACAAGGCTTTGGGCCTTGATGGATTCTCTACTAATTTCTTCCAAAAATGTTGGGATATATGCTCTGAAGATTTGTTGAAAGCTATAAATGAGTTTTACAGAACTGGAAATCTAATAAAGGAACTAAATAACACGCATATTGTGCTTACACCTAAGAAGTTGGATGCAAAATATTTTAAGGATTTTAGACCAATCAGCCTTTAGTTAATGTGGTTTACAAAATTTTTACTAAGATTTTAACCACTAGATTGCAACCTCTTCTCATGGAAATTATCTCCCAACAACAGAGAGCAAATTTATAAAAGGTAGAATTATCTAGGATGGGGTAATTATGGTCCATGAAACAATTCATTCAATGGATAAAAGTAGAAAATATGGGATGGCAATCAAGTTAGACATGCATAAGGCATTTGATAGAGTCTCCTGGAAATTCATTGATGAGGTTCGACCAAGTTTGGGTTTCAAAATAAATTCAGAAAAATTGTCCAAGCTTGCATTTCTTCTCCCAGATTTTCTGTGGTTGTCAATGGAGAACTTGTTGGTTTTTTTGCTAGCAATAGAGGCATACGCCAAGGGGACCCCATGTCCCCTTTGTTGTTCATCATAATGGCTGACAACCTAAGCCATTCTATTACAAAAGCTATTCACAATGGTATGATAAAAGGCTTTCAACCTACTTCGGCAATCAGATTTCTTCCCATCAGCAGTTTGTTGATGACACTATTCTTCTTCTTATGGCCTCCATCATTGAAGCTAAGGCTATCAAAACCATTCTCAGATTCTATGAGGAAGCCTCGGGATAGAAAGTAAACTTTGATAAAAGCTCGGTTTACTTCTTCAATACTCCTATTGAAAGACAAAAAAGATTGCTCTTATTCTTGGTTGCAAAATCAACTCCCTCCCAGCTACATATCTAGGGCTCCCTATGAGTACTAGTAAGGTTTCTAATGAGGTTTGGAATGATCTTCTTAAGAGATTTCAGAAAAAACTAGCTGGATGGAAAGGTGCTATCCTCTCAAGTGTTGGAAAATGTTTATTGATTAAAATCACTCTTTAGAATCTACCCATCTATATCATGTCAATGTTCGCATTCCAACAGCAGTGGTGAATAGCATTGAAAAAATTCAAAAACACTTCTTATGGCATGGGACAAAAGACATGTTTAGATATCATTTAGTAGCATGGGAACAGTCTATAAGCCAAAGAGGATTGGGGGTTTAGGTATTAAAGATATCAGAAATATGAATGTTTCTCTAATTGCAAAGCTGGGTTGGAGGCTCATCAAAGAGCATAAACCATGGACTGAGTTGATCAAAGTAAAATACCTTTCCAATCAAAACTTATATTCCTTTCTTTTTGACCAGTTGCTTCCAAATGGATCAATTTTTTGGAATAATCTGCTCCACATCAGCATATCCTCTCCCAGGGGTTGTAGATGGAAACTTGGAAATGGGCATGATATTGATTTTTGGGATGACATCTGGTCTGACACAAGTTGGGATACCACTTTTAGCTACATCAAAGACAACCTAATTAAAAACTATGGAAAGAAAGTCAAAGACTATATTGAGGTGTCTGAAACATAAGGAAATGGAAGCAACTTAAAGTTGATGAGGAAAATATGCAGCCTACTATTTCCTACATGCAGACTCATCTCTCCCTAATTCATATCAGCCAACATGATAATAAGGATGAGATTATTTGGAAAGATTCCTTTGATGGAGAATATTCTGTTAAATCTGGTTACAACTCTTTTTTTGCTTCTATTGATAGTGAAATTGAATGGCACAAGCTTTGGATGCCCGAGCTAACCCCTAAAGTAAATTTCTTCTGGTGGCTTATCATCAAGGGTAAGATTCTCACTAATGACAATCTCATCAGGAAAGGTTTCATCATGCCTAATAGATGCTTGCATGTGCCAGAAGAAGTTGAAGACATTAAACACCTTTTTTTGCATTGTAAGTATACTTCAAAAATATGGCATCTTATTCTTGAAAATTTCAATCAGAATTGGGTTTTCCCCCATACTTGTCTATAGGCATGGAAACAATGGAACTCCCCTTATAAGCACTATATGGTTAGGAGGCTTTGGCAACTAGTTCTCCCTCACACCATGTGGAGAGTCTAGAAAGCTAGAAATGATGTTATTTTCAGAAATACCAGAAAGATATGTACAAAAGTCTTTAATGAAATTATCATTGCAGTGAAAGACAACATTGAAATATTTAAGCCTCCCAAAAATAAACTTTATCCTAAGGAAGAGGAGCACATTCTTGTTGCTTGGAACATTGGCACTTGATAGCAGTAAATGTAAGGACAACAATAGCATTGATAGATCTATTGTATGATGGATCTAGCCTCCCACTGCATGGCACAAACTAAACTTTGATGGAGCTTCAAAAGGTAATCCTGGGATTTGGGAGGTGGTGGGGTGATTAGAGATCACAGAGGCTACTTTGTTGCCACTTTTTCTAGCAAGATGGGTAAGCAAACAAATCACTACTCGGAAGCTTTAGCAGTGCTCTGGGGAATAAGGTTGGCTAGAGATTGTAATATTTCCAATATTATAATTGAGGGGGATTCATTGAACATTATTAATTTGTTAAATCAAAAGCAACCTCCAAGCTGGTCCATCAAGGACTTCATTAATGAAGCTATTGAAATATGTAATGGTTTTGATAATTATAAGATTATCCACACCTACCGTGAAGGCAATAGAGTGGCCGATTGTTTAGCAAATATTGGGGTCAACAATACAATGCAAACTTGGCTAAGTGGCAACCCCCTTCCTGCCAAAGTACTTGATGACATCACTAAAGATATACATGATTTTAAACACAATCATTAATAGATACAGAGAAGATGCTAAGGAGGTGCTTATTAATTGCAAAGTTAAGTTTAATGATGCTCTTAAAATTCCACGCATGCTTTAGAGGTCTCCAAAAGTAGAGGTGGTGTTGAGTCATATGGGATTCAAAAAAATTTACCATTGTGTAGAGTAGAAAAAAATAGGAAAATTGGGGGGACCTCCATGCAAAACCGAACCCATTCATGATCCATCCTGGAAAATGACACAATTCTTTGGAATTATCTACAAATGGGGGTATTTCAAATTTCATTGAAAAGATGAAGGGATTTGACCAGGACATTTCGGTGAAATTTTCTAATGGATGGAGAAATCATGTGGTTGAGTATGGGGAAGTCAAGGTCGAGATCTCTGAGGAACTCATTGCCCAGGTCATAGGGATAAACTTGGAAGGAGCCAAGTTCTTCAACAAATGAGTCGACAGAGAGGTGGAGGTAAAAAAATTCTCGATGAAGGGGAGAACCTCGAGTTTGTTGCGGCTGGAATAAAGGTGACCTCTATCCCTGAGCCCTTTGCTGAGATTGTGCGTATGATGGTTAGGTATATCTCTTTGGAGGAAGATATGTCACCATTCCCCTGAAACATTTAATATTCCTCAATCACTTTTCAGGAATCTTACCATCAATTTCCCACATTATTTACTTAACTCCTTGGAGAAGTTTGTTCTTGAAGTTCAGAAACATACCAAGGCTGTTCCCCTTCACCAAGGCTTGATCCTGCTCATCCACCACCATTGCTTCTCCGGCTCTCACCTCTGCCTACTCCCCCTATTATTATCCCTCTCCCAGCTGATAGAGATCTAGACACTGCTACCTTAGACAGGAAGAGGAAAGACAAGAAGGCTAAGGTTGCTCTGCCTTCTTCGTAGAGGATTTTGCATAGTCATAGGGATTTGGAACTTGTGGAGAACTTATTGCACATAAGTAAACCTGTTGATAATTCTAGAGAAGTGGACCTTCTTACCAAGGTTAGTAAGCTTGAAGAGGAGATCAAAGACCTCAAAAATGCTATGAGGAATATGGAAAAAACAAAAGGTAAGAGGAAGTTACAAAATTTTGAGGACATGGATACTATGCTTGATTTTCAAAATACACTTGATACTAGCTAATATGCCAAGAAGATTACATCCTCTCTACTGGAACATAATTTTATGGAACAACACGTGAGAAGTGTGTGTAGTCTTAGCGGCATTCCTAAAAACATCTAGGATTCCAATGAGACCCGTGACCTTGCACTTGCTTAGGTGGACATGAACGATCCTTCTCATGCCATGGCCATTGCGCTCTTCACCTCTCTCTAGAAAATTAAGGTCAAGATTGACAGGGTAGTCAAGTGATGCGGTGCCCAGATGTTGCTTTTTTGTTGTGAAGATGTTGTTTTTCGTGGTTTTGATGTTGTTTTCTTGTGGAGATGCCCTATTTTAGATCCCTTTTTACTATTTTTGGCCTTTTGTTCTTATTTCGGATCACTTTGTTTGGATTGATCATTTTGTTCTCTTTTACTTGATGTATATCTTGCATTTGAGCCTCCATGTTTAAGACATTTAGCCTTTCTTGGATGGGTTTTCCTTTCGATATCTAGCTTTTTGAGCCTTTTTGTACACAAGGTATAGTTCCTTCAAAACTATTTATCCTTAATAAAATAAAATAATTATCTTAAAGAACTATTAGAGTTAATATTCTTCTTGAACCTTGTTTGAATCAAGAATGAACTATAGACATTATAGTATGAAACAAATAAGTAATTGGGATGTAATATTACTTATCTATTGTAAATTTTCTTATGAAATTGTTGATTTAAGAATGTTGATTGATCATGATCCTTACTTAAAGTAATGTGGATTGTTCATCGTGATCTCCCTTTTTGATCCTTATTCCTTATGTGATATCTATCTGAATTGCTTAAATGTTTCATAAAAGTAGAGTTCTTTTTATGAGATAGTTAGTCAAAAGCACATCATTTTAATGTTTAGTTCTTATCATGCTTAGTTTGATGAACTGACCCGTGCTAGTAATTTTTGTAGATGGATTCTGTAAGTGATAAAAGAAGACATGTTCTTGTATTGTGTTTCATGTGTTTACTTAAAGGCTTGTTGTTATCCAAAATTCACCCCTCAAGGTAATTTTGATAACACGCATCAGATTATTCAGTCCCAAGCGAGTAAGATTGATTCGAGGCCCAAAATCATGTTTTTCGGGGTCCCCTCAGCCTTTTTCTAACTCCCCCACCCAAGAAGAAATCCCAACAGGTTGAGAAAATGGAAGAAATGCAAAAAATAAGGTTGCAGGACTGTGTTAAGGAATTTTGGGTCTGAAGGGTTCGGGTCGTACTGAGGTTCATTGTACCAAGATTGGGGGCCGAAAAAATGAAGAAAATCAGCTAAGTCCTAGTCCGGTGGTCCAGCGAGACAGCTTGAGACGTCGGGACGCGTGGGACAAAAGTACACGCGGATGCGGATCGGCCTTTAAGCCATTTTAGCAAGTCAGGTCCATTTCAGGCGGTTCAGAGATATTTGTCCCAGACAGTTTGGGACATCCGGGCCAAAAGTATGTGGAGGATGTGAACCAGCCGATTCAGCCGAAACAAGGGACTTTCGTCCGGACAGTTGGGCCAAAAGTACGTGTGGGACGCGGAAAGCCGAAAGAGCCGCCAACGAATGGAATCTCGCCACGTGTCTTCACCTCAAATAGGAACAAGGAAGCCTGAATCGGCCGAAGCAAGAGATTTTCATCCAGGACAGTTGGGACAAAAGTATGTGCAGGACACGAGGGATGCGAAAAGCTGAAGCGGCCGAAGGTAAAGAAGAAAAGTCATTGTTTGACCCGTGAAACTTCAAACGGCCATAACTTTTGACTCTGAGCTCCGATTTTCACGAAATTAGACTTTCTGGAACGAGCACAACGTCCTCTACACCACAAAAAGTTGATTTATTATTTTCAATGAGGGTAGATATATTTAATTAAAAGAAACATATTCAGCTCCAGTCGCTTAATGCTCATTCCCACAAATGACAAAAAACGCCCCGGACCCAAATAGCTGCCCGCACTCGAGAAGGCCATAACTTTTTCATTTCTCAACGAAATCGCACAAAATTGGTACTGTTGGAATTGTGGCTCCAAGCCCAAAACACAAAAATCAAGAAATTCCATATTTGATGAGATACTTGATCGAGAGTTTAAAGAAAACGTGGCTGGGTTCATAACAATGTTTTATTTGGTGGTTGGGAGTGCAATTAAGAGGCATGGTCATCATTCTTTCTCTATTGCAGCACATGGGACAGTATGGGGAGCCTTTTGCAAGTAATATATAATCATTTTACTCCATTTAATGCCTCTTACAAGTGGTTGAAGGACAGATTTCAGGATTTTCATTTTTCCCCTCTCTCTCTTCTCATCTTTTCTATAAATTGGAGTGTTGGGCTCATTGTAAAGAGGTAGTTTTTGTAGCAAAGCTCTACCAAAATTGCTTTGTGAAGATAATGTGTTGCAGGCCCTTGTTGTGGACTCCTTGCATGGTGATCCAGGCCCTTTTCTTGTAACCGATTGAACTGTGCATATTATGAAGCAATAAAATATAAGTTTGTGGATGTATCTTCCCCTCGCTTTGTGTTTTCTTGCATTCTTCTTGCCCCTTCAACCTTGATTACAAGAATATTGTGTCTATTATTATGTTCATGCAGGGATCCACTATCATTGTGTATGTTTGAAATATTTTTGTGAATGCATTTTACTAGATTGTGGAGAACTGTCATCACCCCTTCTAGTGTGCACTTTGCTTTTTCATCTCACGCATTTGAAAACTACTCTCACACCCTCCTTTTCTGGTGTATCACCGCTTTAGTGTAGGCTTTCATTTTATGCATTCTCTCTCCCTGGTCCCTTGGAAATTTAGATTAGAATAGTTAGTTTCCCCTGCATTAGAGTAGATTGTGGCAGGTAGTTTAGGAGAAAGAACCAACTTTCTCTGGAGGTCTATCTCAAGTAGCAAGTCCCACAACTTGGAGATAGTACCCATGTTATCCAATCACACCGTAAGTTCAAGTATATGCACTTATGGAAACATAAGGGTGCTGTGATTTGGTGATAACAAATTTTACATCTTTAATGAGGAATTATTATTCTTTTTGAGATGTAATTGAAAAAGGGAAAATTTGTAAATTTTACTTAATCTTATCAATGTTGATTGACATGAAAGATGTTTGAAATGTTTAGATCTGTAAAATATGTATTTTGTTTGATAAATGGAAAAGGGATTGAGTGTTATTGATCTTTGATGTGCCATTATCTTTTGGGCTTACTGTAAGGGGATTGTAAACTTATTCTTATTCTCTTGTAAACATATATGTTTTGGATTATTTTAGTTGGACTCAAATGAAATAGAGAAAAAGAGTATTGATACTCTATTCTACTCTTAATTGCAACTTTTAAGTTGGCATGCATAGATGAACACTCAACTAGGTCAATATGGTTTATTCATTGACAATAATAGATAAGTAAATTACATATGGTTTTTGTATAAGTAATTTGTTGCAATGGACCCTAACGAATATATGTTAAGGGAAAGACAATTAGTCTTTGGAATTAAATATTCGTTACTATCCTTTTTGGGTATAATACCTAAGGGATATTCGAAAAGAGGAAATTATACCTCTTCTTAGTAAACCTTAAACTGAAATAAGGTAATGGAAAATAGATGAATATATATATATATATATATATATATATATATATATATAAGAATTAGACTTCATTTTAATGAAGTCTAATATCAAGGAATCAGAATCTAAATTCAGTCATGCGTAAACTTGGTTAAGTTAAGTAAGTTAGCCTTTTTGTTGTTAAGTTGATTTGGATTGTAAGTCTGGAACTTAAGTTAATAAACAAATGAATGAAACACAAACCTCTAAGAAGAGGGATTGGTTGTAGATTAATCTACATAATAATTATAAGTAATTGATGGTTAGCAACTGTAATGATCGAAGAGATTAGAACTTCATTAGGGTTGTTGAAACTAAATATTAAATTAAGAACATAAGAAAGCATTTGACCTCTTAGTTGTATATGTAATCTACATGAGGTGGTTCCGTAGAATGTTGGTACACACCAATTACATAATAATGTGCCATCATGAAGACAAGCCTTCATGAGGACACAATGATGCAAATGTACATGTCGCAACACCCTTCGGATCGGATCATATAGGTTTACATAAACTTTTATTGACTTGGTTACACTCTAGGTCAGTTTAGGAACATAATTTTGTATAGGGAAGGACTCCCAATGACTGAAGGTAACTAGACACATGTAATCGACCTAGGTCGATTGAGTATGTTTATGTACCCTTAATCACCATGAGTGGTCCTCTATACCAATCTATGTTGCTAATCTGGTTTATGGTAAAGTCTTGGACAAGAGGACTAATAGTAAGTCAGTAAAGACCATTCTAGATAATAGATGATTTGGGGGTGAAGGACGGATTCCATTGACGAGTATCTTGACGAGGGTCACAATCCTTCTACTAATAGTGTCAATCTAGGGCTGGTGTTCAATGGCTATATGCATTAAGAGAAGAATATCTTAAAAAGAAAACTCCTTTAAACACAAACCAAACTTGCATAAAATAAATCACACTTGCAGAAATTTAAAGCCACACTTGCAGAAATAAAGGCACACTTGCAGAAATAAAGTTTGCATAAAATAAATCACACTTGCATGAAGGAAATAAAACTTGCAGGAATTTAAACACACTTGCATAAATTTAAACACACTTGCATAAATTGAAATTGCTTGAATTGGAAATAAACATAATTAAACGAAACACCTACAGGTTCACAACAGACTAAATTTTCACAATACAAAAATAAAAACAATACAACAAAATGAATTACAGACAAATGAATAAACATAAACATAAATACATAGATCCATCTTCCTTGAAATGAATGGCTAGATCATTTCTTGGAGAGGATTTAAATCATGATTCCAATTTTAAAACTACGTAATATATGAGAGGAAAGAATAGATCTTTATATCTTGGGAGAAAGAAAATTACATATCTCAATGTGGAAGGTTGCATTTATAATTCATGCATCCAACCAACTCCTTACTTTAGGAAATACAATCTGATCTTATCTTTATTCCAATCCTAACAACTAAGATCTCCATCTCCACAAAATATGGAGAGATATATATTATTGAAGTCAAATCTTATCTTGCTTATTTTAGGAAGATTTACCCCCAAATCGTCTCCTTACTTTTTGGTAATAAGAATCATAATGATTTTATTCTTCTAAATTAATGGAAGGAGTTTTTTCCTAAAAATAGGATTTTGACCAAATAACTTTCCCAGATTTTTCATTTGACTTTATTGTTTTTGATTGTGGATTTTTTTACGCTTGTTTGATACGCTTTTTCCTCGGACTACGATTCAAGAAAAACTAGATTTCTCTTGATTCGTAAAACGTATAGAAAATATGAATGAGGTTTTTGCTAAACACATTTTATTAACAAACTTCTCTCTCATATTTTCCATTTGAATTTTTTGTTTCTATTTATGGAACTTTTAGTGCTCGTCTGATACACATTTCCTTGGAATGTAGCTCACTAAAAGTTAGATCTCTTCATAGGTAAAACCTCTAATAAATATGAATGAGGTTTTAGCTAAAGCACATTTCTATAAACAAAAACCTCTCTCATATTTTCAATTTAAATTTTTGTTTCATTTTATGGAACTTTAATTGCTCGTCTTATACACATTTCCTCGGAGCCTTGAGCTCACTAAAAGTTAGATCTCTCTTCATTGGTAAAATATGTAACAAATATGAATGGTATTTTTATTAAAAACATTTATATGAATAAAAACCTCTATCATATTTTCCTTTTGAGTTTTCTGTTTCTGTTTATGGAACTTTTAGTGCTCATCTGATACATTTTTCCTTAGATTGCAGCTCACTAAAAGTTAGATCTCTCTTCATTGGTAAAACTTGTAGCAAATATGAGTGAGGTTTTTGTTTAAAAAATTCTAAGAATAAAAACCTCTCTCATATTTCCCATTGGAATCTCTGAGTTTTCTCAATCCCTAAAAAACTATCATTCTGTTGATGCAAATTCCAGAACTAAAGTTGTCATTCTTTTTATGCAAGTTCCTGAACTAAATATGATTTTTTCACAAATTAAAAGTTCCAGAACTAATTTTAATTCAATTCATACAAGTTTTGGAACTAAATATGTGAGTTCTAGAACTAAACCTGCAAGTTTCAGAACTAAACCTGCAAGTTTAGGAACTAACTCTGTGAGTTATGGAACTAACTCTGCGAGTTCTGCAACTAACTTAAAATAGGTATAACTTCTACATGCAACCTCGGATTAAGATGATTCTTTTTTTGAACTTGTATAATTTTTTTAGAGGAATATGAATATGAAATTATATTTTATTTTAAATATATTATTCATGATCAATTCTAATTTTCCCAATACTAGCATTATCTTTCCTTTATGGCCTGCATACACAAGACTTTGCATATTTTCCTAAATAAGCAATAGGATTAGTAAAAAGATAAATAAAAAGATTTCTAAAGAATGAACAAGATATATATATCTATACTCTATCTTAATAAAACTATAAGTTCTTAGATTATATTTAAATCCACTTTCAAAGGTAACTTGGAAGGACAAAATTAAGGTAATTTGTGGCCAATTTATGGCCTCATCATTGCCCCACACTTAATCTTATGCATTTCCTCATGAATTACATTATTATCTCCTCTTCTTAGATTCTTCTCCATATTAAGGACACGTTCTTGTGGATCTCCTTCTGTTGTTTTTTATTTCTTTCTTTTACAACAGGTTCTTGTGTGGATATCCTTTTGTTGCTTTTGATATTCTTTCTTTTACAACAGGTTCTTATGTGGATATCCTTCTGTTGCTTTTGATATTATTTTATTTTATAGTAGGTTCTTGTGTGGATCTCATTCTACTACTTTTGATCTCTTTTATTTTACAGCAGGTTCTTGTGTGGATCTCCTTCTTTTGTGTCTCATATTTAAAATCAAAGTGTATAACTTGTGCTTCTCCTCTCCCACACCTAAGCTCATTCATGTCATCATGTATGTTGTTTATATATGACTGCCCATAAATTAGACTCCAAAAGTTTGATTGCAAAGAGCTGTACATATTTTTCATATAAGTAGGGGAGATATGAATTTTATCTTGCCTTCCTTGAAAATATTTAAAAGTGGATCTAGCTATGATAAAAAAACTTACAAGAAATATTAAAAATAAAATGGTAGAAAAAAATAACTTGATCATACCTCTAGTTGTCTTTGTCATCCTATTGTTAACATGGTCAAATAGTGCTTTGAGAAGAAAGCCACCAGTAATCAGCTGTGATTTCCTTTGAAGAAGAGCCACCTCATTTTTTCCTTTGATTAGAACAAGTTTGTTTTCTAATCAAAATTTTTTTGCCTTTGACTGGCTAAGCAAGCTGGTTTTCCAATTAAATATATTTTATTTCATTTTTTTGTGAGATGTTAACATGACAAGGATTAAAGAAAAATTTGATCCATCATCATACTATATTCATCAAAGTACAACTTGTGTAAAATAAGAAGCAATGTCTGAGATCTCATAAAAACATTTTTACATACTTGGTAACTCCAAGAAGATTCCAAAAATTGTGTAGACAATTTCTAGGTCTTCAAAGCCCAACTTGAATTGTGCATTATCAGAATCACCATAGTAATCTTCAAATCCTGGACTAGTGATCTCAAGAGATGGAGAGTTGTTAAAAGAGAGAGTGGAGGTATCCATGGGTCCCTCCAAAATCTGCATGCTCCTTAGTTGATATTGTTGGTGCTCCAAAATCTACATGTTGGTATCAAAAACAACTCGGAAATTCTTATAGATCTAGTCATCAGATGTTAGTACGTAATTTTTTTTTTTCCTTGATATTCACAATAATTGCTTCTTAATGTTATACAAGCATATACAAAAATGAAGAAATTGAAAGACATGAAAACAAATTTTTCTAATGGATATGGTTCAGGGATTGAATTTTATCATGGGATGAAAACTAATTTGGATGAGTGGATTTATTATGAGTGAGTTTTTATTTTGGCTCTAATGAAATCCTAGAATATGGATGGGGTTAACTAAAAATTCTATCACTTCATTATTACAAGTGGATAAGCCGCTTTTTACTAAGGTTATGTGTAATAATATCACCGAGCTATTAGTTGATATAAGGGGAAATGGTGGCGATTATCAAGAATGGCATATGATATTTCATCAAGTGGATCTACTTCCTAATTCAATATCATATTATACCATTTCTAGATCTAAATTCTTTGTTCATACCATACCAGTGTACCTTCTTGATCAAACATCAAAGTCATTTTCTTAGACACATAATTAGTTTGTGGGGAGATAAATATTTACAATATAATATTCCTAATTATAGAAATTTAATTTTAATCTACTTACAGGAAATAAAATTCTAAAGAAACTACTTACCAAATACCTCATGTCGTAGAATTTTCTAAACGGTATTCTACTATCACTAGAATATTCTTTTAGATAACTCTAAATCTCCCAATAACACCGTGTCCCCGCAACGGTGCTAAAATGATGAGGGTTGTCAATCCTTGCCATTAATAATGTCAATCCAGGTTGGTGTCCGATGGCTATATGCTTTAAGAGAAGAAGATATTGGAAAGTAACTACTTTAAATACAAATCAAACTTGCATCAAATAAATCACACTTATAGAAATTTAAAGCCACACTTGTAGAAATAAAGTTTGCATAAAATAAATCACACTTGCATGAAGGAAATCAAACTTGCAGGAATTTAAACACACTTGCATAAATTTAAACACAATTGCATAAATTGAAATTTCTTGAATTGGAAATAAACATAATTAAACAAAACACCTGCAGGTTCACAACAAACTAAATTTTCACAATACAAAAATAAAAACAATACAAAAAAATGAATTACAGACAAATGAATAAACATAAACATAAATACATAGATCCATCTTCCTTGAAATGAGTGGCCAGCTCATTTCTTGGAAGAGGATTTAAATCATACTTCTGATTTTAAAACTACAGAATATTTGAGAGGAAAGAATAGATCTTTATTTCTTGGGAGAAAGAAAATTACATATCTCAGTGTGGAAGGTTGCATTTATAATTCATGCATCTAACCAACTCCTTATTTTAGGAAATACAATCTGATCTTATCTTTATTCCAATCCTAATAACTAAGATCTTCATCTCCACAAAATATGGAGAGAGATATATTATTGAAGTCAAATCTTATCTTGCTTATTTTAGGAAGATTTACTCCCAAATCTTCTCCTTACTTTTTGGTAATAAGAATCATAATAATTTTATTCTTATAAATTATTGGAAGGAGGTTTTTCCTTAAAATATGATTTTGACCAAATACATTTCCCAGATTTTCCATTTGACTTTGTTATTTTTGATTGTTGATTTTTTTACGCTTATGTCGATACACTTTTTCCTTGAACTACAGCTTCATAAAAGTTAGATTTCTCTTGATTGGTAAAACCTATAGAAAATTTGAATAAAGTTTCATTAAACACATTGTTATGAAAAAAACCTCTCTCATATTTTCCATTTGAATTTACTCTTTACTATTTATGTAACTTTTAGTGCTCGCCTCGATACACGTTTCCTCATAATATAGATCACTATAAGTTATATCTCTCTTCATAGGTAAAATTTGTAACAAATATGAATGAGGTTTTGTGTTGCACATTTCTATGAAAAAAACCTCTCATATTTTCCATTTGAATTTTTTGTTTCTGTTTATGGAACTTTTAGTGCTCGTCTTATACACGTTTCCTTAGACTGTAGATCACTAAAAGTTAGATCTCTCTTCATTGGTGAAACCAGTAAAAAATATGAATGAGGTTTTGTTAAAAACATTTCTTGAACAAAAAACTCTATCATATTTTCATTTGACTTTTTTGTTTCTATTTATGAAACTTTTAGTGCTCATCTGATACACTTTTCCTTAGACTGCAGCTCACTAAAAGTTAGATCTCTCTTCATTGGTAAAACTTGTAGAAAATCAGAATGAGGTTTTTGTTAAACACATTTATATGAACAAAAAAATCTCTCATATTTCCCATTGGAATTTCTGAGTTTTCACAATCCCTCAAAAATATCATTCCGTTGATGCAAGTTCCGGAACTAAAATTTTCATTCCTTTTATGCAAGTTCCAGAACTAAATATGATTTTTCTACGAATTAAAAGTTCTAGAATTAACTATAATGCAATTAATACATATTTTGGAACTAAATCAACAAGTTCTGAACTAAACTTGTAAGTTCCGGAACTAACTCTGCGAGTTCCACAACTAACTTAAAACAACTATAACTTTTGCATGCGACCTCAGATTGAGATGATTTTTTTTTGAACTTACATAATTTTTTGAGAGGAATCTAAATATGAAATCATATTTGATTTTAAATGTATTGTTCATGATCAATTCCACTTTTCCCAATACTAGCATTATCTTTCCTTTATGGCCTGCATACACAAGACTTTGCATCTTTTCCCAAATAATCAATAGGATTAGTCAACAAGATAGATAAAAAATATTTCTAAAGAATGAAAAAAATATATATCCTATACTCTATCTTAAGCAAACTATAAGTTCCTAGATTACATTTAAATCCACTTTCAAAGGTAACTTGGAAGGACAAAATAATAGTAATTTATGGCCAATTTATGGCCTCATCATATGCCATCTAGGAATATGATCATGCAAAGCATGTGAAAATATTTGGGTAGAGTATCGCAAGCTATTGTTGTTGTGTTGTCCTATGTCACCTAGTTTAAGAAGTAAGATATCGATTAATATTTGTAACAAATATTCAAATAGGCCTCTTAAATAGAACACTTCATTACCCGAAAGGGTAAGAGAACCAAGTATACTTAGTATACAAAACATTGAGTTCACATGAAGGATCGATAAGAAACCAAGTCATGAAATGAGAGATCAATGAAACTCCGAGTCATGAAATGAGAGATCGACAATTCATCTAGTCATTACAGTTGCATATGGTTATCTATTATGAGATCAAATGGCATGGAATGTGTGTTCTATATTATGAATATGAGAACAAAGAACATTTACCAAAATGGAATGTGTGTTCTAAATAATAATTATTTAGAGAAGAGAACATCATTTAAAAAAAAATCCCTTGTTTCTAAAGTCTTAAATGGGAATGTTACAATTTCACCTACATTGAAACTTCCCACCCCTCATTTCCTTTAATTTTACCCACAAATTCAAAATTAAACTCCCACCCAAAATTTTTACTCAAACAATTTAAACGATACCATTTTAAATCAAATGATAGATTCAAATTGCATCTTACCTCATCCGAGAACTGTCTCTCATGGTGACACATATGGATGATGCGCCATAATTCAATTAAATTAATTTACACCTCACCTAGCCACATCACCTAGACACCTCATCATGGACTTATTCTTAGTTTATTAACTAACTAACATTGAGTATCCACTTATCTTAATCAATTGGGACTGTTTCTAACCCTAAAATTAAATTCATATTCCTTATCCAACAACACTCTTGCTTATCTAAATTCTAACCCTCACTTGAGACTCAGATTGACAATCAGAGAACACCAAAAATAGCAAGGATTTTCCAATTTTTCGCAAACCTAAGATTTCATACCTTAACCGACACGAGTTAAAATGTTTCACCAAATTATTGTAGATAATGAAATAAAGGTAAATAGGAGAAGGAGGAATACTGTTATCACATGGTTAAAGGTTGAGTGCACGCATTTTTATTTCCAATCCAAACTGATTGTGTGAGCTTCCTTTTGGATAGGAAGAACTACACTCGTAATACAAATAAGACCACAAGATATAGTTAATAACAAATTAAGACCACAAGATATAGAACCATGAAGTGTGATACTTCTGAAACATTGTCAATCCACGATATATAACTCAATTTAAAATAACTGAACATGGAAATAAAATAATCTAATCTAGTGTTTTGATTTATGTATTTGAGATTACTATCAATGTCAATCCATTAAATGCTTCATAATTAAACTTGTGAAGGTCCCACATTAGGGTGCGCGAGTTGGGTAGCTAGCTAGTCGAGGGGGTCATAGACATGGTCTGGTAAGATTTGGTGTATTTTGGGTTGATTTTGGATGATTATGAAATTTGTTGTAGTTTTTACTACACTTTGTTGGGAATATAAACACATCGTATGTGTGTGCCTAGTTGGTTTTCCACAACATCATTGGTTCGAGGTGGCTTGCTCTAAGTTGGATTCGAGATGTTGGGTACTAAATAGTGGGTAGCCGAGGGTGGCTAGTGTCATATATGATGTTTCATATTATAGGTGGTTCTTGGAGGGTCTCTTAGGAGTTGATATTATGTGTATAACATAAATTGGCTATCCCTCATATAGGGGCATGGTAAAGGAGTTAGAGGATCTCCCATTATTGAGGTGGATAAAGGGGAATCAAGTCAGCAATCAAGAGATGATACCTATAGAAAGAGTTAGATGATAGTTTGGGCTACCATAGGATGCACCCTCACCTTTTCCACATTACCACCAAGATGACATGGAGAGACACATGTCTCCATGATGTCCGATTATACCAACAAAGCGAAGGAGCGGTAGTAGATATATGTATTTATGATGCAAGAGTCATTGATGGTTAAAGGCAATGGTGGGTGACACAACTACGAGTAGCACCATCGAGGCCATGAAAACTAGATCTTGCTATTGTCATAGTGTAGAGAGATGATTTAAAGGGGCATGTGGCCACCCTATAGACATAGATCATAGGTTTGGAGGGTAAGTTAATAGGGGCACATGTACAAGTGGCCACCATGCAAGCTTAGGTGACATCCTTATAAGCCCATTATGCATGTATATAGTGCCCACACAGGGAAGAGATTGTGATGGAGTTCAAGTGGCCGCCTTATAGGCACATGTGGCTAGTTTAAAGGGCTATTTGAAACAACAAATGCACAAGTATTAGCCTTATAAGACGAACTTACAACACAATTACCTCCACAAGCCCAAGGATAGGGTCTCATACTATAGGAAGCAATGATAGGACGGGGACAGCCCATGATACAAGGAGGAGGAAAAGGATCACAACTATAGGTACCGAGGCCAATATTCGATGGGAAGAGCTCATAGGTTCCTATGAAACCCATGGCACCATTGTAGACTATGTTGATGGTGAGATTTAAGGATGCCCCGATTGAGGCTCGTTCATTATCAGATCACCTCGCGAATGTCGGGATAGATGTCCCTTCATATGCTGAGTATAGAGCCCATCAGGAAGCTAGTGAGCGGAAGAGATCCAGGACTCACATTTAAAGGAGTACAGGGCCCTAGAGCCCATGGATATGGCCAATGAGAGGTTATGAGTTCTTTGAGTTCAGGCCCAGGTGAGGGTTGGGAGGAGATTAGACCAAGACCCATGGAGGGTGTAGAGATCTTTGCATGATGGTAGGAAAGTAGGGGAAAGGAGACATATGAGACTGGCCTGGAGGATATCATGTGGGGTGATTATTAGTCACATGATATGATCATGGTGTTGATTTTGGATATATAGACTTGGATTGCGTGCCAAATATGTGAGATTGTATATGAGAGATTTTGTGACACTTGTATTTATTTATATATGTGTATATATGTATTGATACAAAACTCTCCCATTTATATACTTTATGATGTTTATTGGATGAATGATGTACTTTGTTTTAATTTCCATTGTTATTGTGTATTGATGGAAACTAGGTGAATTAGGCATGATTGCGTTGAGGTCATGTAGGCATGATTGAGTTTAGGTCAGTTAGGCATGGTGGAGGTTAGGTCAATTAGGCATGGTGGATTATATGTGAGTAAGGCATGGTTGAGTCGGTATATGCATAGTTTGGTCATGTTTTTGGGTTTGATTTAATTTCCAAGTGATTGGTAGTATGGAAAATAAATGATGATGTATATGTATGTTGTGGTGTAAATTTCCAATTGTTTGATATAATGGAAATGTGGAATGTATGATATGATGATGTAATCAAATGGTAGGTATGTATGTTTATATGTTTGTTTAATTTCCAAGTGTTGTGTAAAATTGAAACTAAATAAGGTAGAATGTGAATAGAAAAAAGGGGAAAATTGGTTAGGGTAAAGAGTGGTCGAGCTAACCTCTAAGGGCCCCATGCCCTCGGAGTGTTGCCTACATAGCCCTGGTGAAAAGGGGCCTCAGGATAATGTAGTTCTCCCATAAGCTAGGGAAGAATATGATGAGGTATAAAAATAGGTTGGTAGGTTTTAGGCATTATTAAGTTGAGGTCAGCTAGGCATGGTTGAGTTTTAGGTTGTTTGGGCATGATTGAGTCTAGGTCAGTTAGGCATGGTTGAGTTTTAGGTTGTTTAGGCATGGTTGAGTCTAGGTCATTTAGGCATGGTTGATTTTGGTGAAAGAGGAATTCCTAGAATGTAGGTGTCGATGGTCTGGTCCTATATAGGAGGATCAACAAGTAAAAATAGGTGAATGGTAAAAGGAGACAAAATTTCTGCCTAATTGATAAGAACCCTGATGAGTCTAGGATACCAAAGATTGGCTTATGAATGTAGGACCCTAAAGGTGTTACATAATTGACTATTATGAGGGTGAATAAAGTCACATGATCATGAAATGTCACATTTGAGGCAAGTCCCTTGAGAAGGTAGAAGACAAGAGAGTATAGGAAGTGAGGTGCAAGGGGCTAGTTTATTATAACCTAGTGTGAGATAGCATGCCTACTTGGCAAGAGACCCAAGATCAAAATAGGCAAGTCCATGACAAAAAAGTTATATTTTATTTTCACTTTTCTTTTAATAGAAAGATCAATGCTTGGAAGATTCAGAATATATATTTTTATTTTTGTAGGAATAGTATTCTTTTTTTGATAGACTATGTATAATGTGGCTAGCTTTATATAGTTGTCCTTCGAAGGATCAATCTATTTATAGTAGAAAGAAAGGTAGAGAAAAGTAGATGTTCTTTATGAGGGAGTAATATTTTTTAAGCGAGAATTTTTTACTCAATAATTTTTTAATTTGAAAGTCCCATATATTTCTTTTTGAATTATTATTTTGGACTTTTAGGTCATGGAAAAGACTATAGAGAAGGATAGGCTCCTGCTATGAAGACACAACTATAATACACATGGGTTAACTATGAAATATGGGTTTTAAGTGATGAATGACCATGGGATTCCATCTTGGAATAGATGAAAATTATCCATGAGAATCATGCCATGAGTAGAGTTGTGGTACTCATATTTAAGATAAGGCTAAAAAGTGACAGTTAATCACATGATTCTTGTTTAGTCATTGATCCTTAAAATAGGTAAATGGAAGGTGAATGGTGCTCAAGGGATGAGCATTTAAATAGATAGAAGGTGATATAAGACTTGATTCAACAATATAATGGTCGAAAGATGCAAGGCATTGAGGGGCTTAGGTTCAGATTTACCTTCAAGTGAAGACAAATGATAAGCACCTGATCCATATGTATGAGTAATGATATAGGGTCTAAGCCAATTAGGAGAAAATTTTCCCTGTTTACTTTTCTCCTCTTTTGTTACATGTTGATTTTCCTTCAGGATAAGGTTGCTAACCTGGAAGGTTCATTCATGGACATGTTTAGTGTAGGCACATTTGATACGTTTTTGGTAGATTTGGAGGTGATCAAGAGCATTGAGATGTCATTTTCCTAATAACTCAAGTTGTTCCAATTAGTCCTAGTGAAATTCATCATCATTAAGCATCTCTTTGAGTGAGATAAGAAGAGATATAATTTTAAATTTGAGTGGTAGAACAACCTCTGCACCGTAGACCAAATAGAAAGGTGTGGCAGCAGTTGAGGTACAAATACTAGTATGATAAGCCCATAAGGTGAAAGGAATGTGCATATGACAATCCTTTCTAATATCATTAATTACTTTCATAAGAAGTTTGTTTAATATTTTATTGTTTGATCTAACTTGGCCACTGGTTTGAGGGTAGTAAGGTGAAGAAAAGATGAGTTGAATTTCAAAGGCATCACAAAGTTTCTATAAGATTTTATTTTTGAACTATTTTCCATTATCGGTGATGAGGTGGTGAGGAACACCAAAGTGACAAATGATGTGATGGTTGATGAATTCACAAATTTTCTCATCTTTCATAGAAATGGGATTCATGGATTCTACCCATCTAGTGTAGTATTCAAAGATGTGCATAATAATCCATTGATGACATTGGGAAGAATGAGGATAGATCACTCGACAAGATCCAAACCCCATTAAGAGAAAGGAAACAAATCTCATGCGATCTATAAGGTGTGACTATGAGTGTGATGAAGATCAACATGTTGGTGAAATTTCACACAATATTTGACATACTCACAACAATCATGGTTTAGGGTTGACAAGAATATCCTAGGCAAAAAATTCATTTAGCAATAGCCAAACAACTGAAGTGACCCCCACAAATTATGTTGTAAAATTCCTTTATGGTATAGGGAATTTCAGAAATTGTAAGGCATCATAGGAGGATACCGTCAAAGACACATTTTAAATAAGACCACACATGATGACATAGCAAGAGACAATTTTGATAAAGGGTTTTTTTCCATTGCAAGTAAGATCTAGAAGTAGAATGGAAAGGTATAGGTAGTAAAAAAATTCTTATACAAAAGGCCACGTGGGTCGATGTAATTGTTACGACAAGGTTGAGATCTCAAAATAAATAGGAAGGTGATTTTAGCCTTTGTACTCTTACAAATATTTTTTGATTCGGAGGGTGAAGAGTTAATTTAAGAAGCAATGCAAGCCATGGTGTTCAAAAATTTATTAGTGGAATGTGGGGTGGTTTGAAGTTCATAACAGTCAAAGGTATTCAAAAGTATGTCAACATGATACTTATAATTTTGAATTATCTCATTACAACACTGGTATATACCATTAACTTGGTTTACAACTAGTTAGGAATCTCCAAAGATATTAATTAATTTAACATATAAGGAAATGGTGGTTTGAAGGCCTAATACAAGTGTTTCATATTCAAAAATATGGTTAGTATAATCAAAATCTAATGGCATAGGCTCACCATCAAGAGGAATGAGGATAACTCTGGCACCACCCCCACACTGACATTTAAAACCATCAAAGAATAAGGTCATCTGGTAAATGGTATCATCCAAAGAGAGGGAAGCAATGGATTCATCTATGAAATAAAAGTTAGAGGATTGATTTATAGAGAGAGGTACTTTTGTAAGTTGGTAAACGATGGTTTGTCCTTTGACATATTTTTGATGGATGAATTCAAGTTCTAGGTCTGCAAGAAGCATAACCCAATTTTTAGCACATTGATGTTGGTAGGGCTTAGTGTGCATGTAATGTAAGGGGCCAGTATTGGTGAAAAAGAAGGTTTTGTGGTTAAGTAGGTAATGGAGAAGTTTAGTTGCAAAAAAACTAAGGATAAGAAGAGTTTACAAGTTATATAATAAACCACTTATTCCCTATGTTTCTCATCACGTTGAGTGAGCATGACACCCAAAGAATGATCAATGGCTAAAATGTAAAGGTAAAATGGTTGGTCATCCTTAGGGGTAATGAGCACATGTGGTTGAAGGAGGTATTGTTTGAAGGATTCAAGGGATTTGTGGCATTTATCATCCCATTTTAAGGATTCATAATTTTTTAGGAGATGACGAAATGGGTGGTAGCGCTCGAAATATGTGAAATAAAATAATGAATAGATTGTAACTTGCATTTTAAACTAAGAAGTTGATGAAGGTTACTAGCTGGAGGAATTTTAAGAATATCCTTGATTTTAGTGGGGTCAACTTCTATGCCATACAAATAAATGATAAAACTAAGGAGCTTACCGGAAACGACAACAAAGACATACTTCTTGGGTTGAAGCTGAACACAATATTTGATGAGATGGTTGAAGATGGCATTAGGATGGTAAGGTGTTCGCCCAATGTTTAGATTTAGAAAGAATATTGTCAACATAATATTCTAATATGTGATGCATAATGTCATGAAAGATATAATTCATAGCCTACTGATATGTGGCACCAGCATTTTTAAGGCCAAAAGGCATGACACGATAGGAGAAGGTCCCCCAAGGTGTGACGAAGGAGATTTTGTGTTGATCTTCTAGGGAAAGCAATATTTGGTTATAACTTGAGAAAGTGTCCGTGAGTGATAACATCTCATGGCCAGGTGGTGAGATCAACTAGTTGGTCAATACTAGATAGAGGAAAGTCGTTTAGGAAAAGATAAGTTAAGGTCATGGAATTCCATGATAATGTGGAGTCCACCTATCATTTTTGTGATAGGGACAATGTTAGAGATCCATTAGGGATAATTAATAAGTAGGATGAAGGGAACCAAAAGAAGTCACTGAGTTATTTTTTGACAAGAAGGGTAATGTGAGGATACATTTTCCACAAACTTTTGTTTCATGGGTTTGGCTTTAGGTATAGTGATGATATTGTGGAACATAATGTTTGGGTCGATACCGGTCATATCAACATAGGACCAAGAAAAAGAATTTATATGATCCTGAAGGAAAGAAGTAAAGGTTCATGTTCAAAGTAGCATCTAAAGATTAGCCCATCTTTAGAATGTGGGGTCATCCTAAGTGTTAATATTGATTTCAATGGTCAACTCATGTAACATGGTTTTTTTCTTAGAAGGTAATCACTAGTGGATATACGAATCTTCTACTCCAAGTTAGGTGATAATAAACTCGTCATCTTGACATTGAACCACATTAATAGAAGGTATATCATCATCAATCATGTCAGGATATAGAAATGGAAGGGAAGAGGGAGCCTTACCATCTCATTTATAAGTTAGAGGTCCCAAGAAAATGTTGTTCATGAAAAAAAAAAGTTAGGAGGAACGGATTATGGATCCATAGACTCGTAGGTGAAGGTGGTGAAGAAGGTTTATCATCCTCAATAATTTTTACTGAGGCCTTGTTAGGAGATGGTTTGGAAAAGACAACAATACTACGATATTTATGTTTACGAGTGGTGCATGTGATGATAGTATGAAGACCTTGTTCATAGAAACCAAAGAAAAATCCCTTCCATGCACAATGATGGAGGAAGGTATGGGTGAAGGGAAGTTGTTAAGATATTGAAGGTCGAGTAAAATGGTAAAGTTTGGGAAGGTGGCTTGGGAAAGTAGGTATAAGTATCAACTTTCCCATACGTTAATTTGATGTGAAGGTAGGGAGTACCATAAGGGAATACCTTTCCTTTGTGGTTCTCATAGTAGGGATGTTGGTGAAGGTTACCATATTCTTGACGAGTAAGGAATGTGTCGATGTTGTATAGGTGGTACTCCCTCGAGTGAGATGTTGAAAAACACATTCTATGGGATCGGTAGTTAGTATATGGGTAGCAGGAATGGATGAATTACTTTGGAAGAAGAAGTATTGGTTGGTTTATAAGTAGATGGGTTGGTAGAGGCTACAACAACAATGGGAATAAAAGATTTAGGTGTGGGAGAGGTAGTGGCAATGTTTGTGGATGGGGTCATGGGTGAAGAAGAGGTGGTGGTGGTGGCAAACACCTTAACTTGTATAAGGAGATCATTAGGTCTATAAAACATGTTAAAGGTTTTGAACGGTGAAGGGTGAGTTGGAATGGTATAGTTATGTCCTTCATGTTCAAATTTTTCACAACGAGGTAAGGTTGAAGGAACACAACCCATGAAACATATCCAAGGTTAGCCAAGAAACAAGTTGTACTATAATTCCCCATCTAATATGTAGAATAATTCTGGAATGGTATAGGGGCCCACGTAAATGTGGAGAATTATAGTGCCAAGGGTTAAAGTTATGACATCATTGAATGAACGTAGCATAAATAGATTATTATGCATGTAATTGGCATGGATGTAAATTTGGTTGTACACATGGGAGAAGATAATGTTGATGATGGAAAGTATCCCTAATATGCAACATATTAAACATGAGGCTATTGGTGATAGGTATAGATAGGCAGAGTGGATGTGACAAATCTCATGGTAATTAGAGGGAGAGACTACATGATGGAAAGGATAATGTTTTGGAAGGGAGTGTGGGTTACCGATATCATGGGTGGCTAAGAATCAATGGGTATATAAGAGGTAGTGGGCTCATATGGTCCTACACTCAAGGGGGTTGATGAAGGGATGATTGAAACTATAGGAGCTACTAACGTCAAATGCATGAAATTTTTTTGTAGGTGTATAAGATATTGATGATGTGGTGTCAAGTTAGGACACCACAGGTGGTAAGGTGGAAGATGGTAATATCAAGCTAGTACTAGCCGATGTAGAAGTGGGTGGGAGGGAAGGATGAATGGAAATAAACATGTAGCATACCAGTTTTCTTGATAAATCTTGAGTAGATGAATGGGAAAGATAATTCAGTAAGGGAGAGGGTTTTTTTTCAAGGAGTCTTATGAACTCCTCATCACTAGTACTATTGATATTGGACTAAGTGGGATCCATAGGTGATAGGATGAAAGGAAGCGATGGGCTAGGAAGGAGTGGTTTAAGGCTTGCATAGAATACAAGGGTTTTGTCTTTGCTATGATTCAAAACCTTGTGATTTAATGTAGATCTGGTAATCTACTCTCTGTAAATGACACAGAAAAATAGAAGAAATGGAGAAAAATAGTTCGGAAGGTGAAAATTGGTGTTATTTTAATTGAAAAATTAAAACACAGGAATGACCGAAGTTAGGTAACTGATGACGGTGATAGAGGGTGACTGATACCGGTTACTATGGAATAATCAAAATTTTGATAAATGTGGTAATAATTGATGAAAATGAAGAAAAATATGCATTTGACAGTGATTTCAAAGACCTAGAGGTATGATGATGTATCTAAGAAACCACATAATGAATAGAAAATGTGGTGAGTGTTATTTTGGAAAAATGACGAAAAAATTAGAAACCGACAATGGTCGTGAAACCATTGATTTTCATATGAGTAAACCAATGATGGTCACTGGACCAATGTCGGTCTCTATGAAATTTGAAAATATGGAGAAAATGGGATTTAGTTACTTACATCAGATAAAATACGAACCTAGAAACCTAAGTATGGTAATGATGGACCCCAGCACATGCATAAATAGTTGGAATACACCAAATATGATTATGGAGTGTGAAAGGAAGAAAATAATGGAGAAAATGACCTCATAACTCAAAACACAAATCAAGATAAAAATAAGAAACACAAAATCCTATTGGTGAACTTTATGTTTTAGCTTATTCTATGTAGGAATGAATTGTGAATAGAACAAAGTTTTTAGTTTGATAGAAGGTTCCCTATGAAAATACAAGATCTAAGGATGGTTTTAGGTAAATTTTTTGTGGGGAGTTCCTTTCTCTGAGATAATGAATGGAAAAAGAAACCATCTTAGTTCCCACTGTCAATCCTCTGATCGTGTGATCATTGATGGCTTCTTCTAGGTAGGATTATGTTTAAGAAGATGTGTAAATTTTTAAGTGGTTTGGTATAGAGAATGTGCAAAGTGAACTACGATTGAATTAGTCAACCATCAGTTGGGCATGACTTCCAGTGTATAGGTTTCCCTCAAATTAATGTGAGCTACAATGTGACATACCAAAATGAAATGCAAATGTTTTAAGCCCAAATCCACAATTTAGTTTGATGTAGCAAATAGAGAATAAGAAGAGGAATGTTCTTTCACTAAATGAAATATAGTAGAAAGGAAGACATGTTATTTTTAGAGCACCAAAAACACAATTTATTTTAGAAAATAGAAAGAAGGAGAAGATTCCAAAGAAGAAAAATTAATGTGAATAACTTTCAAAGGAAATAAACACAATTTTTACCTAAGAATGAACAAATGAAAAATAACCCCTGATGGGTCCCACGGACATGCCAAAATGTTTCACCGGATTGTTTTAGATAGTGAAATGGATAAAGGTAAATAGGACAAAGAGGAATACCTTTTTATCACATGGTTGAAGGTTAAGGGTGCGTGTTTCTTATTTCCAATCCAAAATGATTGTGTGAGCTTCCTTTTGGCTAGGAGGAACTACCTGTAATGCAAAGAAAGACCAAAAGATATAGTTAACAACAAAGGTTAGTGGATTTCTTAGCATAAGATAGATCCAAGAAATGTGATACTTCCTCGATGGTTGTCAATCCTCTAATATATAACTCAATATAAAATAATTGAACATGTAAATAAAAGAGTCTAATGCTAGTGTTATGATTTAGGTATCCCAAATTAATATCAATGTTAATCTAATTAAATTCTTAGTAATTAAATAGGTGAAGGTCTCGATTCAGGTTACATGTTGGGTAGCTGAATTGAGGGTCACAAACAGGTCCGGGTAAGATATGGTATAATTTTGGTTGATTTTGGATTATTAGGAAGCTTACTGGTTTAAGGTAGTTTACTAGGCACATAGACCAATGTCATTCAGGTGTGACCGATGACGATGATTCGGGATGATCGATATCGGTTACTATGGATAAGGAAAAAATGTTAAAAGCTGGGTGTCTAGGCTCTCTATGTGTCTTTACAAAGAGTTGGTGATGTTTTTGATGAGTTTTAGGTGGGGTATCGGGTTTTGGTGAGGATTTGTGAGTTCTAGAGGTTGTTAGGGGAGGTTTAGTGAAATTTGACAGGAGACATAGTAACTGACGTCATTCTAGTGATTGATGTTGGTGAAGAGTAGAAATTGATGACGCTTAAGGTAACCAGTACGATAGGGGGAAATGGTAGTAATTAAATTAACCTATTTTTTCAACTTCTCTATGATTGCATAGAGAATGGAGGGAGAATGGTTAGGTTTGTAATAAAGTTAGGAAGACTCAGGGATTCCTAAAGATCAAGTAGAGAGAGTGAGAAGGCTATGGGTGGCGGTTGGGTAGATTTGTAAAAGGTGGGAATGGAGGAATGGAGGGAAGAAATTAAATCCAATAACAAAAAGATAAAGAACCTATTAAGTAAGTACATAAATGATGTAAATTAAATACAATTACTTGTATTTTTAGGCCTGGTTGGTGAAGGATGGTAGTGGTTGATCCATGAAGAATGTCTTGGTTAGTGTCACATAAATAGTTCCCGAAGTTCTCCTGTGAATGTTCCAATGCCTTTATATGGGTATCGGTGTGCTTGCTTGAGCCTCGTGATTGAGTATATTCCATCATTTTGATTCTAAGAAGTCTCTAGTTCATGCTTGTATGCAAAAATATCTCTCAAAACTCAGAATGACCAACCTGGGTAAAAGGTTACAAACCGTATATAAGGTAACCGAAATGGTCAAAGTGATCGGTGTCGCTTAAGGTGGGAAATCCTAGGTTTTCCAAAAATAGGAAAATCTTTGCTAATTTTGGCGTGATGTTATTTTCAGGTCATGGGTATCAAGTGAGGGTTGGCATATAGATAAGTGGGAGTGTTGTTGGTAAAGGAATAAGAATTTAATTTTAGGGTTAGACTAAGTCCCAATTGGTTAAGATAAGTGTAGACTCAATCTTAGTTAATTAATAGACTAAGAATAAGTCCATGATGGGGTGTCTAGTTAATGTGGCTAGGTGAGGTGTAAATTAATTTAATTAAAGTAATTAAATTAATTAAGAGTGTGAGGATGATAATTAATTCAATTTTAAGTAATTAAATTAATATGAATGCGGGATAAGGGGTCATGGTTAGATGTATACGTTACGTTAATTAATAAAAGGGGACCTAGGGAGTGTGACCCAAATTTGTGTCTACACCTTTTGTATGGATAATATCTAAATTTTCTACCTCATCTTTGTTAATGAGGTACACCATTTTCCAATTTTATTTCTCCTTCAAGTCACAACTCATTTTTATATCTTCTATCTTTTTTTGTATCAAGGTGTGCTTGAATTAGGTTATCTAAGCAACTTATGGATGAGATATTATACTTTTAACTATCCCGCAATGTGATGCACTTCATGATCTGTAATGCTTCATGTACTAGAAGTTTATTAGAAAAATAATCAAATGTATGTACCATACCTACAATCATATCTCGCCATCTTGCAGTTTCTTGCTTGAGCCAACATGCACATACCATGGCTGCATGCACAACCACGTAAAGTGGAATAGAACTTATGCACCCATAGAGATGGTGGTAAATCCTTCAAGACTTGTGTCCATTATCTCTCATAGTTATGAATGTGTACCAAAGTAGGATTCTTCCCATCATACTCATAGATAAGTGTAGACACATTACTCCAAGTGAACCTTTTTAGAAGGAAATTATCACTTCTCACTAACCCAATAAGTCATCTCAACGTTTTGTACACCAATGCACTATTGTTCCATGAAATTTATAAATTAACATGTTTCTTCGATCACCTTCATTCATCCAGTGTTCTTCCATGGTGTATAATAAAGACTCAAGATTTTCTTTCCCGTATATCTTACTACTTTTAATTCTTCCCATGCACCTAACCATGTGTGGCCTAATCATCCTAGTTCCTCTCCCTTTCATCTCACACCCAAAAATTTCATACGTGTCATGGGCCTAATTATCACAAGAAATACTTGTGGTGTCACATATTAAATACTCCTCCTCCCACATAAGCACACCTTCCTTGGATGGTTCCAGCATCTCAGGATCTCATATAATGTGAATATAAATCCTATTAAAATATTATTGAGTCAAAGGCTCGATGTAAGGAATATCTCTTACCTCATCCAAGGGTATGATCACATGTTCATCCTTATTCTCAAAGATGATATATCCATTGTTAAAGTCTAAATATACATTATTAACATAATACAAGGGTTGCCCAAGTAATGCTTTGGAAAGTTTTCTTCTCAACAAGCTACAATACCTCAAAGTCTCTAGTAAACATGGCTCCCTAATTGTAATATAAGCCTTCTTCAAAACCCCAATAGGCATAGAAATTTTCTTATTCTTCGTATAAAAACATTGTAAGATGGATGTAATGTAGGTCTTCCCATATGATTTCATGCATCCAGAGTTAGTACATTCACTTCAACACATGTATCTATCGAATATTACTTACCAACCACCCATCAATTACTACATCTAGCATGATTTGCTCATCACAATCATGGCATTGTCATGGAAAGTTCACATGTAGTATCTTTCACTTGCACTCAACTATTTTGCATGGTACCTTATTACATAGACATTCCACTAGTAGTGGCATGATATTTTCCTATTGTAGTAGCTTGCATAGCTCATTCACATCATCCATATCATTCGTGAGATATCATCATTTTTTTTACTCTATCTCTTGTGCCTGATCCTTACAACACTAAATTTCACCCTATAGATCTATTATGATTCCCATAGTATCTTGATAAACATCCATCTAGTGTGTAGCATCTAGATACTTGGTATGTATAATATCTTCTCTTCTGATGAGAGGCTTATCTTTCGTAGGCTCGTGCATGTGTGCTTCCTCAACAAGTGTTATAACCAATATGGGTTGTAACTCAAGATGAGGAATATTCTTAGGCATCTATTAATCAATCTTCACACATTGTACCCTGATAATCCCTACACCATTTTCCTTCTACTTGTTCTTACACATGTATAATAAAGGTTAGGAAATCCTCAATTTTATACTACTTTCGATAATAGGCACATACTATATTTTGGGGACAATCATGAAGGTAATTATCAAGGAACCTATAAATATAATATGTCCCACATGGAAATATACTCATACCACCACGACCTCTTCTCCTATATCCTCCAAAAAATCCACCTCCTCCAATGTTACATTCTTAAGAAGGCTTAGCACTATGTACCTACAAACTAATTACCACCGTGGTCTATTATATGTCAATCTCACATGCCTCATAAATTTGATCTATCAGATGATAATCCTTCCTATCATGATTTTGTGCATCAAATATCTTATAGTAAATTGATACATTCTTCATAGCCATGCACTTTAAGAGAGTAAAATTTGAGACATGATGATCCTTATGGAAAGTCTCAAAATATTGTAACAACAAGTGTATTTTCCTATGTGGGTAGCTATCCTTAGTATGTACCTCAACCTCACAATCAGTACACCATATACCATAACACATCTCGTGTGCCAAATTGGTAGAAATATTCTCCAATTATTTATCCGTTTATGCTATTTTTGCTTCCAAAAATTGGATCACTCTAGTATTATCACTTCCAACCGCTTCAAAGTGTAGAGCTACTTTGAAGGCATCGCACGGTTCCACATATGTCTTATGAGATAATTCCCTTTGAAAAGGTTTAAAAAACCCCCAAAAACCACCGTGCTTGATGACTTGGATGAATCTCATAAGGAAAGTTGGAAAATAGGGTCTTGAAACATGCATCATACCCTCTCACACTTTATAATAAACCATGTATGATATCCCCGATCATATTTTTATACCCTAAGACCAATATTCTAATCCCATGTATTCGACCTATCACCAAGAAGGTGTTAGGTGCTCACCCGAGGCATCCGTAGGTGCTTTGAGCATCTCCTTTATGTGATTCTTGTGAGAATGCATCATCTTATGACATATATTCAAATGGAAATGAATAGAAAATAACCATGCATTATTCTGAGAACTTAGGATGAGTTGTCATCTCATTGCATCTAGAAAAGAGAAATAACAAGCAACATGTATAACTGATTCATTCATAAAGGAAATGCATAAGGATTGTACTTATGAACACATATATGATTCAGAATAGAGCCTTATATTCATATTAATATGTTCAATAACCACATTACATCCCTCAAATTCATAAAATACTTTCATATAACAATGCAGAGCCAAGTCATACATCAGAACTACACTATGTTCATCACATTACAAACATAAATACAGACCCATTCCTTTAAATGTTCGTGATTCCTATATTTTCCTAATCCTAACCCATAGAATCCTCCATGGTATTTATGTAGAGCTTCACCTCTCTCCCCATACCTCCACTCTTCGAGGATGACTCTAAGTCTCTTTATGCTATCCTCTCTATATCCCCTTCTTGCTACCCACGCACCTCAAAAAATAATTTTCATTCCTTCACTGTCATGCCTTCTGAGGTAATAGATTGGTCACCAAGTGTCAAAGTGGTCCTCCAATGCAGCATTCCTTCTTTGATATGAGCTCTCCACTATGTGTAATAATGCTCTTCTAGAACCTTTCACCGCATGCATGGAATATTTCATATTTTTCCTTCAATCACCAAGTTGGCACCTTATCCATTCCACATGCTGGAGGGTCATGCTTTTCTCGTGTGCTTCTTGGGACACATAATATGGCTAAGTCCAAAAAATATATTTCCTTGTGCATGCACACCATGTGTTTTACAAAACCCTACTATAACCCTTCCCTGCATGCCTTCAACCCCATGCACCCTTCTTATTCTTAGCTAATTAATTCAAAGGTCCATCATCACCTTACACTATGCATGTTATTCATCCTAGGAAACACTTTATTCAATGAATAAAGAATGAATGGGCTATGAAAACTTGAATAAATAATGGAGTGAATAATTTGTGGAAAGAATGAAATAATGGGGGAATCATGATCACTATTGAAGGAGGAGAGGGAAATCCTTCCTCAAATATGCCTCCAACTTATCCCAAGAATTAACCTCATTCTATGCTTATTGACAGAGGTCACCTACTAAGGTGCTTACCTCCTCAAATCTTAGCCCTTCTCCCTTGGAATTCATTATATCAATGATCCCCTCTATTTTTTTTCCAAAATTCTCAAGCACATCCATCCTCTGAGTGATTTGTGGGTATAATTCTTTCATCTAATTCTTGACTCGAGTCCCGAAAGGTCTCAATGGCCTCTAATTTCTTTTCCACTTCTGGCTACAGCTTTTTCCTTTCTCAAACTTGTTCTCCTTATTCTTTTATTATAAATATTTAAGTTCCATTTCATGGGTGGAAACCAAGATACTTGCCACTCTATCCCCATCTGCACAACTATCATAGGCAGCCTCAGTAACTTTCGTGGAAAATTTTACATCGACGATGATCTTGTTGTACTGGGCAACAATTTCTACAACCTTCATCTTATCCTCTTTTTCTTGGCATGCCAACACCTCTTCTATAGATTATAAGGAAAGTGGTCACCTCTCCATAGTGAGTATACAGGTCAATTCCTCTAGGAACTATAAGGTTGATCCATATTTTTGAATGACAATGTTAATTCTAGATGCTTCAAGACTATGGCATCTGTGATCATCTCTATTTTCTTGTATACCTCACACACCCTTGCCTTATCATCTTGCAACTCACACCTTAACTGAGTGCTGATTAGATCCTCCTACTTCAGGTCCTTACTTTTCTCAAGGAGATCCTCCTCCTTTTTCTCCACCTCTACCTCTGGGAACTCCACCTTGTCATTTCTTCTAAAGTGTCCGGATTCAACCTCAACTGAAACTTTGTTGAGAACATTACAAATTTTCTCATCTGATAATTGTTGAGAATTCACCAAGGGGTTTATTCCTACTGTTTCTGGTACCTTCATCAATGCTCTTTGGCTTATTTTAAATTAGGGCTCATCAATGTCGGACTCAAATGCCCATGATAGAATTTTTCTCATCTAAGGGTATGCACCTTCCTCATCAAATGAAGCCATGGCCAAGAGTTGTGTTGTAGGTATGGTGCTCTTAAACCACACGTGAAACAACTTATCTAGATCATCGATGTAGCCCATTCCTTTACCTTGTGTTTCTTCTGTGCTCTTCCTCCCAGTGCATGTGGCCCTTGGAAATCTTATAGCCAAATTGGGATCTCCCCCCATTCTGCAATATTCTTTTCCTACGCTTTCCTCCTCAACTTCCTTCAACACCTCATTTGTGCTACATTCTACCTCTTGTTCCACCAAGTCCTTGATAATTCCTACCAATTCTCTCTCTGCGTCCTCTTATACCTATTCCTTTATGAGGCTTGGGGTCCTTTGATCCTTTTTATTTACTTCTCTGTTCACCCCCTTTCCTTGAACCTTAGCTTCTTCTTTGTCATTATTCTCTCATCCTCTTTGTTATACTCCTCATCTCCTTCTTTCCTTAGAATCATGTACGTCATAGAATGGATGGTATTCACCTCCATCAGGATCATCATCATCAACATTGTCACAGATGTAGTCATATAGACTCTCCATTTCTACTAAGTCTACCTCATCTTTTACCTTTTGCTTCTTTCTTACAAGGGATTCTAGTACATGAGATTCTTATTTTTCTCTCTCCTTGACAAGTGATCTCTTCATTAGTGATTCCTCATGGGTGAGGCAATCTTCATGCTTTAGCACCTCTTCTTCCTGGGGTCTTCACCCCGATAGGATACTTCTTTCTCCATTTGTAATTACTAGGTTTAGCACTTTCTTCCTCGGCACACCCACCGATTGTGTGGTTTGAACACTTGGTGCCTTATTCTCTTACACCTCTTCTCTTTCTCTCTTCCTTGGCATGACCTTCTTCCTTCTTGTAGGGTATTTAGGAATGTAGAAATAATTCTCCAAGTAAGTTCCATTTTAAAAATTTGGCCTTATGTGCAGATACACCCTTGTTACGGTCCTCCCTACAATCGGCAATGTTAAAGGCTTCATCATTTATACTTCATGGGAGACATATTTCTCCATGTATATGCACTTCTTTGGGTAGATGAGCTTCTAGTGTATCTCACAGTGATCTAGATCTACCTCACTAAGGTTGAACCTTAGTCTCTTGGCCTCCTTGAACCAATTGACTCTGGCTTGGAAGTATTGCACGGTGAAGGAGAAGGGTAGCTTGCACCATGGACTCATATTCCCATTTGTCAATGTAAATCTGCCAATGCAAAAATGTTGATACAATAAAAATTATGCCTCTCCATCCATGAGCACTAGAAACTACTCTGGGATCCTATATTCTACTCCGAATGTGTCATGCATTCTCTTGTACCACTTTTCTAGGTGCACCTTGTGAGTGGCCATCATGGTTTCACAAGTGTATTTTGTAAACCTTTTTGTGGGTGAGGGATCCTCTTCTGGATAATCCCAAAAAAAAATCTAGCCCATCGGAACTCCAATCTCTAAGAATATAATGGTGAGGAGGACATTACCGAAGAGTATCTTTTGTGTCTCTTGCACACCGCTTATAATCTCATCAAAAATGAAAGAGGACAAGTTATAGATTGTTCCTTTTGATATATTCTCGACAGAAATTTATCCATGCCTTGTTCAATTATGTCCACCATTCTTGATCATTGAGATTGGTCACCAAGTATGCAGTCATCCTCATAACAAGGTATGGAATCTTGGTAATGTCAAAGTATCATGACCCCTTTTTGTAGTCATATGTGGCTATAGTCTCCTTGATAGCCTCCTTGTCACTCAGATCATCATCTATGTTATCTCCTTCACAAATGAGGCATGTGAACTTAGATATTAGTTGCGGTGTTATGTGCATCTTGTGCCCTACAAAATAAAATTGATCCTCATGCATGCGTGACATCAACCATTGATAAAGGTGCTCAGGCTTGCCAAAGTAAGGCAACTCATACAATTGTAATAATCCTGCCTTCTCTAATTTGACCTTCACCTCATCACTATAAATAGGCATCCCATCTGCATCCTTTGTTAGCTTTTGGGCCCCAAAAATATTCACCAAGTACATAAAGGCTCATGGGTGGGAAAGGCCTAGGTTGAAGGATGGACGCGTAAGGAGAAGGCATTCAAGGAAAGGTTCTAGGAGGGTTTTAGAAGGTTCGTTTTGCACACCAAAAGAAAAGGTCTCGGGACTTAGCCATATTTGGCATATCAGGTAGGACACGAGAAAAGCATGACTTGACTGTGCATGCGGAGTGGATAAGGTGCCAACCTTGAAAAAGGTTAGCCTAGGAAGGAATATGCCTCGCGATAGAAATTTCTAGAAGAAATCATGGTAAAAAGTGGAGAGTTGGGGCTGAGGAGCATACTCCCATGGAGGATGAAATTCAAACACTTGGCACGAGATTTGAGGCTACGAAGGATGAGTTGGAACTTTGGGATGCCTATATATACAAGCGCTTGCGAAATAAAAGGGTGGTGGGATCACGGATAGAGAGAGATCAATAGAGAGTGGAGCTCGCAGAAATGTTGCAAGGAGCTATATTAGGTTGGGTAGATGAAATATAGGAGAAGGATGTATCAAGGGCTTTGGGTTTAAATTTCTTTTTGAGAGATAAATGAAATGGATCAAGTTATGATGCATGAATTCATTCTTCTACCATAATGTGGTGATTTATAATAAGGCTAATAAATGTAATGAGGTTACCAAGTTTATTAAATATGATCCTTCTTGGTTCAGATTCATGCATGATTCTTCATAGTTCTTTTTCATGTATGTTTATAAGATGAATATGAATTCCTATGCATATCCATTTCTATTTTGATTTACTTCTTCAAAGACAGCTTAAAGTATCTCTATCTCGTAATGAATTTAATGATCTAGAGCCATTATGAGATCTACAACATTTGTATGTTTAATTCCCACTTACTTCATTTAAATTTTCATCATAGATGATGTTTTCACACTCAATGCACATAAAAGAGAGACTTGGCACCCACACATGCCTTGGGTGAGTTCCCAGTACCCACTGGGTGATAGGTAGGCACACATGGAATTCCCTTGTTATTTAACAGGTGTAAAAAATGACTACATCTTGGCTCCGTTGTTGGGACCTCTTTTCTAAGTTGTAGTGGGAAATGACATACATCATGATCTCAGTGAAATGAGTGATGATAGAGTGTTTAACTTTGGAATGTGTTGAATCATGGTTCAAGAGTACGGAGGATGAGTTTTCTCGGACATTCAAAGACTGGACTTGAGTTTGATGCACATAGATGGGTAGAAGAGAACTTCTACCATGATTCATATGAAACTTTTTCTATTCCTTCCCATTAGAACTATATGAATGGCTCTTAGCATATGTGTCTAGATAAATCTAGTATTATAGATCACACCTATGGACCCAAGTAGAATACCGAGGCTGCAAGATGTAGATCTAACATGGAATCATGTTATGGATAATTGGTGGAAAGGATTATTGGCTAGATATACTTTGGAGTATGTTATTTCTACATATTATTGTCTGGAAGTTTCTGTGTTTGAGTTTCTTCGGGAGCCCAGAGGATCATTTTTAAATGATATCCCTCTGGTAATAAAGATCTTAATTTTTACCTTGAATTTAGAGGCATCTCTCATGGCCACGTAAACGATGTGAAGCAATCAAGCGGAAACTAGGGTGGAGGAATATGGAAAATATAGTGACAGAGAAACAAAGGGAGGAGAGATGACTCAAATATAGTGAATCACATGAAAGGGAGATTGCTAAACAATGCAAGGTTGTAGGTGTGATAGATCTATGGAGGCAAACATTACAGGAAGGATTTGAGATTCATGTAGAGGACGTGGAACCTAAGCGATTGTGCTATCCCATCTTGGAAAGCACATAAGAGAGACCCCTTCAAATTCTGATGAGAGATCATCACATGGAGAGATAAGATTTGTTGGCACACATCTAAACCCACCTAGTGACAAAACCATGGTGCTTGGTTTTCTAGATCAAGGAAGGAGTATTGCTGACTGGTTGGTATCAAAGTGGAAGTGACAAATATGCACCCATGAGATACAATTTCTCATTTCCCACTTCTATGGCTATGCATACTATTCCAATATTCGAAGGAATTTTTGGACAATGAGAAAGTACACAAGCCTTCAGTCTCACATCTAGGAGTGGTACAGAGTACACTATTATTAGTATGTTATTATCATAGACAATCGACGCATAGTTTAGTGGAACTTTGGGGACCCTTGGCATGACCACTACAGGACTTGGTGGACCTGGTGGATCTGGTGGGTCAAGAGGAATAGGACCTAGTGGATTTGGTGGGTCTAGTGGGTTAAGAGGCACATGACCTAGTGGATTTGGTGGATCTAGTGATGGGGAAACACCGAGGAAACCAAGGTTCTAGATTAGGAGGACAAAGGCCCTAGCCACCTCCTCAACTTTTCTTTGAGATGTTTTTACATTTTCTAGATTATAGAGGTATTGAAGATGCTACAGAACATGTTCACAAGTGTGATCTACTATGGATCACAAAAGGGATCACTAGCCCTGAGAAGAAAGAAAGCCATTTTACAACAACGTTGTAAGGGTGCATGCATAGATGGTATAGGAAATATGACCCTCATCAAATGGTGGTGGATTATTCTAATTTAAAGAATTCCTTCTTTGAAAAATTCCACATCCATGAATTTGAATAGAAAAGCATCAACACCCTGAAGGAGATTCAAAAGGGAATGGTGGAGAGTGTGTGGGAATATGATGCATGGTTTAAAACCCTCCTGTCAAAATTATCATATGACATTCACCCTTCACAACATGCTCAATGGTTTTTTGGGGGTTGATAACACCTTTTAGAAGATATTTATATCATAAGACTTTCACAGACCCATGTGAGGCATTACAACCTTCTCTACATGCCGAAGTTGTTAGAAGTGTTGATACTTTGGTGTTATCCCATTTCTAGAGGCTCAAACCGCAACTATGGCTAAGCAATAGAGAAGTTGTCTGTGAACTCATACCATGAGACTCACAATGGTACATGGTGTATATATTGTAAAGTAGAGGGCATGTCAAAGATAGTTTTACCCATAAGAGAGTACATGTTGTAGTAGTAGACTGTGAGATTTTTCATGGGGACTATGATGCAAGTAGATGTCCCTTGTTACAATGCACAATTCAGAAGAATTTGTCTTGCTAGTGTAAGATCTGCAACTCTACGACGCATGACACTAAATATTGTAGGCTTATTGATCAGATCCATGAGGCCATTGATCTTGGTGTGTGGCAAACTAGCCTTGCCGCGTAGTTTTAAGAATGTTGACTTGCCATTATGAGGAGTGCGTAGATGGAGGTGCACGCAGAAGGGTATTTCAAAAGGATTCCATGGTCTTGGTAACCATGGAGGAGGAAGAATTTAATTCCCATGTGGAACCTATTTCGATTATGGGTCTACATACCACTACAAGCGTGAGTGCCTAGACTTATTGTAGTGCTCATGGTGCAGGAAGAAGCAAAAGTATGAGGAGTGCCCTGAGCTATTTGAGCACATGAACCAAGAACACCCGAGAAAGATAAGGGCACTGCAATGGTAAGCATTAAGAAGGCTGACACATAATGGATTCCATGGGTGACATGTGATGTAGGCTTGGAACCTATTATGGTAACAAGAACATAAGAGGCCATGCGCGTAAATGAAATACCAAGGCAAAAGAACCTAGTTTCAAGGGAAGAAGTGGTACATGGGAAGTACCCAGACCACTGTGCATCAAAAGGAGGTATATCAAGAAACAATGGATATAATTTGGAGTTTACAAGGAGAAATACAATGTCTAAAGGAGTAGTCTAGGAGGGAGGAGCAAAGAAGGAAGGTCAAGGTGCCAAAAGATGACCTAGATGAGGTCAAGGAATTATGTAAAATGCTAAGGTAAGAGAATATTTTTCCCTTTCTAGGAGAATGGTTGAGAGAGAAGGTACCATGGATCAAGGAAGAGCACAAGAGACAGGTCTTACATGTAAACCTTCTCACTCACAACCTTGACTATGATAGGGAGATCATGTTAAATGTAGTGGTGGATGGATGACTGCTTAGAAATATCCTCATTGACACAAGTGCGAGAGGTCAATGTTCTCACCTTGGATGCATGGCATCGGATGGGAAGGCCTACATTATATCCATCTTTGAATGTGCTATATATGGCATAAAAAATGAAGGAAATTCCCATTGGTGTTTTAAAGGATTCATATATCACCATTCAAGGGGCTAAGTTTACTAGGGACTTTGAAGTGTTGGCACTCACCGAGGAAGAAAAATTCCCAACACTACTTGGGCACCCATGGTGATATAAGAACAATGTGGATCTTTGGCTCAAAAAGGGATATAAAAGCTTTGAAAATGAGAAATCAACACCCTATATTGAACCTTTAGGAGAAGAGATCTTGGATATAATATATGTACACTCAATCGGAGATCTAGAGATAATTCATCCTAATGAAGGAGTTATCTAGTTTGAGGATGCTCAGTCCCTAAGTGACACCACTAGTATAACATGTGATAATTGGGTGCATGGAACCTATGAGTTGATCAGATGGCACTTGAGAGATTTTTGACAATGGTGACAAAGGCACGTATGGTCTAGAACCTAGAAAGAAAGGAGCTAACTAAGTACTAAGGAGGAGCCTTCCCGAGATCTTTCTGCAGGAGATGGAAGCTCAGTGGAATGAGGAAATTTAACGAAGGGGATGTTATGTTATGTCATACTTGAAACTCTTTGTGCCATGGTGGGAAATGTATCGGGATAATCTCTTAGAATGGCACGAGGTGAGAATTTCATTCTCTATAAGGTTTTGCAGGAGCAACGTGCCCACGGCTATAAAATATTACCATAGTAAAGAGACCACTTCCTTCCATATCCAAGAATGTGAGATAGCCTAGATGGGAAGCATAGAAGCATTACCACCCTCATTATGGGTTCACAAGTTGTATTCCACCCTACAAGGTTATGATTTCACATGGTACATTCATTCTGAGACAAGCCACTAGAAAGGGAATTGACAAGAGTTAGTGGCTGATCTCATTCAAACATTTGAGTATCAGAGTACAAAACCCTTGGTGGATAAGGCATCGTAGGTTTTCAATCACATTACCATTGGGGATAGTGCCATGATAGAAGATAGGCTACTGGAGTTGGTAGGCTAACCTAGCCTAGAGGCGTGCTTTGAGGAAGAAGAAACATATGAGATACAGTTTGAACATGCGTATATAGAAAAAGAAAATGGGAAGATGGTGTATGTTATTGATGGAGAATAATCAGAAAACTTGGATGTTAACCAATCAGCAGGGATGTACAAATTCATAGATAGTGCTGATGAATGGGCGTGCACATATCATGATCCTTTAAAGATAAATAAGGTGAAAATCAACTCGCATTTAAGATCCTAAGGATCCTATCACTTTGAGGCTATTGGTCGAGAAGGAATTCTCTAAGATCATTGATCTTTTGCATTATTTTTAGGATTTATTCCTATGCGGGTATATTGATTTTAAAGGCTTTCACCATTCCTTGGGAGAAATGAGAATTAAGTTGAAGGAGGGTGCACACATGGTCTAGAAGAGACCGTTGGTACCCAAATTTTTTCTCCTTTTCAGTTTGAGTCACATCAAAGATATGGCATAAAGCTTGAAGTCAAATAGATCATGATGTGTGTCATTTTGTATCTGGGGATGTGATCTAACTATCACTCAAATTCATGGAGAGATGGATACCACTCAAATAGGACTTAACCTTGTCCTAACTATTTTAGGTTGTGCCTTTCAACCAAGGTAAGAGGAACTATTTTTAACCCTCAAATGGTGAAGGAGATGAAGATATCCCTCAATTTTTGCAAATGGTATGAAAAGGGCCTTGAGAAAATATGATCAACACTCCAAATCTGACTTTCACAAGTTGTTACTCCCATATTATGGAGATATTTTCAATGCAAGGCAAGGGTTACTGAAGACATTGCATGACCCTGATTTGATTTGATCATTTTTGTAGATGGATTATATACTATTATTGACACACAATGCAATGCAGGTGTAGTATAGGGTAGGATTAGTTATTTTGAATGAATTTTTTTGTGGGATATTTTAGACAAGACTAACTAGAATTTTCTAGATTCTTTGTGGACCTTTGCGAGAAATTTGTAATACCTAAACACCAGAATGCTTCAAAGGGGTTAAGGTACTCCTTCAACCAGGATATGTGCAATAAATGGAAGGCTAGATCTGCACTCTTCCACACAATGTTTGACAGCCTGCCACAAAATTTTGAAGTAGATGAACCAAAAAAGCATCAAGAAACCTCTATTTTATCATGACCTAAGGTGCACCCAAAGTTTTACAAACAATCTCTAAATTCAAGGAAGGTAAAGTGATTTTAAATTTTTTTATCTCTTTATCAAATGAAATCTCTTCTGAATGGGAGATCATAAATGCCACTAAACTATCAATAAGAAATAAGACCATGAATGATCAAGAGAGATGTTAAACACAAGATTGCAACAAGAGCAAGAAACACAAATTGAAAACATTTTGAAACATAAGTGCATGTAAATTTTGCCAAGATCTAACACAAAATAATCCAAAATGAAAAAATTTATCAGCATGGGAATGTTATAAGAACAATCTCAGAGCTTGTTGATGGCTTTACAAGTGAAACCAACTCAACATGATACAAATCTGATGCAAAAAGGAATTAGAAATGGTTCTCGGTGGTTTCTCGAGAGAATGGGAATTTTCCCGAGTTTTCCTATGTAATTCTAAGTTTCTCCGAAATTTGGCATGTCCAAGAACATGCATTATATAACATTTTATTACATTTGATCCTTCTTTCCTAAGAAAATAATATGCCCACAATCAAGTTTGTTACAAAATTCCAACATGATTCGTAGATAGGGACATTTAACAAATTTGCAACAAAAGTTGCCAGGTGTTTCAAAAAAGGTGAATCATTACAAATCCTTCATCATTACCCATTGTGGAGGAAAATTTTTAATTCTCCAAGCATGTAGACCCCTTTAATTTCATTATTTCATCCTTATCCCTCCAAAATTTGATTATGCAACTTCTTGATTTGATATTTCACGTTTTGGACGGGATGGGGCAAAAATTATTTCAAAAACATCTCTAATCTATAAATTGATCCCTAAAACCACTTACATTGGTCCTTGTAGGCAAAAAACATGAATTTTCAAAAAAATTGATGAAAATTGATGTCAAATTTACATTTCCAAGCTTCCTAGAGAAAAAATGGCAACCAAAATGAAAAATGTATAGTTGTTATTGATTTCCCCTTTTCCCTTCAATTTGAGCCCTCCACGTGTCAAAATACAACTAAGAATGGATTTGGGATCATTCTTTTTTTAACATATTTGGAAAAATCTAAAATTTTGCATTTATTCTCCGCCCCTCCGCCCTTGAAATTTGGTGCTGACATGTGGCATATGGTGGGTCCCATTGAAGTCGGTCTCAATTCTACACATTTTCACCCTTTTTTGAATTTGGAAAATTTTCACTTTTTTCCCACAGGCCCACACCTCTGCCTCTATCCTTGACACATGTCCACTTCTCTATCGTTGAGGATCCATGGGCTTATTTCATGTTTTAACCCCTTTTTCGCTAAAGGAAAATTTTTCACTTTGCCTCTGCGGGCCTCACCTCTGATTTCTTCCTTGCCACATTTCACCTTTTGATTTGTCACAAAGCCATGCCTTAAATTATCATTCTAAGTATTTTTTCCAAAAGGAAAAAATTCCCCTTTTTCCTCCGGTGACCCGTCGACCTGCTCTTCCCACCACGTGTCTCCCTACTATACTTGGCGGACCCGTGGCCCCTTTCGCAACTTTCATCCCTTTCACCAAAAAAGGAAAAAAATGCCTAAGTCCTTCACCGGTCCACACTCCCCTCTGACCCCGCCCTACCATGTGTCCACCCCTGATTGGCCTAGTGGACCCGTGGGCCTATTTTAATTTATAAGACCTTTTCACCAAAGGGCGAGATTTTCCAAACTACTCCACCTTTCTCCCTTCTTGCCACGTGTCTCCCTTCACTCTAATGCAGACCTGCGGCCCTTTCCTCAACCCTTCTCCCTTTTTTCCAAAAATTCAAAAACTTCTAAGTCCCCCACCCATCTACCTTCATTCTACATATGACATGTGTCCCTCCTCTGGGACTTGCGGAGTGTGGGGAAATATTGAAATTTTCCCTAAACTAAAAAAACGTCAAGTTTTCATGAAAACCCATCGAATATCAACCAACGAAAAGTGGCCACATATGAGGGGATACTTAAGCTTAATTTTGACAGAAGATGACACTGTATGATGACAGTCAAAAAACACATAATTTGCCAGAGATGCCCGAATTTGATTTTTTCTTCGTGGGTGAAGGATTTTTGGTCAAAAATAAATGGAAAATGATTTTAGGCAATTTTCAACCATGGAAAAGGATTTTGAGGGAAAATAAGCAAAAACACGAAAATTCAAGCTCCAAAGGTTGGGAAAAGTAGAAAAAATGATAGAGGCCCGTGGATTTGGAAATTTAGGGCACAAAGTAAGGCATATATGTATTTTTATTTCAAGTTGGGGCAAAATAATAAGTTTATGAGCACTTTTCAAGGCATTCAATCTGGATGGGGAGATTTGCAGACCACCAAATTCAAAGAAAAACATTTTAGAGAATGCAAACCAAAGGGGAAAGATGGCAATATAACAGAGGATTAAAATGGGCACCAACATCAGCTCCTGCTCAGGGATGGGCACTCTCAGTGAGTGCCACAAGAACAATGTAGAATAAGTGCAAAAATAATCCATTGGGAAAATGGAGTCATGAGCCAAACCCACCAAAACCAACCGAGAAAATAAAAAAATGGCTGTCACATAACAAGGTAAACTAAGAACCACCAAAACACCAGAAAATAGAGCAAAAACCAAACACTATACACTCTTGTACAAATTGGTGCATACCTCAAATTTTTGGATTAATCCAAGAAATATTTTATATGCCTACAATTAACAGGTAGTTCAAGAAATTCCCCATCTAATTCCTTGAGAAAACAGGTGTTCTCACCAATTCGATATCAATGGAGTAAGGGCCCATCCACAATGCATCAAATTTTCCATGTTTTCCCTTATCTTCATTTCTGTTGTCCCACAACAAAACCAGATCTCCAATATTGAAGGCCCTCGGGTGACCTTCTTGTCAAACAAACTTTTGAACTTCTCCCTAAATATGACATGCCTTTAGTGGGATGCTCTTCTCTCTTCATCTAGCTCAATAATCTGATTAATCCTTACTTCATATGGGCTGACCTCCCGATCTTCATGTTGTTGAACAAACCGAAAAGAAGATAATTGCGGATGTAAGGGAAAAAAGATTGAGTTCCATACACCAATTCAATTGGGATCTTACCAAAGTAGCTCTCTTGGAAGTGATTTTGTCAACCCAAACTACAAATTTCAGTTTTCACCCCATTTTCTCTTGTCCAATGCCAAGGTTCTCCTAATGATCTTCAATAAGTTCTTATTGTTGGACTTAGCTTGTCCATTCCCTTGGGGTTATAGTTTGAAGAATAATTCATATTGGTTCCATACTCCTTGCACATTACCATCAAAGGTTTAGCTCTCGAAACATGTGGCATTATCAGCCACAATCTTGACTAGCACACCAAATCTATATATGATATTATTCAACAAGAAATCCATAATAACTTGGTGTGTTGCTTTCTTGGTGGGGATTATTTCTACCCAATTGGTGAAGTAATCTGTGGCTACAAGGATCCACTTATGTCTAGCACTAAAAGGGTCTAAAATATCACCAATGAAGTCCATCCCCCATTGTTTGAAAGGATCTTCAATTGATACAAGCTACAAAGAAAGGGAGATTGAAGCTTTCATTCTTCCAAAGAAACGCTAACAACTTTCACATTTTCTAATCAAAGCATGGTTGAATATTTAAAGAGAGTAGGCCACCGATAACCAGATCTCAAAACTCTATGTGCTATAACCCTTATAGTAAAAGTGTCCTCCACAAACTCCCCGATGGAAATTAGCAATTACTTTGGGATATTCATATTCAGTTATACATTTCAAGAGAACAACTTGAGGGTTCTTCCAAGCCACCGCAAAGTCAGTGATGATGTATTTTGAGAAGCTAGCTTTGAGGGCTCTTTTCTAATTTTTAGTTAAATGATTAGGATAGCATAGGTTTCTGAGGTAAAAAATTATATCCTTGTATCACTCAGAACCTATGAATTTCTCAAGGACATATGCCCTTTCTTCCTCTACCTCATTCACTTCCATAGTCTACAAGTTGCTCTCGGCCATGAGCTTAGCAAGACCCAAACCTCTTACCACTTTGTTGTTTGGATGTCCATGTCATACTCTTGTATTTTTTCACCCATCTACATATTTTACTTGATATATCCATCTCTAATAATATTTCTTTTACCATGGTGTGGGGAACATAAGAAACAACTTTTGAACTTAGGATATAAGGCCTGAAAACCTTTGTTGCTTTCACCAAGGAAAATGCTTGTTTTTCCATGATTGTATACTTCAGCTCAGTATCTTGTAAATCCTTGCTAAAGAAGGAAATAGGCCTCTCAACCCCATCTTCATCCTTCGGAGAAAAACAGATGTAATAGTGTTTTCGAAGAAAAAAGAAAAGATTTGGAAAGGCTTCTTGTAATTTGGAGCTGCCAAGACAGTGCATGTTTCAATGATTCTTTGATTCCTTCAAAATATTTAAGGGCAACCTCCTCCCACTTGATAACTTGATATGTATTTAACATGCATGTGATAGGAAGAGTCAACTTAGCAAAATTGGACACAAAACTTATAATGAAGTTGATCTATCCAAAGAAAGATTGGATACCCTTCTTTGTTCTTGGAATTGGGACCTTGCTGATTGCTTCTACTCTCTCGGGTCAATCATGACACCAGCCCTTGAAACAATATGACCAAGAAACTTGGCCTTTTGCACACCAAATTGACACTTATTTGGATTGAGAAATATTCCAAATTGTCTACATTTGATCAACATTTTTCCAAGTGCTGCAAGTGATCTTTTCTGCTCCTTGAAAATGCGGTCACATCATCCGATAAACTGCAATGAAGTCATTTATGTAACCGAAAATGAAACATCCATTGCCCTTTGGAAATTAGCCCCAATTCATGAGACCAAAACGCATTCTCACATAAACATATGTTCCCAAGGAGTGGTAAAGACAATTTTAAATCTTTCTCGACTCCTTGACAACTACCTAATTATAGATAGAGAAACCATCCAAGGTGGAAAACAATTTAGATCTATTCACTAACTACAGCATGTTCTCCATGTTTGGAAAAGGATAATTGTATTTCAATGAATCTCTATTCATATTTCTAAAGTCTACACAAAGTTTGATATCTCCATTCTTCTTTACGACTCGCAGACAAGGTTTATAACCCAAGATGAATACCTTGTGGACTGAATTATCCCTCCCTCCTTCAGTTTCTTCAATTCATATTGCATTTTCATGGAAGGGAGTGGCTTAATTGGGTTTTTCTTCTATTTGAATGGTTTGGCACATTTCTCAAGAGGGATCTCATGTTGGAATAAGTCTTTTCTATATGCTTTCAGCTCTGAATATGACCATGCAAGATAGTATTTATATTGTTTTAACAATTGGAGGTAGGACTATTTTTCTTCCTTGATTAAACTACTGCCTAACCAAACTTTCCTTGGTTTATCATTTGTTCCCAAGTTATGCTCTTCCACATCCCTTGAGGCAGATATGTTTCTATTGATGATGCAATCAACATTGCTAAAATTTGACTAAAGAGCAACAAGACCTCTAGGAATGGTGTTAGTTTTCAATTGGATAATATACTTTCCAAAAAAATTATCTCTTCCTTCATGTAATGCATACCATTGGTTCCCAATCAATATTCTGATCTACAAACTCACCTTGATTTTGTAAGAACCTATTATCCAAAATGAGCCCCTTGCTCATTTTGTGGCTAACTCCCTTCATTCTTCCCTCTCTTTTTCCTCAGTCATATTTTTTTTTTTAAGGCACTAAAGACCTTCTGAAGTGGAACCATTGGATAGATATTTTTATTAGCTTTCCAGAAAGGTAAAGTTTTCCTCCTAACTCCATGTATTTTTGAAGTTATGGCTCGGTGGAGTTTTCATGGAAAATTTTCCCAAGAAAATCCGAGCCAATAAGATGATGCCACGTGTCCTCAGAAGTGGCGGAAGGTGGAGGTAAACTTGGATTTTTACAAGTGTTTAGCCAAGTTTAAGAAGGAATTTTTTCACCCCGAGGGTCCACCGATGAATAATATGTTGCCATGTGTCTAGGTGGAGGGAAGATAGAAAATTTGACTAAGTGTTGGCACCATGGAAAAATCTCCAGGAAAGGTCCGCACCCAATCACACTGCGCCACGTGTCCCAAGAGTGGCGGAATGTCGGGAGGTAGAGGAAAGATTAGAAATTTTGAAAAGTGTTTGAAGGAGGTGCAAAAGGGAAATTCGCGGTCGAGGCCCACTAACCAATCAGAGCTCACCTTGTGTCACCTCGGCATCGAGGGTGGGGGGCGTGAAAGGATTTTTTTTTTTCACCCAAGTGTAAAAAATCAAAAGAAAACCTACCCCCCAAGGGCTGAGCCAATAACAGGAGGCCACATGTCCTGAAGACCCATTGGGCATGGGGAAGAGTTGGGATTTTTTCCCAAAGCAATTTCAAGGGAAAAAGGTAAAAAAATCCGCCCCCCAAAACCCAAGCCAATCAAATCACGCCACGTGTCCATGTGGCGGCAAAAAACACAAGGCAAGCCCGTGGGGAAAATTGAGCATAAAGGCCCACATCTAATGGGATCTCGCCAAGCATCCTGTCCAAAAATATGTGCAGGTAGGTGGAGAATTTGAAAGCGAAGCCCATGAACGAATCATGTCATGCCACGTTTCCTCGGAGTCCTCGGCCCGGCGGATATTTTTGGAAAATTTTCCAATGGCCAAAACGGTGGAAAATGAAGCGCAGAAGGCTCGTGTCCAATCAGAATGTGCCACATGGCACCAAGAGTGGTGGGGCATGGATATTTTTGGGAAATTTTCCCAAATGCAAAAAAGTGGGAAAATTTCAAATTTTTAGCCCGCCAACCCGTTTTGGCCCTGTTTTTCCCTAAATTTTCAAACGACCATAACTTTCGATCCAGAGTTTAGTTTTTCATGTTCTTTATATCAACAGAAATTTGGTGAAATTCTCTACATTATTCTGGGCTCAATTTTTTGTTTTTATGTATTTTGGAGAGAGAAAATATAAAAACTCCTCACGCACTTGGTAATCAACGAAATTATGTTTCAACCATCATTTTTAATGAAGAATGGTTCCCATTCTCTCCCAAAGATGGTGAAAATTGTCGGGAATGGACTTGTAAGGAAGCCCATGCTATTTTATTGCATTTTGGTCTGTGGTTGAAGCTCCTCCCATGTTTCTCTCTCCGGCTCGATTTTACATTGTAAAAGCCGATTTTGGCTCATTTTGAAGGGGTTGGACAATTTTATGTTTTGGAGGCTCCCTTTTTCACCCTAGAAAGTGATTTTTGGAATACTGACCTTTTTCAAGGCTGAAACACATTTTTTGCCTTTACATGTTGATGTAATGCATGTATTTTGATATTAAAAAATGACAATGCAAGCTCTGTGAATGAGTTTCAGTCCTCTCTTGTGTTGTTTGATTTACCCATGATCTTTCATTACATTTTATCAGTTTTTGTATGATGTTTTGTTGCATTTCTATAATCTGTGTCAATCTGCAGAAGTAAAAATTCTCACCACTCCCTTGGTGCATCACCTTATCAGTATTAGTCTCATTTTTCTTACATTCTCTATCTCTGTCCCCTTGGAATTTAGAATAGGAATTAGGAATTTAACCCTTTGAAAATTTCATGCATATACCTGATAAGAGGAGTTTAGGAACCAACCTCTAACCTAGAGATTCTTTTCCCATTTTTACAAGTCCCACACTTGGGGAAAAGATTCAATGTTGTGTAATCACAGTGGATGTCCAAAATGTCAAACTAGAGATCGATCAACATACGGGGTGCTGCTGATTTTCACCAATAGATTTGGCATGCCTAGTGGGACCTTAGAGGTTTTCATCTTCATTGCAACAAATTTATGTGCATTTTTTACAAGTTTCTTGCTTAAAATAGCCCTAAATTACACATCCGACGACTCTAAGGAAGAAGAATCGGTTGGTTTTAGCGAAGTGCGGAACACGAAAACTCATGAGAAGGATCACCACAAGGTCAAGAGTTGGAGAAGAAGAGGTGTTGTTTGAGTATCTAAAATTACCTTGAAGAAGAAGGCAAAGAGGGAGGATAATTCAAAGGTCTCCATCTCCACCAAATAGAACTCTATCAACTCCTCCACTTGGTAGGCCTTTCATTCAATCAACAAGGGTTCTAAGGCCAATCAGAATGGCACAACACAACCCCTATGTCAATTTCACTTGCATCAGCCCACTTGCTCTCAATACACAAAATCCAATCCCAGTTGCAGCATTGAAGAACATTCCATACTTTACTGGAGAGAATAAGACCACTCCTGGTGATCATGTCAAGGATATTGCTAATATTTGTGCAATCCATGAGATTAATGAGATGCAAGTTGCTGTCAAACTATTGGCATCTTCATTCAAAGGGAAATATTTGCAATGGTTCAAGAGTCTTGCCTTAGGTTCTATCCAAAATTGGAACCAGCTATGTATAGCCCTCCATGAGTAGTTTGGAGAAAAGGGAGATAACTTGTCCCTTTTGGAACAATTAACAACCATCAAGAGAGCTCCTAATGAGCAGCTGACTAAATTTAACTTCAAGTTTCAAAGGACTTGGGAGAGGATTCCAATGGAAGTAAGGCCAACAACAGAAGGTGCTTTTCTATATTACCTTAAAGCTTTAAATTCTGATATTTCTATGTTAATTCAATCCATGGGAGGCACAACTATCCCTGTTGCTTATAGCATTGCCATTAGAGCTGAAAATTGTTTGATTCAGGATGGCAAGCTAGCTCCTAGGCCTCCAATGCCATTGTATCCAAGTTTAGAGGGTCCAAGCACTAGTCAAGTGCCTATTTTAGCTCCTATTCCCACTCCTAGAAATTATAATTCAAGTGAAGCTTCTACTTCATCTTCTAGTGCCTCAAATGAACTTCAAGAAGTCATGAAGCAATTGCAAAATTTAGGTAATGAGATAGTTACACTCAAGAGGTAGTAAGCCCAAGGTTTTAGACCTTTTTTCTAGCCTCAAGCTTAGCCTAACATGTAACCATACCAGCCTCAAAGACTACCCAATCCAACTGTAAATTTAAATCAAACAAGACCTCATACCAATAGACCATTTCAGCCCTATAATCCCAATTATACTTCTACCTCTAAAGCAATAGTGCCAGTGCAAAACAACATATCTCAAGAGTATGATTGGTGTTTCCCATGTAATGAACCTCACAACTAGTCTATGTGCTTCAACATTGCCTTAAATCAAGCATTAATGGTGACAACTAGTGGTGTGGAGGGTGAAGGGAGTTAAGGAAATAACCAACAACAAGAAACCACCTAGCAATAATCAGCTCCAAATGATACCACACTTGTAAACTTGCAGGTAGAAGATTTTTGTGGCATGAATCAAACAATATCCCAAAGTGTTGTAGCCAACACAAGGTCAAAAAGGAGAAATTTGGGTGAAGAACAACCACTTGGCTCCAAGTAATTCACAACCTTCTACCACTCCACAAATTATTGACAAACAAAATGTAGTTCCAAACACGCAAGGACTACCTAAAATAGCTCCTAGGCCAACTTAGATGCTAGTTGTTTCTACCCATGTGCAAGGAATGAATGTGTAGGCCAAGGGATAGCAGAGAGAGGATTCATCTCCATTCAACATCATTGATCAGATGAAGAAGACAAATGTAAACATATCAATGTGGGAATCACTATCCATCCCAGGCCAAAGAGATTTTCTACAAGATGCCATGAAGGACTGGTCAACTTCAAATCAGCAGGTCCAAATGCAAGAGAAGGTACTCACAAATGCCACCTAGCCTGAGGGGAAACATGGAGGATAGCAAGGTAAAATTTTGAAGCCCCCTCCATTCTATGTTTCATTGATCATTGGAAACCATTTAGTACACAATTGCATGATTGATTCCAGGGCAAGTAGTTCAGTAATTCCCAAGAAAATAGCTGATCAGTTGGGGATTCAATATGAAGTCATATCCAAAGGGGTAGTGTAATTGGATGGGACAATAGTAACAACAGTAGGAGTGATTAAAAATTTGAGTCTTACTTTGCATGCATGCCCCAATGTTGTTGTTTTACAAGATGTCTCAGTAATAGATCTTCCACCACTCTTTGCCCTATGTTTTTCAAGGGATTTCACAACTAATATTGGAGGTTATTTATCTGCTGATTGGTCACACATGTTGTTCAAAACAAGATATGGAACTAAAGCCACAATCAGATCTGAGCCTATTGCAAACTTTCACATTGAGCCTCACACTCCAAGCCAAATCAATACCAATTGTTCAGTGTTTGATCAAGAGGATTATCCAAGCACTGATGAAGTTGACACCAAGTTTGGAAGCATCCTAGATCTGAATCTTGATGACCTGGGAAATCAAGGTGCATGCTTTTGATCCTTATCAAGAAATATAAGAATCTGAGCTAGGATTCTATTGCATGCATGAAGAAATTAAGCCTATTCCTAGCATCACCAAACCAGGACCACAAGGATTACAATGAGGTATGGCGGTTGTTTTTGATGGATCAAGGAGTAGAAAAGGTGTAGGAGGGGGAGCTATTCTTGTTTCACCTCAAGGAGTTAAGTATTATTCAGCTTTTAGATTTCATTTTGCATGCTCTAATAACATTCTTTGATACAATGATTGCATTGGTCAATCAAGAGAGGAATAAAGAACTTAAAAGTCTTTGGTGACATTAGTGTGTTGATTGTCAACCAAGCTAAGGGGCAGCATGTTGTCAAGAATTATCTTCTCAAGTGCTACAAAAATAGGGTGTGGGACCTCATTAAATATTTTGAGGGATTTGGCATCAAATCCTTTCCTAGAAAAGAGAACCAAGCTGCTGACAAGCTTGCAGAAGTTGGAGTGGCCTTTGATGTTGTTGAAAGCATCCAAAAAGACAAGGTACAACCAAAAATCCATGTGATTGTGAGGCCTTCAGTGCTAGACAACAATGCAAGTTGGCAAGTGTTTGAAAGTGATCAACAAATCATCCATTTCTTGCAAGAAGAGGCTGAGTTCTTAGCTAAAAATCAGGAAAAGTTGGAATAGCAGTATGGTGACCAAGTGGTACAGCTGAGAACCAACAAACTACCAAAGGGACTTATTACTCTAGAGTCCATTTTCAATCCTAATGATCAGTTTAGGAAGGAGAAAGCAAACATCCAAGTCAAGGGAGAAGATTCAGTGTCCATCTTGGTGGAAGAAGGAAAATCACTCCAAGTTGGTAAAGTGACAATTGAGTGAGAAAGGTATGAGTTCATACAACTTTGTCAAGAATTCCCTGATGTGTTTTCTTGGAGCTATGAAGATTTGAAAGGTTTCAATCCCGAGTTAGCTCAACACACCATTGAATTGGGTCCAAGTGCTAAACCCATTAGGAAAAAAAGGAGGCCAGTCAATCCACACATGGAGCCTCTCATGAGAAAATAATTGAATAAGTTGATAGAGTCAAGTATCATATTCCCTATCAAGCATTCTAGTTGGGTGGCCAACTTGGTTCTAGTTACGAAAAAGAGTGGAGAAATCAGATTGTGTGTTGACTTCAGAGATTTGAATAGAGCATCTCTCAAGGATCATTATCCACTTCCTTCTATGGAGCAGATTTTACAAGTTGTTGCCAGCTCTGAGAGGTTTTCATTACTTGATGAATATTTAGGTACAACCAGATTATGGTGAAAGAAGAGGATCAATTCAAGACATCCTTTACAACCAAATGCAGAAATTATGCATACATGAAAATGACATTTGGGATGTCGAACACTAGAGCTACTTTCCAAAGGGAAATGGACATGGCGTTAAAGGATTTGATTAACAATGTGGTGCTGATATATCTTGATGATATCACTATTCTTTCAAAAATGCAGAAGACCATATCTTTCATTTGAGACAAGTGTTCCAAAAGTGTAGAATATTTGGGGTATCCTTGAATCCTAAAAGTGTATTTTCCTATCCCATGAAGGAAATCTCCTTGGCCACATTGTCTCCAAATAAGGATTATCAATTGCTCTAGAAAGAGTTGAAGCCATAAGATCACTACCATTGCCAAGCCATAAGAAGGCCCTTCAAAGTTTCTTGGGAAGAATAAATTTTGTTTAGAAGTTTGTCCCAAATTTTGCAGCCTTAGTCAAGCCTATCACCAAGATGTTAAAGAAAATCATAGATTTTAAATGGATAGTAGAAGGAAAAGAAAGTTTTGGAGCAATCAAAGAAGCCATCTCACAAGACCCAACTCTCATTAACCAAAATTTCTCTAAGGATTTCATCCTCTATGCATTTGGAGGTGATGATACTATTTCTACAATTTTGGTACAGAAAAACAAAGACAATGATGAGTAGCCAATTTCTTTCTTCAGCCAAATCCTAGAGGACTATGAGGTGAGGTATTATTTTATTGAGAAGCATGTTCTTGCAGTAATCAGGAGCTTGAATAAATTCAAGCACCTAGTTTCAAACAACAAGGTTCAATTGCTGGTTTCTCATGTGGGAGTTAAGGACTTCCTCCTCAAAAAAGACTTGAATGAAAAGAGAGCAGTTCAATTACTCATGTCATGGAGTATGACATTCAGATCAAAGTCACCAAGTTGGTCAAAGGAAAAGGATTGTGTGAGCAGCTTGTCTTGAATAAACACAAGGAAGCATGCGATGATAAGGAGGTTGTTTTGGCGTTGCAAGACAACCATGAGCAAGGAAGAACTCAAGAAGAAAATGATGGTGTCCTCACTCCTTTCTGGACCCAAGACATAATGCACTTCTAAACACAGGTATATGCCCTCCGAGATGAACAAGACCAAAAGAAGACACTTCAGATTACGCAGGCTATCCCATATGCCCTTGTTGATGGTGTTTTGTTCAAAAGGGATGTGAATGGAGTGCTTTCTGAGATGCATTGGTACAAATAAGATTCACGGGGTGTTGGAAGAGTTCCGTGGTGGACAAGTTTGGTGGTCATTTTGCACCGAGAGTGATAGCTCAAGATCATGAGTGCTAGCTATTATTGGCCCAAGATTTTCACCGATTTGTTATGCATGGATCAAGAGGTGCAAGAATTTTCCATTCTTCATGGGTATGGAGAGACTAGCTGCCCTTCCATTGCATCCAATTTCAGTCAACCAGCCATTCATGCAATGGGGTTTGGACTTCATTGGAGTCATTAATACAAATTCAAGCCAAGGACAAAAATGGATTCTAACAAAGAACAAATTACTTCACCAAGTGGATCAAGCGGTGACACTCAAGGAAGCAAATGAATCTAGCATCCCGGACTTCTATGAGGGAATAGCAACCAGATTTAGCATACCTACTACAATAATATCGAGATAATGCATTGGCATTCATTGGGTCCAAGGTAATTGAATGGGCTGTCAAGAATGGGATTTACCTAAACACTTCATCAAATTATTACCCTCGGGGTAATGGCCAAGCTGAATCTACAAACAAGAACTTGTTAAGGATCATTAGGAGGAATCTTGATGAGAATCGAGGTCTTAGCATACTAATTTGAAATCAACCTTATGGGCTGATAGGATAACTCCGGAGAGATCTACAGGTAACTCTCCATTCAAGCTTGTTTATGGAAGAGAGGAAATTTTGCCCATGTCACTTGAGTTTCCAACATTAGAACTCATGAAACAGTTGGAGTTGTTGGAGTTTGAGCCCATGGAGGTTAGATATGCAGAATTGATGGAGCTCCAAGAAATCAGAAATCAGGCGTCCCAAGCAATGGATAAGGATCAAGCTTTGATCAAGAGGACCTTTGATAGAAAGGCCAAGGGTAGATCTTTCCAAGTTGGAGATCTAGTGTTAAAATGGGATGCAGACAGAGAAAAACTGGGGAGGCATTCAAAATTTGATGCCATTTGGAGTGGCCCATACATGGTCACAAAGTGTAAGGAAAATAATGCCTTCCAATTGTCTACATTGGATGGTGAAGAATTGCATATTCCAGTCAATGGAATCCATCCAAGCATATCTACTGAAGGAAATTCTCCACCTTGTACATATTAGCTTAGGTTTTCATTCCTCTAAGTGCTTGTGCACATTTTTTTGTTGTAGATTATATTTTCTTTCCCTAAGTGCTTTGGCACAAGCTTGCTATTCCAGGAAATGTGTTTTGCAGGCCTTGCTCCATCAGATGGTGTTCTACCTTCCATCTTCGTCATTGCGGTGTTCTAATAATTTGGGGTACCAAACAGAGAATTTAATGACCCCATGCCCAATGGATTGCTTCAGAACTGGTAACTTCATCCAACAAGAAGATGGCCCCTCTGAGTCACCAAAATTGTTATCCAAAATGAGCCCCTTGCTCATTTTGTGGCTAACTCCTTTCATTTTCCCTCTCTTGTGCCTCAGTCATAATTTTTTACTTTTAAGGAAGTCAAGACCTTCTAGAAATGGCACCATTAGATAGAGATTTTTCTTAGCTTTCTAGAAAGGTAAAGTTTTCCTCCTAACTCCATGTATTTTTGAAGTTATGGCTCAGCAGAGTTTTCATGGAAAATTTTCCCAAGAAAAGTTGAGCCAATAAGATGATGCCACGTGTCCTCTGAAGTGGTAGAAGGCGGAGGTAAACTTGGATTTTTACCAAGTGTTTGGAAAAGTTTCAGAAGGAATTTTTTTCACCCCGAGGGCCCGCCAATGAATAAGATGCTGCCACATGTCCAGGTGGAGGGAAGATAGAAAATTTGACTAAGTGTTGGCGCCATGGAAAAATCTCCAGGAAAGGTCCACACCCAATCACACTATGCCATGTGTCCCAAGAGTGGCGGAATGTCGGGAGGTGGAGGAAAGATTGGAAATTTTGCAAAGTGTTTGAAGGAGGTGTGAAAGGGAAATTTAGCCCAAAGGCCCGCCGACCAGTCAGATCTCGCCACGTGTCACCTCGGCATCGGGGGTGGGGGCATGAAAGGATTTTTTTTTTTTTTTCGCCCAAGTGTAAAAAATCAAAAGAAAACCCACCCCCAAGGGCTGAGCCAATAATAGGAGGCCATGTGTCCTAAAGACCTACAGAGTGTGGGGAAGAGTTGGGATTTTTTCCCAAAGTAATTTCAAGGGAAAAAGGTAAAGAAAATCTGCCCCCAAAACCCGAGCCAATCAAATCACGCCACGTGTCCATGTGGTGGAAAAAAACACAAGGCAAGCTTGTAGGGAAAAATGAGCATAAAGGCCCACATCCAATGGGATCTTTCCATGTGTCCCATTAGGAAAAATGGTCCGGGCAGGTGGAGAATTTGAAATCAAAAGCCCACAACAAATCATGTCATGCCATGTGTCCTCGTGTCATCGACCTTACGTGAGATTTTTGGAAAATTTTCCAATGGCCAAAACGGTGGAAAATGAAGCACAAAAGGCCCACGTCTAATCAGAACATGCCATGTGGGACTAGGAGTAGTGAGACATGGAGATTTTTTGGGAAATTTTCCCAAATGCAAAAAAGTGGGAAAATTTCAAATTTTTGGCCCGCCAACCCATTTTGGCCCTGTTTTGCCCTAAATTTTCAAACAACCATAAATTTTGATCCAGAGCTTGGTTTTTCACGTTATTTATATCAACAGAAAGATGGTGAAATTATCTACATGATTCCAGGCTCAATTTTGTGTTTTGATGGATTTTGGAGAGATAAAATTAAAAATTCCTCCGAAACATGGTAATTAATGGAAATGACGTTTCAACCATTATTTTCATGAAGAATGGCTCGCATTCTCTCCCAACATGGTGAAAAATGTTAGGGAATGGATCTGTAAGGATGCCCATCTGTTTTATTGCATTTTTATTAGTGGTGGAAGCACCTCCCATGTTTTTCCGCATTTCTCTCTCTTGGGCTTGATTTTGGTATTGTAAAAGCTAGTTTTGGCTCATTTTGAAGGGGTTGCACATTTTTATGTTTTGGAGGCTCCCTTTTTCACCCTATAAAGTAATTTTGTGGAATACCAAACCTTTTTCAAGGTTGCAACATATTTTCTACCTTTTTGTTGATGTAATGCATGTATTTTGATATTAAAAATGACAACACAAGCTCGTGAATGATTTTCAGTCCTCTCTTGGGTGTTTGATTTACCCATGATCTTTCATTAAATTTTATCAGTTTTTGTATGATATTTTGTTGCATTTTTGTAATCTATGTCAATCTACGAAGTAAAAATGCTCACCACTCCCTTGGTGCATCACCTTAACATAGTATTAGTCTTATTTTTCTTGTATTCTCTATCTCTAATCCCCCTTTACAATTTAGAGTAGGAATTAGGAATTTAACCCTTTACAAATTTCATAAGTGCACTTGGAATCAAACATACTAGATGTCCATGAAGTAGCCTATCCTTTATGTTCATTAAACACTTGCAATGCTTGATGTTCTCGAGTTGCCTAGTGAAGAATGGATAAACATTCAATTTGTCGGTAATCAAACTTCTGTCAAGATGACATCCCCAAATATACCCAAACTCATGTGTCTCTCTGCAAAATCCTCTTACTTGTTTGACTGGTGGTGTTTAAGGTCATTCTCGAGCCAATGATTCATACTCGAGAGGAGTTTCAAAAAAATTACATTTCTTCCAAGCTAGGATTAGTCTTCCATCACTCCTTTTGGAGCAATCCCAAGTACTCAAATGCCATCTCTTGTTATGCCCAATAAGGAATCCATCAACATCAACAAACTCAATGAGTAAAAATATAATCACTTCCCTTAATGATTTGGCTCAAAGACATATCTTTAGCTATGTTTCTTGACATATACCCCATTTGGCAGGAAATCACTCATCAAATTTTAAATTCCTCTCACGATAAGATGCAAGATGCACCACCAAACCCTTCACACAAATAATTACCAACACTTCTCTTGCAGCTGTGTCACTTTGATAAGGAGACAAGAAGATTCATTAGATGGAAAGGTTCGATTGTGAAGAATGGATAAACATTCAATTGTGAATCAACTCCCCAAATATACCTCATGGCATGAGGAGGACATTTCTTCCCGATTTTTGTTTGGGACAAATGCTCTCTTATTATGAAGTAAAAAAAAAGCAGTATTTGTCAAATATCTTGGCAAAAATCCTAAACTACCGGTGGTGTTTCAAGGTGTTTCTCTTCACTCTTTGAAGCTTCTTTGGGAATACTTATGAGTAAGGGTGTTTTAGGTTTGGCTTGAGGCCCATCTCCCTTAAGAACTTTACTTATAGTGTTATAGTCTTTCTCTTGAGCTACAACAACATTCATCAACAATTGTCTATATTCTTCAAGGGATACCACCATCATACTTGTTAATCATCAAAGCTCTGAAGTTTTCAAAGTCATTGTTAAGAATTTCAAAAGTTTGCACTACATCAACTTCAAGAGTTTGAGGGGAAGAAATATTTGTACCTATTTGATGCAATCCAAAAATGCAAGCAAATGTCCTTGTACTTATCACTTTAGTAGATGTTTTTCTCCTTGTGAGATTGAAGAAAACCATCATGTACATATCATAATCAGTACCATCATCATTATTAGCTTCACCATCTTGCTCATCCATTTCACATGGAGGATGGGGTAGAAAAACCTATCACACCAATCAATATCATTAACTTCCTCAACAACAACAACCCTAACAAATAGGGATCGGGTAAAAATCTCCCTTCACGTGCTTGAGGATGTTTATTTGCAGACCCCATGGGTCCTTTCCCTCTATCATCTACCCTTTGATCACCTCTAGGATGATTGGAAAATATGTCATGGTTTTGTGCTCTTTATTGACCTTGTGAAGTCTATCCAATTCCCTTATCAACTCTTGCCAACTTGTATGAGATTTCTTTGACATCCCCTACCAAAGTTTTCACAACCTCTTCCAAATCAACACCCTTGCTAGCTTGCAGTTTTTCAGGGTTTATCAACTTTACACCATCTCTCTTGAGAGGTTTCCCAATTGCTTTGATATTATTTTCAATTTGAAGTGCCATGGTGAAAGCTTGCCTTAGATTGGTAGGGTTCTTGTCTCTTAAGTAGTAGGCTTCCTTTTTATCAAATGCTTTTGTATATTTGATTAAACAAGACTCATCACAAGGCCTCAAACTAACAACAAACCTTCTCAAAGTTTTGTTAAACCTTGTGTTGAAGTCATGGAACGATTCATTGGGATTATTCTTGATATTTTCAAATTTAGACAAGAGAAATCTAGGATCACTCTTGTCACCATATTGTAACCTAAATGCATTATTCATCTCAATCCATGAATCAATAGAATTATCAGGCAGAGCCTTGTACCAATCCCTAACATCCTCTTCTAGTGTATGAATGAACAATTTAATATACACATCTTAAAACTCTATTTCAAAATCCTCCATCATGTTAACAAAAAGTTTGAGATGTTGATAACCAGTTATAGCATTATTACCTTGGAATTTTAGCAACCTATTTCTAACATCTTGTGGGAAAACATTTGGGTAACCATCCATTCCTCTAAATTCTATAGGACCAAAGGTGTTAACAAAAATGGAGGTCTAGGCTGAGCCATATTGTTTGGTGGAGGTGATATTGGGGGTGACACAATATGATGAGGAGTGTAAGATCTTTAGGGCTCAAGAATGTGGTTCACAAGATTGGTATCCTTTAAGTGGTGATTTTATTGAAAGTTTTATTTGAATTGAAACATAGAGGTGTAGATTGGAGAAGGAACTTACCAGGTACAACAAAAGGACCTTCACTAGCTAAGGTAAACAAGTTTATGAAAGGATTTCTTGAATCAGAATCACTTGAAGAAGAATGATAATCCTCTACCAAAGGTAGATCTCTCTCACCAATGGATACATATTTTCTTGATGTCTGACCTTTAACAACTTTCCAAACTCTTCTCCCTTCTAACTCTAAGTTCCTTGAATCTAAAAACAAATTCTTAGCAGAGTCTCTAACGAAGAGAGATCTTCTTCCTTCTAGTTTTGTAGAGGTTAGCAACACCAAAGTAAATGACATAAAAGGTAAGACATTGGTATTTATCAATATCAGAACAACATGGAGTCACCACTAAGGATTTTCACCTTAGTTGTGCAAATGCACTAAAATACTCTGTCAAATATCTATCAGCACTAAAAATCTTGCCAAAATTTATAGATCAGACCTTCCTTTCTTTGAATTTATCAACCACAAATGCAAATGAAGTGCAACAACTACTGGAAACTGATAAAATTGTAGGTAGAACTTATATCTTCACTTAATCCTTACAAATCTGATTATAAAATGATGCTTCAACAATGTATTTGCATGCAAAATTTACAAGGGACATTACCAGGGTTTGACATGCATTCAAATATCTCAAATATGTATGCACATGGATCAGATTGAACTAAGAAAATATCAAACTCAGAACTCTACCCTTCATTCCAGTCTTATAAATTTGATCAGAAGATAAAACTTAGATTTGTAATTGCACATAAATCACGTAAGAAGTATTACCAAAGATATGAAATACTAAAATACTAAATAATATCCCCGACAAAGTGGTGCCACCGGTGTTAGTACCCAATTTTTTTATCCTTTTCAGTATGAGTAGCATCAAAGATATGACATGAATCTTGAAGTCAGATAGATCATGATGTGTGTCATTTTGTATCCGGGGATGTGATCTAACTGGCACTCAAATTTGTGGAGAGATGGATAGCACTCAAATAGGACTTGATCTTGTCCTAACTGTTTTAGGTTGTGCCTTTCAACCAAGGTAAGAGGACCTATTTTGTAACCCTCAAATGGTGAAGGAGATGAAGATATCCCTCAATTTGTGTAAATGGTATGAAAAGGGCCTTGAGAAAATATGATCAACACTCCAAATCTAACTTTCACAAGTTGTCACTCCCAGATTATGGAGATATTTTCAATGCAAGGAAAGGGTTACTAAAGACATTGCATGATCCTGATTTGCTTTTTACATTTTTGTAGATAAATTATATTTTGTTGTTGACACACAATGCAATGCAGGTGTAGTATGGGCTAGGATTAGTTATTTTGAATGAATTATTTGGTGGGATATTTTAGACAAGACTAACCATAATTTGCCAAATTCTTTGAGGACCTTTACAAGAAATTTGTAAGACCTAAACAACAGAATACTTCAAAGGGGTTAAGTTACTTCTTCAACCAGGATATGTGTAATAAATGGAAGCCCAGATCTGCACTCTTCCACAAAATATTTGACAACCTACCACAAAAGCTTGAAGTAGATGAATGAAAAAAGCATCCAGAAACCTCTATTTTATCATGACCTAAGGTGTAGCCAAATGTTTACAAACAATCTCTAAATTTAAGGAAGGTAAAGTGATTTTAAATTTTTTTATCTCGTTATCGGATGAAAGCTCTTTTGAATGGGAGATTGCAAATGCTACTAAACTATCAACAAGAAATGAGACCATGTATCATCAAGAGATATTTTAAACACAAGACTACAATAAGAGCAAGAAACAAAAATTGAAAACATTCAAACATAAATGCATGCAAATTTTGCAAAGAGACAACACAAAATAATCTAGAATGACAAAATTTATCAAAAGAGGGAATGTTATAAGAAAAACTTAGATCTTGTTGATGGCTTTACAACTAAAACCAACTCAACATGATACAAATATGATGCAAAATGGAATTAGAAATGGTTCTCGTGTGATTTCTCAGAGAATGGGATTTTTCCCAGTTTTTCCCATGAAATTATAAGTTTCTCTAACCTTTTGCATGTCCAAGAACATGCATTCTATAACATTATATTACATTTGATCGTTTTCCAAATAAAATAATATTCCCAACATAAATTTTGTTACAAAATTCCAACATGATTCGTAGATAGGGACATTTAATAAATTTGCAACAAAATCGCACAGTGTTTCAAAAAGGAAAATCATTACAAATCCTTCATCATTACCAATTGTGGAGGCACATTTTTCAATCTCAAAGCATGCAAACCCTTTAATTTCATTATTTCATCCTTATCCCTCCATTATTTGATTTTGTAACTTCTTGATTTGATATTTCACGTTTTAGATGGGTTGGGGCAAAAATCATTTCAAAAATATCTCAAATCTATAAATTGATCCCTAAAACCACTTGCATTGGTCCTTGTAGGCACAAACAACATGAATTTGCCAAAAATTGATGAAAATTGATGCAAAATTCACATTTTCAAGCTTCATGGAGAAAAAATGGTAGCCAAAATGAAAAATGTACCATTACCATTGATTTCCTCTTTTCCCTTCAATTTGGGCCCTCCATGTGTCAAAATGTGATTGGGAATGGATTTGGGATCATTTTTTGACTTTTTAACATCTTTGGAAAAATGTAAATTTTTGACTTTTTTCTCCGCCTCTCCACCCTTGAAATTTGGTGCTAACACGTGGCATGTGGTGGGTCCTATTTAAGTCACGGCTCAATTCTGCACATTTTCACCCTTTTTTGGAATTTGGAAATTTTTCACTTTTTTCCCCACGGCCCGCACCTCTTCCTTTTTCCTTGACACATGTCCACTTCTCTATCGCTGAGGATCCACGGCCTTATTTCATGTTTTAACCCCTTTTCTCGCTAAAGGAAAAATTTTCACTTTGCCTCCGTGGGCCCGCACCTATGATTTCTTTTCTACCACGTGTCACCTTTTGATTTATTGTGGATCCATGCCTCAATTTATCTTTCTAATTCTTTTTTTCCAAAAGGGAAAAAATTCCCCTTTTCCTCTAGGAACTCGCCGACCCACTCTTCCCGCCATGTGTCTCCCCGTTATACTTGGCGTACCCGTGGCCCCTTTCGGAACTTTCATCCCTTTCACCAAAAAAGTAAAAAAATGCCTAAGTCCTTTTCCAGTCCACACTCCCCTCCGACCCTTCCCCGCTAGGGGTCCACCCTTGATTGGCTTCGTGGACTCGTGGGCCTATTTTAATTTAAAAGACCTTTTCACCAAAGGGTGAGATTTTCCAAACTGATCCACCTTTCTCCCTAACTTCCATGTGTCTCCCTTCACTCCACTGTGGACCCATAGCACTTTCCTCAACCTTTATCCCTTTTTTCCAAAAAGGAAAAAAATTCTAAGTCCCCTACCCATCTACCTTCATTCTGCATGTGACACATGTCCCTTCTCTAGGACCTACAGAGCTGTGGGGGAAATATTGAAATTTTGCCCAAAACCAAACAACGTTAAGTTTTATAGAAAACTCGTCAAATCTTGACCAACAAAAATGGCCACATATGAGGGGAGGCTTGAGATTAATTTTGATGGGAAAATGACACCCGTATGACCGTCAAAAAACACAAAATTTGACAGAGATGCTCGAATTTGATTTTTTCTTCGTGGGTGAAGGATTTTTTGGTCAAAAAACAAAGGGAAATTGATTTTATGCAATTTTTACCATGGAAAAGGATTTTGAGGGAAAATAATAAAAAACAAGGAAATTCAAGCTCCAAAGGCTGGGAAAAGTGTAAAAATGATAGAGGCCCGTGGATTTGGAAATTTAGGGCACAAAGTAAGGCATACATGTATTTTTCTTTCAAGTTGGGGCAAAATAATAAGTTTATGAGAACTTTTCAAGGCATTCAATCTAGATGGGGAGATTTATAGACCACCAAATTTGAAGAAAAATATTTTAGAGCATGCAAACCAAAGGGGAAAGATGGCAATATAACATAGGATTAAAATGGGCACCAATAGAGACCATACGAATTGAATCATAACTTGTGCGTGAAGTTCAAGGAGGAAATAGATAAGATGATAGCGTCAAGCATTATTGAAGTTGTTGAAGAGTCAAAATGGATAATTCCAATGGTAATTAACATCAAGAAGGATAGAAGGATAAGGATATGTGTTGATTACAGGGACCTAAATGTAGTATGTGTCATTGATCCTTTCCCAACCCCATTTACTAAAGAAATATTAGGAGTGGTGGGCACAAGGTCTATTCTTTCACAGAGGGATTATCAGGCTATCACCAAGTAAGGATCACAAAGGAGGACCAAAGGAAGATGACTTTTTCCACCGAGTGGGGAAGTTTTTCCTATACGGTCATGCCATTTGGATTGAATAATGTACCTAGTATGTTCTCGTACATTTTGGTACAAGCTTTCCAAAACTTTATCCATAAATTCTTCAGTCTACCGGATGATTAGATAGTATATGGGTTTGTGAAGGACCATTGTCACCACTTAAGGTTGATGTTTGAAAGGTTTTGGTAGTTGAGGATATCCCTTAACATTAAGAAATGTGTCTTTTCTAACACATTTGGAACACTATTGGGACACATCATATGTAAGGAGGGCCTACTAGTAGATCTATAAAAATTATAATAATTGTGGGATTGAGAGAGACTACTAGTCAAAGCGTAGTGCGTGGATTTATTGGGCACACGGGGTACTACAAGAAGTTCATAAAGGGATATGCCAAGATCGCTGCACCTTTAGAAGAGTTTCTTAGACATAAGAGTTCTTTTAATTGGGGAGAGGCTCAACGAAGGCATTTGACACTTTGAAGGATAGGCTTTTCACTATTCCCATCCTATGTTTCCCTTCTTGAGATAATCCTTTCCATGTTCATCTAGATGCCTCAGAACCTCCATTAGATCATTACTTACACAACTTTGTGAAGGGATTTTTATCATACTTTTTGCTTTACAAGAAAAAAATTGACACCAACAAAGTAGAAATACACTATGACCGAGTACAAGGAATTCTCAATGATCTACGTGCTTCATAAATTCGTGACGGATTTGTTGGCAACACCTTTTATATTTTACATTGACCATATGGCATTGAAATACTTAGTGAACAAGCCCATTCTACAAGGGCGTATGTGTTGGTGGGGTTGGTGGGTACTATTGTTCCAGGAATTTAAGTTCATAGTGGTTGTCAAACCAGAAAAAGTAATTCTAAACTTGACCATTTGTCTAGGATTGATTTAGGGGAGGATGCACGAGTAATGAAGAGACTATGCCAAACACACAACTATTTAGATTGTGGCATGTGCCCTCGGATTTGGAGGATATTACAATATTTCTCAAAATAGGTGTGGTGCCATATGGAATGAAGGCCTTCAAAAATAAGAAGTTGGCCATACGTACCATGCCCTATATGCTAATTAGTGGAGAATTGTACTAATGGGTCATGATGAGGTTCTACGCCAATGTGTACTAGAATATGAGCGCATTTTAATTATGGAAGAATCACATGGTGGGATTGGAGGAGGAAAATATGTGAGAAATGTAACCATGTGAAAGATTCTACTCATAGGACTATGGTGGGAGACCATTTATCAATATTACATCAAGATTTGTAAGGCATGTGACCATTTTCAATGCCTTATAAAACTTGGAAAAAGGGATGAAACTTCCTTGTGACAAATATCCAGTGTGGAACCATTTAAGAAATGGGATATTAACTTTGTTGGACCAATCTCACCAATAACACAAAGGGCTAGTTCGTGGTATATCCTCACTTTCACAGATTACTTGACAAGGTGGGAAAAGACAGTGCCTACAAAGGATTCTACACTGACTACCACTGCTATATTTTTATGGGAAAACATAATCAACAAGTATCGATGCCCATTGAGTTTGACAAGTGATAGACGTAAGAACTTCCTCAATGAAACGGTCAAGATTCTACTATCATAATTCATGGTGGCCCATCACAAAACTACTCCCTATCACCCTTAGGAAAATGGAACTGCTGAGGCATTTAACAAAATACTTAGCCACATGTTGACTAAAATTTGTGATGTTGGTAGACAGGATTGGGATGAAAAAGTATCGATCATTATTTGGGCATATAGGAAACCTACAAGAGGTTAAATAAGGCCACTCCATTTCAACTAGTGTTTGGCATGGAAGTTGTCAGATGCCGATTGAATTTATGTTACCTTCACTATGTATAGAACATGTAGGAGGGTTAGATGATGAACAAGCATTGGAAATTTTTTTGACACTATGAATGCTAAAGGAGATGGATTGAGTTTTAGGGAGGTAAGTTCCCTAGTTGGTGACCTCTACCAGAGAGAGTAAAATGAATTTGATGCCTATAACAAGTTAGAGGCCAACTTACAATGAGATTTTCCTAGCTTGTTGCAATAATGCCATCACTTACCCAATATTTTATTCTTTCCCAAATTCTTCATCCCCTTATTCTTTTCCCAAGACATAAGTCTACTGTAATTATTTATTCATTGGAGAATTTTTCCCATGGGTAGAGAAGGGCTTAGTATGGGGTGATTTTGACCCCTAAAATATTGGTTAAGTACAAAAAGGAACATGGGTGTGCAAGGCATAGGTTGAAGGATGGGTGTGTAAGGAGAAGGTGTGCAAGACAAGGTTCTAGGAAGGTTTTAAAATGTCCGTGTTATGTGATGGAAGACAAAATCTCGGACTTAGCCATATTTGGTGTATCGGGTAGGACACGAAAATTTTGACTCAACCGCACATGCGGAGTGGATAAGGTGTAAGCTTGGTTTCAGTTGGCCTAGGAAGGAATATGCCCTATGATAGAAGTTTCAAGAAGACATCATGACAAAAGTGGACAGCTTAGGCTTGGAGGAGGATGATCCCATGGAGGACCATAGTCATACACTTGGCACCAAATATGATGCCGTAGAAGGATGAGTCGGCATGTTGGGATTCCTATATATATAAGTGCCCGCTTAAGAAAAGGGTGGTGGGATCATGGATAGAGAGAGATGAATAGAGAGCGAAGCTCTATAGAAATTCTGTAAGGAGTCATATTGGGTTTGGTAGATGAAATATAGGAGAAGGATGTATGAAGGGCTTGGGGTTTATATTTATTTTTGAGAGCTAAATGATATGGATCTAGTTATGATGCATGAATTTGGTCTGCCATAATGTGGTGATTTATAGAAATCCTAATAAATGTAATGTGGTTACCAAGTTAATTGAATATGATCCTTCTTGGTTTGGATTCATATAAGATTCTTCATAGTTACTTTTCATGTATGTATATAAGATGAATATGAATTCTATGCGGTTCCCTTTACTTTTGATTTAGTTCTTTAAAGTTTGTTAAAGTATCTCGTCTATAATGATTGCAATGATCTAGAGTTTTTCTAAGCTCTTTGATATTTTATGTTTCATTCCCACTCACTTCCTTTAAATTTTGGATCATAGATGATGTTTTCCCACTCAACTCATATAAAATAGAGACTTGGCATCCGCGCATGCCTTGGGTGAGTGCCCAACACTTTTTGGGTGATAGGTCGGCATGCATGTGATTCCATTGTTCTTTAGTGGGTGTAAAAATGACTACATTACCTGGGTGAACCAACTATAGCATAATTTATTTCTAAATTTTGCTTGTGTGATGGTTATAATCACTCACATCCATATTTTCCAAGTGTGACTCCCACTCTTTTACTAGCAATACCCCATATGGGTACTGCATTTCCGCATACCATTATTCATTCAAGCTCATGATGGTAGCTATTTTATTTCTTTTACCCTTTCCCTTCTATTTATTAGGTGAGATGATAACCTTCTTTGGGTCCATTCTTCTAGTTGGGATGAACTTAAAAATCCTTCCTCTTTCTCTTCACTATAACTCTACTTAATCCCAAAGCTCACTCTTGCAAAGAAATTATTTTTCCTTTTTTTTCCTAACTACAAAACACTAACTGGGAAATCCTTCCACAAGATGATGCTACTCAACCAACTTTCCCCATGCCTGTGTACTCCTTCCACTTTGGTTTGTGGATCTGTTCTATTCACACACTTTAGATCTATAAGATTCTTCTTTACACAAATTTCTCTGAATGCCCTAGTTTGCAAGAGCTTCTTTCACTTCGTAATCGCAAGGTAAAATAATGATGTGCTTGACTTCATATTTATAGCTTTTCCTTCTTTCCAACATTAAATGTTATACCACCTACCAACATACTTAACACTAAATGTGGATTTTTCCTTAAAACCAACCTCAAGCACTTTTTCCCATGCACCTAATCCTATGTGAAAAAATCAACAAAATTTTGGCATGCACAAATCCAAATGGAATGAAGACTCTTACATGCATGTCAACAACACTAAAGGCACTTCTTCTGTCCTCTTTCCTATTTTTTTCTCTCACTTGCCTCATGTTGTTCTTGTGATTTTCCCTCTTTGTATGTGGTCTCTGCAAATCCTTATCCTGAAACCAACCATTCTCGTCGACATCTCTTCTATGTGTTTTCTTAACCTTACGCATTTTTTCTCCTTTAACTAGGACATTCACCACAACTTCTACTTCCTTCTAAAATTTTTGTTATAATACTCTACCCCACACTTAGACGATGCATGGTCCGTTGCACTTACACAACATTGGAAAATAATGTGGTTACTAGTGCACAAAGTGCAAAATGAAACAAAAAGAAAGGAATAAGCAACGAGAAAAGGGAAATTATAAGCTAATTGGCAATAATGCCTTATTAAAAACAACAAGAAAACTTATTTATAATAAGGATTTATCCTACTCCCATTGAAATTCCCGATAATCTCATCCCATCCAAAGACTTCAGAATCGGAAATTTCTTGAATTAAAAATAAACGAGATGATGTAGGGTCTTAACCAATGGACTTTCAACTTCTCATAATGGCACAAATACTTGGAATCTTACAACAAAACTATCTTCCCAACCTAAAACTTATTGTTCTTGATATGATGATCATGTCACACCTTTTGTTGGGCCCCTAGAATATTGGCTAAGTTAAACAGGCAGGGTTTAAGGAAGCTCGTGGCGCATGCAGATGCATGAAAAGAACCAAGGGTTCGGACGTAGAAAAATTGGGAATTTTGGATAGAACACTTGAAAAGCATGACCCAACTACGCATGCTGACCGGATAAGGTGACATCCTGGTGATAGGATGGCCTAGGAAGGAGCATGCCTACGGTAGAAGCTTCTAGAAGCACATCATGGTGAAAAGTGGAAAGCTCAGGCTTGGGAGAGCATGCTCGCATGGAGGACCACATTCAGACACTTGGCATCAGATCTAAGGGCACTGGAGGATGAGTTGGTAGCCCATAGAAAGGCTATAAATACAAGCACCTGCAGAGTAAATAAGGAGAGAACAAAAAGAGGGTGGAGCTCTGCAGAAATACTACAAGAACTTTGTTAGTGGATAATGGTATTTGGGAGAGAATGTATAATGGGTATGGGGATTGCAATTTTTTTGATAGCCTAGCTACATTAGTCCAGTTGTAATGCATGACTGTAGTCTATTTCTCTGTGACATTTTGTAATGGCTCCATGGATGTAATGAGGTTACCAGTTATATGAATATGAATATCAATGATTCTGATGCATACGTCTTTCTCATAGGTTCTCTTTCATTTATGTTTATGCTAAGTATGGATGCTTGTATACTTCTTTCTATTATGGTATAAGTTATATAATTTGTTAAGTACTTTCTATCTGTAATGACTACAAGGATCTAGAGGCCATTCTGAGCTCTATGGTTCTTGAATGTCTTAACTCCATTTAAATCTCTTAAGCAAAATCATAGATGATGATATTTCCCACTAAACTCACATAAAAGAGAGACTTCCACACCCGTACGTGCCTCGAGTGAGCACCCAACATCTGCTGGGTGATAGGCCGGTGCACATGGGGTACCTTTATTTTGTGATAAGGGTAAAAATGACTACATCTTGGTTCCATTGCCGGGACCTCTTTTCAAAGTTGTAGTGGGAAATAACATACAACATGATCTGTGTAGTGAGTAATGACAGAATGGTTAACTTTGGAAAGTGTTGAATCATGGTTCAAGAGCATGGAGGATGAATTTTCTCAGAGATTTAGCACTGGACCTGAGTTTGATGCACGTAAATGGGTAGAAGAGAACCTCTACCATGATTTATATGAAACATTTTTCTATTGTTTCCCAGTAGAGCTGTATGAATGGCTCTCAGCGTATGCGTCTAGATCAAGTTGGCATTATGGATCATGCATGTGGACCCAAGAAGATTACCAAAGGTTGTAGGATGTAGATTTGATGTGGACCCATGCTGTGGATCATTGGTGGAAAGGATTAATTTCTAGCTACACTCTGAGTACACCATTTCCACATATTCTTTTCCGAGGTTGTTGAGTTTGAGTTTCTACAGAATCTAGAGGATCATTTGTATGTGTTATCCCTCTGACAATGAATATCCTAGTTGTTACTTTTGGTTTAGAGGCATTTTCAATGGCTAGCTAGACCATTCGAGCATTGGGCGAGGGAGCTAGGGTGGAGGAAGATGAAAATATTAGAACGGAGAAGGAAAGGAAGGAGATATTACTCAAGTATAGTGAAGCACATTAAAGGGATATTTCTGGATGATGTGAGGCTACAAGTGTGATGGATCTATGAAGGTAGATGTTACGGGAAGGAGTTGAGGTTCACGTGGAGGACGTGGAACCTGAGTAGTCTGTGTTACCCCATCTTGGAAAGGACGTAAGAGAGATCCCTTCACACCGGTGAGATTTCATCACGCGAAGATAGAAGATTCATTGGCATGTATCTCAACCCACCCAAAGTGATCAAACACCGGCACTTGTTTTTCCAACCGTGAAGGAGTATCATTTACCTAGTTGATATCAAGGGAAGTGATAGATATTTGCCTAGGAGTTACAATTTTTTAGTTCCTACTTCTATGGCTACATATATTCTATTTTTAGAGGATTATTTGGATAAGGATCTAGTATACAATCATTTTCTCTCATGTCCGGGAGGGGCCCGGGTATAATAGTGGTAGTGGGGAACAATCACAGACCATCGGTGCATAGTTCAATGGAACCATGGGGAAACTTGGCATGACTACTACAGGACCTGGTGGGTCACGGGGCACAGGACCTAGTGAACCTAGTGGTTTTGGTGGTTCTAGTGGATCTAGTGGCTCAAGAGGCACATGACCTGGTGGATCTGGTGGCAGAGGAAACATTGGAGGGAACCAGCCACTCCCTCAAGTCTTCTTTGAGATGTCATTACACTTTCCATATTATAGAGGTATTAGGGATGCTGTGGAACATGTTCACAATTTTGAACTGCTATGACATGCAAAGGGTATCACAACCATAGAGTGGAAGGCTAGAAAGTTTGCAACCATGTTGTAAGGACTCACACATAGTTGGTATATGAAATATGACCCTCATCAAATAGTGGTGGATTATACTACTTTAAAGAATGCATTATTGGTAGAATTCCACATCCCTAAGTTTGAACAAAAGAGCATCAACACTTTGAAGGATATTCAACAAAGAATGGAAGAGAGTGTACAAGAGTATGATGTGTGATTTAAAACTCTCTTGTCTAAATTATCATATGATATTCACCCTTCACATCATGATTAGTGGTTTGTTGGAGGATTGATCACACCTTTTAGAAGGGATTTATCTCATAAAACTTTCACATACCCGTGTGAAGTGTTGGAAGCTACTCTGTGCCAAGGTTGTTGGTAGTATTGATACTGGTGTTAGCCCATTCTTAGAGGCTCAAATTTCTGCTATGGCTAAGCAACTGGAAAATTTGTCTGCAAACTCATCCCATGAGACTCACAATGGTTTATGGTGCACATATTGTGAAGTAGAGGGGCATGTCAATGATAATTGCCCCCAGAGGATGGTACGCATCGTGACAGTAGACTATGAGATTTTTCGTGGGGACCATGATGTAAGTAGATGCCCCTTGTTACAACACACAATCTGGAAGAAAGTGTCTTTCTACTATAAGATCTATACCTCTACAACCCATGATACTAAGGATTGTAGGCTCATTGATTAGATTGATGAGGCCATTGATCATGCGGTGTGCCAGACCAGCATTGTCAGTAGTTCCAAGGGTGATTATCACCATTATGAGGAGTGCACAAATGGAGGCACGTGTGGAAGGAGTTTTTGAGGAGGATTCTATGGTCATGGTAACCACAGTGGAGGAAGGACTAAGTTCCCGCATAGAACATGTTTCAATTCTAGGTCTATAGAGCATTATAAATGAGAGTGCCTGGACCTGTTACAGTGCTCATGGTGTGGAAAGAAGCAAAAGTATGAGGAGTTCCCAAAGTTGTTTGAGCACATGAATCAACAAAGCACTGAAAGATAATGGTGTTGTAATGGTCAGCATTAAAAAGGAAGATGCAATGGATGCCATGGGTAACACGGGATGTAGGTTTGGAACCAGTTTTGGTAACAACAAGAGTAAAATCCATGCACGTAAAAGAGATATGAGATACCAAGGTAGAAGAACTTGGTTTCGAGGGAGGAAGTAGTTCATGGAAAGTACCTAAACCTTATGCATCAAAAGGAGGTATATCAAGACACCATGGATTTCATTCGAGTTTACAAGGGATGATCTAGTGTCTAAAGGAGCATTCCAGGAGGGAGGAACAAGGAAGGAGAGTCGAGGCACCAAGGGATGACCTAGATGAGGTCAAGGAAGTATGTAAAATGCTAAGGCAAGAGAATATTATTCCCTTGCTAGGATCATGGTTGAGAGAGAAGGTACCACACACCGGAGGAGAGTGCGAGAGGTAGGTCTTGCACATAAACCTTCCCCCTCATAGCCTTGACTATGATAAGGAGATCACATTGAATGCAATTGTAGATGGATGGCTCCTTAGTAATATCCTCATTGACATAGGCATGGAGGTTAATGTTCTAACTCTAGATGCATGGCATCAAATGGGAAGACCTACATTACAGCCATCTTTGAATGTGTTGTATATGGAAAATAAGACTAAGGAAATGCCCATCGGTGTCTTAAAGGATGCAACTATCACTATCTAGGGAGCTAAGTTTACTGGGACTTCAAGTCTTGGCACTCACCGAGGTAGAAAATTTTCCAGCACTACTTGGGTGCCCATGGTGTTACAAGAACAATGCGGACCTTTGGTTCAAAAAAGGGTACATCATCTTTGAAAATAAGGAGGAGTGGGTCATTATACCCTTGGCTGATGGGAAGTCGATGCCCTATACTGAACCTCTAGGAGAAGAAGTTCTGGATAGGATATATGTGTGCTTAATCAGGGACCCATAGATAATCCATCCTACTGATGGAATTATCTAATTTGAGGATGCTCAGTCAGTAAGTGACACCACTAGCTTAGCATGTGATAATTGGGTGCATGGGACTTATGAATTAATTGGATGGAAGTTAGAGGATTGGTAAAAAATTAATAAAGGTGCGCATGGTCTAGCGCCTAGGAGGAAAAAAATTAAGTTAAGTATTCGGAGGGGCCTTCCTAAGATATTTTTAGAAGAGATGAAAACTCAGTGGAAGGAGGAGAAGGAATGAAGAGGGATGCTAAGTTATGTCCTACTCAAAGACAATGACATGGTGGTGGGCTACACATCAAGAGAGCCTTTTGGAATGGCACAAGGTGAGAATTGCTCTCTCTTGTCAGATTTTCTAGAAGTAACATGCCCACCATCATCAAGGACTACCATGGTAAGGAGCCCACCTCTTTCCATATCCAGGAGTGTGAGAGGATCTAGAGAGAAGGCATGAAATATTTTCCACCATCCCTTTGGGTACACAAGTTATATTCTACACTACAGGGTTATGCACACACATGGTACATACACTCTGAGACACACCGCCAAATAGGAAATTGGTAAGAGCTAGTAGCTGACCTCATTCAAACGTTTGAATATCAAAGTACCAAGCCATCAATTGATAGGGCATTACAAGTTGTTAAGCATCTTACCATAGGGGATAGTGCCATGGAAGAAGATAGGTTGTTGGAACTACTAGGTGAACCTAGTTTAGAGGTGTGCTTTGAAGAAGTAGAAGAAATAGAAGAGTTATAACTTGAGTTCGCATGTTTGTAAAAAGAGAAAGAGAAGTTGGTGTATGTGATTAATGGGGAGGAAGAAGAAATATTGGATGTTATTCATTCTATAGGGACACGTGAGGTAGTGGAAAGTGCTGATACTCACGTGCACACCTACCATGATCCCTTAAAGACAATGAAGGTTAACATCATATTAGAAGAGGAACCTAAGGAGGCTATCATTGGAGATTATTGGTTGAAGAAGGAAGTCTCTAAGGTCATAGATCTATTGTGTGAATTTGAGGATTTATTCTGTGTGGGTACCATGAGCTCAAAGGAATCCACTATTCCTTGGGGAGATGAGGATAAATTTGAAGGATGGTGTGTGCCTAGTCAGGAAGATACCCTACCGAATGAATCCCAATTTTCACGTAAAGGTTAAGGAGGAGATAGAAAAAATGATAGCTTCTGGGATCATTGAAGTAGTGGAAGAATCGAATGGATAAGTTCGATGGTAATCAACATCAAGAAGGATGGATGGATTAGGATCTACGTGGATTATAGGGAGATGAACGTAGTTTGTGTCATTGATCCTTTTCCAACCCCCTTCACTAAAGAGATTTTGGAAGGAGTCACTGGGCACGAAATCTATTCCTTTACGGATGGATTTTTGGGTACCACAAAGTCCAGTTACAAAAGGAAGACTAGGAGAAGACAACTTTTGCCACTAAATGGGGAAGTTTTGCATACAGAGTCATGCCCTTTTGTTTGAAGAATGCACCTGCTATTTTTTCATGCATAGTGGTGCAAGTATTATGGGACTTCATCCATAAGTTTCTTCAAGTCTATTTGGATGATTGGACAGTGTATGGGCTAGTAAAATACCATTGTGACAATTTGAGGTTAATGTTTGAGAGGTGTAGGTAGTTGAGGATATCCCTCAACATTAAGAAGTGTGTATTTGCTACACCCTTTGGGACTTTATTGGGTCACATCATATGTAAGGAGGGCTTGCTACTAGATCTTGCCAAGGTTTCAGTTATTTTGGGATTGGGGAACCTACTAGCCAAAGCACAAAGGTGTGGATTTCTTGGGAAAATGGGTTATTACGAAAAATTTATCAAAGGGTATGTGAAGATAGCCACCCTCAAGAATAATTTCTCGAGACATAAAAGTGCCTTCCATTGGGCAAAGGTGCAATAGAAGGTATTTGACACATTAAAGGATAGGCTTGTCACCGTTCCTATATTATGTTTTCCCTCTTAGGACAATCCCTTCCATGTCCACGTAAATGCCTCATGAACTCCATTGGAGTAGTGCTTACGTATCCAGTGAAGGAATTATTGATCACCCTCTATGTTTTACAAGTAGGAAGTTGAAACCAGTTGAGAATAATTACACCATGACTGAGCGCAAAGCATTTTCAATGATCTACATGCTTTTCAAATTTAGGCAGTATCTACTTGCAACACCCTTTGTATTTTACACCGACCACATGACATTAAAGTATTTGGTGAACAAGCCCATTCTATAAGGGCATTTATGTCAGTGGGTATTATTGTTTCAAGAGTTTGAGTTCATAGTAGTAGTGAAACTTGGGAAGAGTAATTATGGGCCTGATCATCTATCAAGAATTGATTTAGGGGAGGATGCGCAAAGTATTAAGGAGTCAATGATAGATGCGTAAATTTTTAGGTTATGGTGTGTGCCCTCAAATTTAGAGGAGATTGCAGTATTTTTAAAGGAAGGTGTAGCACTGAAGGAATGAAGGCATTAGAGAAGAAGTAGCTTGCCATATGCGTCGCACCCTACATGTTGATCAGTGGAGACTTATACAAGTTGGGATGTGATGAAGTTTTACGTAGGTGTGTATTAGAGCATGAGTACCTCACCATCATGGAGGAAGCACAAAGAGGACGTGTGGGTGTGAATTATTGAGGTGACACCATTTCGTGTAAGATATTAATGGTAGGATTGTGGTGGGAAACCCTGTACAAGGATTGTAAAGACTATTGTAAAGTGTGTGACCATTTTTAGTGCATTGGAAAGCTAGGAAAGAGAGATGAAATGCCTTTGCGTCTTGTACCTAGCGTGGAACCTTTTGAGAAGTGGAAAATAGAATTTGTAGGACCTATTACACCAGCAACGCTTGGGACTAGGTCACACTATGTCATCACTTGCACAAGACTATTTGACAAGGTGGGTAGAGGTAGATCCAACTAAAGATTGCACAACAGCCATAGCAAAAATATTTTTGTGGGAGAACATTATTATAAGGTATGGATGCCCTTTAAGTTTAACTATCGATAGGGGTACAGATTTCTTAAATGATACCGTGAGGATCCTGTTAGCATAATTCATGGTAGCTCATCAAAATACTACCCCTTATCACCCACAAGTAAATGGGACTGTAGAAGCATTTAAAAAATACTTGAGTCATACCTTGACCAAAATTTGTGATGTTGAAAGACAAGATTGGGATGACAAGGTATCAGCTTGTACTATGGGCTTACAGACGACTTATAAAATGGTGAACAAAGCCACACCATTTCAATTAGTGTTTAGCATAGAAGTTGTTCTACCAGTTGAATTCATGTTACCTTCTTTATGAATAACGCACAAGAGGGTTGGCTAATGAGCAAGTGTTAGAAGAGAGAATTGATGAGTAAGTGAAGTTGGATGAAATAAGATCACTCACCAAGTGGATTCAAACAATAGAGAAAGAAAAGTAAAAAGCATGACATGATCACCACATTAGAAACAAGAAGTTTAAGGTTGGACGATGGTCTTACTATATGATTCTAAGTTTTTGTGCCATCCTGGGAAGTTGAAAGTCCATTGGTTAGGTCCCTACACAATCTCATACATCCTTGATTTGGGCGCATGCCAGTTACAAGTGCTAGATGGAATGAAATTTCCTAGACACTTCAATGGGAGTAGGCTGAAGCCCTACTATAAATAAGTCTTCTTGGTGTTTGTAAATAAGGTAGTTTTGCCAGTTAGTTTAGAATTTTCCTTTATGCATTTCTTCTCTTGTGTTTCCCTTTTACATTGTTTTTTTGTTTTGTGCCTTGGGCGCCGGTAACCTTATTACTACTTTTTGAGAATCTTTGAGTCCATAGAGGACTACGCATCATTTTAGTGTGGGGTGGAGTAATGTGATGGAGAGCATGGTTAAAATTCCAAAAGATTTTTGTGTTGAAAAACCCAGTTGAATGGCCCTGTTAAAAGAGGTGCTTGAAAAGAAAAGATGGAAAAAGGATGGTTGGTGCCAAGATAAAAGCTACTTTCAGATCCCACATACAAAGAAGGGAAAAGCACATAAGAAACACGAGGTAGGTGAGAGAAAAATTAGGATAGAAGAAGTGCCTTCGAAAGTCTGGGTTATGTGTATGCAAGAGTCTCTTGTCATGCTAGATTGGTTGCATGCCAGAAGGTTGGAGGATTTTCTGCATAGGTTTGGGCACGTGAGGGAAAGCACTGAAGTCGGGATTTGTTTGAAAAAACTACATTAAATGTTAAAAGTATGGTGGTAGGTGAAGGATAACTTAATGCTTAAAAATAGAAAAACTATAAATAAAGGGTTTGGGGCACTTCATTATTACCTTTACGTATAAAGAGAAAGAAGCGCTTTTGCACCTTTACAAAATAGGGCTTCCAAAATATTGATTTGTGTGAAGAAACATTTGGAGAAATTGAAGCGTAACTAGTTCAGATTTGCAAACCAAGAGGAAAGGATTTCACGAGTGTAAGAAAAATGGGAGAAGGCACCATCTTGTGAAAGGAGTATCCGAGTTAGGGTTTGAAGAACTAGGGCAAGAGGTTAAGGAAATTTCTTCAAAATTTTGTGATCTAAGTTTGGAGAGAGCGGAAGAATAGAGTAACAAGAAGTGATTGAATTAGACCTAAAGAATGACACCCAAGAAACCAGTTAGCACATGCAAGAAGGGCAAGGGAAAGGGAAAGGGTAAGCAACAAGAAACTGACACACGCACAAATGAGGAGTGGTATACATAAATGCAGCACCCAGATGGAGTGTTGTTGGGGAAGGAATGGGAGTCCCATCTAAGGAACATGTCTATGAATGACTAAAATCATCAGAAAAGAACAATCGAGAAGGAGATGGTGCTGGAGTTAGTGTGAACAAATAAAAGGACACCAAAGGGTCTTCCCATTTATAATGATGATGTGAAGGTTAAGTTGGATAAGGTATGGTTATTACAAATCTTTGAGTTTCCCTACTTCGTGAAACCTGATCACTTATATCAATGGCTGATGTCACGCATGCATGAGGACTACTTCCACTTCACAGGGCGAAAGATGTGCATAACCCCTCAACTCATTTCACATTTCACAAGCCTCATCTGTGAAGGAGATGGTTTGGAGGATGACTTGACTGACTAATAGGAAATTAATGAAACTATCTTTTCTTATGTATACAAAAAGGGGTTAAGGTATTATGATGTCATAGACATTAAGGATCCTAGTAATGAAGATGGCCATACATCTGGTGTCCAATTTAAATGGCCAGGAGAGATGGACCTAGGTTAATAAGCCATGGTTGAATGTTTGTAAGAAAATTTCAGAGGGCACCATCTACAACTTGTTTGCATTCATCGTGGATGATATTTTTAGCTACACGAAAGGAAGGTGATAGGATATTTTTGGTAATTTTGTATTAACCATCGTGTTTTTGGAGATCGGGGTACCGGATGCATCAGAAAAGTTTGTGTGGGAGTACCTGCTGAAGACCCCTCACCCGTAAAGAGGTTTGAGAAATATGCTTGTGACACCATGACAACTGTGCACAAGGTGCACTTGGAAAAATGGTATACGCACCTAAGGAATGCATTCGGGGTGGAATGGAGAATTCTTGAACAACTACCAATAGCCACTAGGGGAGAAGAAAAATTTGTTGTGTACCAACATTTCTTCCTGGGTAGATTCAAACTATCAGATGAGACATGGAGCCCATGGTGCAAGCTCCCCTTTTCCTTCACATCTCAATACTTCCAAGAGGAAGTAAATAGGTTCAGGGATTCTAAGAAGTTTAAGCTAGAAATTGGTAATCTGGAATAGGACCACAGGGAAATGTGTAAAGGGTTGGTCTACCCTGGAAGTGCATGTACGTGGATCAAGACGCATTGCATGAAATTTAGATGACAAGGCCCATGAATCTACCTATTACATAAGGATCTGCGGTGCGTGTGTACATTTGCATAAGACCCAATTCTGAGAAGGCACATATCTAGAGAGTGAGGTATCTATACCTCATGATCCAACCGGTAAGAAGAGACTCACACCCAAATCAGAGGAAAAAGAGATAGAAAATAAAATACCAAGTGTGGTGGAGACAAAATCAATAGGTTCCCCAAGACAACGCACTAGAACCAAAGATGTGTATGCATGCAAGAAGAGGCCCATAGTAAAAGAGAAGACTCTGGATCCGTAAAATCCATAAGAAAAGGATTCATCAAGAGAGGAAGACATAGATTGACCTACACTAAAATATCTAGTTAGGAAGAAGTAGAGGGTAGAAGAAGAGACCGTCTCAAAAGAGACTAAGAGTTTGGACAAGTACATAAGAGAAAAAGATGAGAGTGAAGAGGATGAGAGTGGAGAAGAAGTAAGTGGGGAAGAGGACCCCGGAAAGATCGAGGACCACCCATCTTCAATATACATGATTCAGAGGAGGAAGGTAGAGAAGAAGAACAAGGGTTCCTTTTCGTATGGTGGGAGGATAGCTAGGTAGGAGAAGGTGCCTAGGACATGGGAAAAGGTGAGGAAGCTAGCATGCAGAAGCAAGAGTCTCCAAGCTCTATGTAGAAATAGAAAACCAAGGTGGTAGAAGGAGAAGAGACCAAGAACATTGAGACCATGGTGGAGGACAAATTGGAACACAATGTTGAGCCAGTGTTGAACAAGGAGAAGGAGGAGAGTGTAGAAGAGGAACACGACAGCACTAGAGGCCCCATTTTGAATGTAAGTATACCTAAGGGTACACACATGGGAGGAAGGCACGCAAAGGGGGAGAGGCCAAAGATGGGTTATATTGATGACCCCAAGAAAGTGTTTCGCACACAGTTCCAAAGTACCATTCTAGTAGAGGAGCTTGTAGCAATGTCATATTTTGACAAGGAGGCTACATATCCGTAGACAAGGAAGATGCTCTCATGGGAAATAGAGTCCCACCTTGATGAGCTAGAGTTTGAGGTAAGCCACAAGGAAATAATAACATTTCCAGGACCAAGAGAAGACAACCCAATGGTGGATACCTAATAGCTCTTGGATGAAAAACTATGCAATGCACTCAACAAAGTCTCCGTATTGAGATCGAAGCTAGACTCTTCAGAGGAATGATAGGATCAGAGATCTGGAAGGGGAGATAAAGAATAAATATGAAGAACTGGCTATAATGAAGAAGGAGCTAAGCCAAGAGAAGTTGATCAGTGCCCAGTGGTAGCGTGAATTGAAGGATGAAAAGGCTAAGGTATGCGCTATGTACAAGAAGGTGGAATCCATCAATGAGGCTATAGTATTGAAGCATCCGGACCTAGCATCACCTAAACAGAAGTATGGATCTGCATTGGGATGCCTGCTGAGTTAACCAGATCCTCACCATGGAAAGACAACTACTAGCCTTGGAGTCTACACAAGAAGTTTCCATGTGCCTAGAGAAAGAGGATAAGTTAAATATCATAGCACTCATTACAGAATACAACAAGGTTCTTATTGATGTAAGGCTTGCTTCCCAGATTATTGAGGCCACGTACGACAATTGCATGGATAGAGAAAAAGTGGCATGCACCTTGCTCACCACTCATGAAGTAGAACTCAAGGATTTCTAGGTGAAGAACAAGGGAAATATGGTGGAAAGGGTTAAAATCCTTGTTGAGTTCGAGAGGAAATATAAATCCATTGAAACATTAAGGAATTCAATCAAAAACTAGTTGAAGGAACTATATCTACGTATTACACAAAGAATGGACGTCTTTGGAGGATATAGGAAAGGAGTTAGAGAAAATCACTGATACCATGAGCACATAAGGAGATGGACTAAATTTTGGGGAGGTGAGCACCTTGGTTGGCAACCTCTATCAGAGAGTGCAGGAAGAAGTCAATGCCTGGAACAAGTTGGAGGCCAACTTGCAAAAGGATTTTCCTAGCTTGTTGCAGTGATTCCTTCACTCTCCCATTATTTCTTCTTCCCCCATTATTTCATCCCCTTATTCTTGTTCTAAGGCGTAATCCTATTGTATTCTTTCTTTCACTAGAGAATTATTTCCATGGATGGAGAATAGGCATAGTGTGGGGTGATGTTGGGCCCCTAGAATGTTGGCTAAGTACAAAAGGTGCATATGCATGCAGTCCTAGTTGAAGAGAGGCGCGCAAGGACAAAGCACGTAGGGTAGGGTTTAAGAAAAGGGTTTAAGGAAGCCTATGGTGTGCACAACACATACAAATAGAACCAAGGGTTCAGGACTTAGCCAAATTGGGAATTTGGGACAAAACACGTGAAAAGCATGATCCAACTACGCATGTTGAGTGGATAAGGTGCTAGCACAGTGACAGTTGGCCCAGAAGGAGAATACCATAGTAGAGAAACTTCTAGAAGCACATCATGGTGAAAAGTGGAAAGCTCAGGCCTGGGAGAGCATTCTCACATGGAGGACCACATTCAGACACTTAGCATCAAATATGAGGGCACTAGAGGATGAGTTAGCAGCCCAGAAAGGCTATGAATACAATCACCTATAGAGTAAATAAGGAGAGAACAAAAAGAGGGCAGAGCTCTATAGAAATACTGTAAGAAATATGTTAGTGGATAATAATATTTGGGAAAGAATGTATAATGGGTATGGGGATTGCAATTTTTATTTTAATAGCCTAGCTACATCAGTCCAGTTGTAATGCATGACTACGGTTTGTTTCTCTATAACATTATAAAATGGCTCGGTGGATGTAATGATGTTCCCAATTATATGAATATGAATATCAATGATTCTAATGCATACATCTTTCTCATAGGTTCTCTTTCATTTATGTTTATGCTAAGTATGGATGTTTGTATACTTCTTTCTATTATGGTACAAGTTATATAATCTGTTAAGTACTTTTTGTTTGTAATGACTGCAAGGATCTAGAGGTCGTTCTGAGATCTATGGTTCTTGAATGTCTTAACTCCATTTAAATATCTTAAGAACAAATCATAGATGATGATATTTCCCACTAAACTCACATAAAAGAGAGACTCGACACCTATGCGTGCCTCGGGTGAGCACCCAACATCCACTGGGTGATAGGTTGGTGCACATGGGGTACCTTTCTTTTGTGATAAGGGTAAAATGACTACACCTATTGTCTTGCTTTTTTTCTTCCGACTCCATCTAACAAGTGATCACCTTTCATCTAACTACATCAACTTATCAATCCTTTCTTCCAAAAATTTCTCATCATCTAACCCTCCCCGTGTGCACTATACATAGTGATGGGAACATGAATTTAACTAGTAAAACAACCTCCACACCAAACACCAATTGAAACAGTGTTTCCTTGTTCAACCTCTTGTAGGTTATCCCATATGCCCATAGAATGGTTGACACTTTGTCATCCCAATCTTGTCTTCCAATGTCATAGATCTTAGTCAATGTGTGACTTAGTATTTTATTGAATTCCTCAACAATTCCATTTTCTTAAGGGTGATAAGGGGTAGTCTTGTGATGGGCCACCTTAAATTGTGCTAAAAGAATCCTCACCATTTCATTGAAGAAATGTGTACCTCTATAACTTGTTAAATTTAAAGGACAACCATACCTACTAATTATGTTCTCCCATAAGAATTTGGTAGTTGTGACTATTGTGCAATCCTTTATAGGTGTTTCCTCTAACCAATGTGTCAAGTAATTAGTGCAAGTAATGATATACCGCGAACCACTCCTTTGTGTGGCTAGTGAAATTGGCTCTAAAAAGTCAATTTCCCATTTTTAAAATGGTTCAACACTGGCTATTAGTCATAAGGGAATTTCATCCCTCTTTCCAGGTTTTCCAAGGTGTTGGCAATGGTCATAGGCCTTACAAAACTCAATACAATCCTAGTAGATGGTTTCCCACCAAAGCCCTACTAGTAAAATCTTCCACACGGTAGCATTTCCTACATAGTGTCCTCCTACAATCCCACCATGTGCTTCTTCCATAATTTCCATGTGCTCATGTTCTAATATGCATCGGCACGAACCTCATCATGACCTAACTTATACAAGTCTCCACTAATCAACATGTAGGGTACGACACATATTGTTAACTGCTTTCTCTCTAGAGCCTTCATCCCTTCCGGTGCCACACCTATTTTTAAGAACATCACGATATCTTCCAAGTCTGAGGGTGCATTCCACAACCTAAATAGTTGCGCATCTGACATGGTATCCTCAATTTTCTACTCAACCTCCCTTGAGTTAATCCTTGATAAGTGGTTAGGTCTTGAATTACTTTTTCCTAGTTTCAAAACCATTATGAAATCAAAATATTGAAATAATAGGACCCAATGGCATATGCGCCCTTGTAGCACGAGCTTTTGACTAATTATTTCAATGTCATGTGGTCTATGTAGAATATAAATTTTATTTCCAATAGATACTACCTAAACTTTTGCATCACGTAGATCATAGACAATGCTTCATGCTCAATAGTTGTGTAATTTTGTTCTCCTGGTGTCAACTTTCTACTTGCAAAGCACAAGGGTTGATAAAAACATTTCTCACCAGTTTGTCTGCTAGTACTACTCCCATAGTTGTTCCAAAGGCATCAACATGGACATGGAAAGGATTATCAAAAGAAGGAAAATGAAATATGGGTGTCGTTACAAGCCTATCCTTCAAAGTTTCAAATGCCTTCTGTTGCATCTCTCCCCAATGAAAGGAACTCTTTTTTTTTTAGAAATTCCTCGAAGGGCACAATGATATTGGCATACCCCTTGATGAATTTCCTATAATACCACATATGCCTAAGGAATCCACACACTGTGCTTTGAATATTACGCTCCCCTAATCCCACAATAACTACAACTTTAGCAGGATCCAATAGTAAGCCTTCTTTGTATATAATATGTCCTAACAGGGGTTCCAAATGAAGTAGCAAAGACACATTTCTTAATGTAGAGGGATATCATTAATTGTCAACACATTTAAAACATCAACCTCAAATTTTCACTATGGTCTTTCACTAATCCATACATAGTCTAGTCATCTAGGTAAACTTGAAGAATCTTATGTATGAATTCCTAAAATTCTTGTACGATGATGCACGAGAACACAACAGTACATTATTCAACCCAAAAGGCATAATTATGGAGGAAAAACTTCCCCATTTAGTGGAGAAAATTTTCTTTCTATGATCTTCCTTTGCAATTTTGACTTGGTGATACCTTGAGAACCCATCCATGAAATATTAGACTTTGCACCCAGCTACTCGCTCTAAAATTTCTTTGATAAAGGGGGTTGGAAAAGGATTGATGAAACATACTACATTCATATCCATGTAGTCGACCTGATTCTTATCCTACTATCCTTTTTAATACTAATGACTATTGGGATTATCCATTTTGATTCTTCCATTGCTTCAATGATACAAGATGCCATCATCTTGTCTATTTCTTCCTTGACCCATACACATAAATTTGGATTCATCCAATAAGGCCTCTTCCAAATCAGGGCACACACCTTCCTTCAACTTGATCTTCATCTCCACTAAGGAATGGTGAATGCCTTTGAGTTCATGTTACATGCAAGGGAAGAAATCATGGAACTCGTGCAACAAATCAATGACCTTTGAAACTTATTTTTCTATCCAAGAGTCCCTAATTATAGCTTCCTTAGGTTATGTTTCTATTCTAATGTTAACCTTATTTGTTTTTAAGGGCTCATGGTAGGTGTGTTCTCACTCATCGGTGATATCTATGACCTCGTGCGTAACTTCCGAATGGATAACATCCAAAGTTTCCATTTCTTCTCCATCTACTACATAGACCATATTTCCTTTTTATTTTTCCATACACGTGCACTCAAGTTGTACTTCCTCTTATTCTTCTTCATTAATTCATGTCTCCTAATAAGACTCAATCAATGATTCTATTATCCTATCTTCTACTATAGCACTATCTCCCATTGTAAGGTGTTTGATCACCTATAGTGCCTTATCCACTGATGGATTTGTACTCCTATACTTAAAATCTTGAATGAGATTATCCACCAACTCCTGCCAATTACCTATTTGATGATGAAATCTTTGAATGAATATACCAATCATGCATATAGCCTTCTATCATGGAATATAACTTATGCACCAATAACGAAGGTGGTAAATATTCTACTCTTCCCATCCAGGACCTTCTCACATGATTGGATATGGAATGAGGTGGTCTCTTTATCATGGTAGTCTTCATGACCATGGTCACATTTCTTACGGAGAACCTTATAGAAAATGTGATTCTTACCCCGACGCCACTCTGAGAGGTTCTCCCGATGTGTAGCCCACTAGTGTGCTACTGGTTTGAGTAGGTTAATGGAGAATTCCTCTTCTCTTTTCCCGATTCTTCCACCGAGCTTCTATTTCCCTTAAGAAAATTTAAGGGTATGCTCCTCCGAGTAATTTGGCATATTCTTTCCTCCTGGCACTTGAATGATCATGCCTTTATCAACCTTTTTTTACTGAGATCCTATCAACTGTCTCCCAATCAACTCGTAAGTCCCATGTACCTAATTATCTCATACCACATTAGTGGTATCAATCAAAGACTGGGAATCTTAAAATTGGATGACTCCTCTATGGGATGAATTGTCTCAGGATCTTTGATGGAGTGCACATATATTCTATCAAGAAATTCTTCTACTAAGGGCTCAGTATAGGGTGTTGACTACCCATATGTTAAAGGAATGATCACCCTTTCCTCCTTGGTCTCAAAGATGATATACCCCTTGTTAAATAAAAGTTTGGCATTATTCTTGTCACACCATGGGTGCCCAAGAAATGCTATAAATTCAACATCCTCGGTGAGCACGAAGACTTCAAAGTTTCCAAAGGATTTTTCCCCTTGAATAGTGATAACTACATCCTTCAGGACTCTAATTGGCATTTCCTTAGTCTTTTTTTCCATATACAACACATTTGAATATAGTTGTAATTCGGGCCTACCCATTTGATGTCAAAATCTAAGGTAATAACACCGACCTCTGCTCACATGTTGATAAGGATGTTACTTAGAAGCCATCCATACAAAACCACATTCAAAGTAATCTACTTATCATAGTCAAGGTTATGAGGAGGAAGTTTTGCATGTAAAACCTACCTTTTGCACTATGCTCGGCTTGTGGTACCTTCTCTCTCATCCATTCTCCTAACAAGGTAATAATATTCTCTTACCTTAACATCCTACATACTTGACCTCATCAATATCATCCTTTGGATCCTCGACATTCTTCCTTTTCTCCAATTTCTTTCACTACTCTTTTAGACATTGGATCTCCCCTTGCAAAATTTGAACCATGTCCATAGTCTCTTAGAACACCTCCTTCTAATGAGAAGGGTCCGGATACTTTCCATGTATCACTTTATCCCTTGAAAATAGTGTCCTTTTTCTCGGCATCTCCCTAGTATGCATGGCCTCTTCTCACATCGTCATAAGTACGGGTTCTATCCACGACTCATGCGTCAATCATGGCATCAACTAGGAATGAACCTTCTTAATGGTCACCATCCCAACACCTTTGTCTTTCTGGTGTTGCTGGTTCATATGATCATAAATCTCTAGACACTCTTAATATTAATGTTTCTTTCCACACACACCATGAGTATTGGGATAGATCAAGAAACTCACATTTGTAATGTTGTGTAGATCCACATTTATAACAGGTTCTATATGTACCCAAAATTGTAGGGTACTTGCATTACAAAAACAATGTTACACGTGCCCCAATGATGATACAGGTCTCCTCACAAGGTGTTTGGGATCTAAAAAATCTCCAAGTATGCATTAACATCCCGCATGCCCCGATTAGCCCCGTGTGCTATGCTTTTTCCTTCCACCCTATTTTCTTTGCTTTTCGGTCTTCAAGTGACAAAACCACCAACCTAACAGGTGGCGGTCCTTCACGCATTTTCTAGAATGCTTTTTTAACACGACTCGTGTAAATTTTCAACGTTTACTAGCTTTTTTCACCGCCTTTGCTTGTATTTATGATTCTGGTTCCTTGGAATAGTGTTTTGGCATTGTTTATGGTTTAAGAGATCAATTTGGTTTTCACCTTTTGGTAAATGGGATTCTATAAATAGCTAGCTTGTGCTCAAGCAAATGGCCCCTCAAAATTTGCCTCTCCTATTTCTCATTTCAATATCTTAGCCTTTCAATTTTTCTTAGGATTCATAGTTTCATTTGTTATATGCATGGTTAGTATTGTTTAGCTATTAGAAAGCCGGATATTCTCCTTGTGCAAGTGTTTGTTATAATTTCATCCAACTGATTGGAGTAGGATAGTCTAATTTTCAGTAGGAAGCCATTAAAGTTACAGGTTCTTCTTGTCAAATAGGATAGTTTTAGGTTCTGGATGTTTTATGTTGCATGATTTGTAATAAATCTCGCTATGAATTATATAAGCCAAGCTCTGTTCTCTTGCACTATCCCTCCCCTACTCACATTGTATTCATTCTGCACCCTAAGCTACCATTGTCTCATATCTACTTCGCTAATGTGAGCATTACATGCTTTTCTAGATCCATGTGAGCAAGAAAGAATGAGGAAATCACACCGAGGGACAAGGCCACACACCATTAGATTCACCACTGTTCTACAAAATCCAGGTTCAAGCTTTCAAATTTCTAGTTAAAATCATATCGAGTAGAGTAGTCAATCATTTCATTTTAGTTAATTTTACTTTCGATATTGCCAGGGAAGCTATGGGGATTGATAGTTTCTGAGAAACTATGATTCACTCCTCACTTCTGAGGTAGGATCGAGAGTCTTTCAAATAGATTAGATCAGTTATCTGGTTACTTAGAATAGATTCACAACTACACAGACAAGTAGCTATACTCGGCTACTTTGTTTGTTTTAATTTTGTTACTAGTTTAGTTGTCAATTTCTAGATATATTAGATAATTGCTCTTTTTTAGTTTATCAAAATATCAGATTTAGGAATATACATAGATATATCTTGCGTAGTCGATTTATTTTGTCATTAATTAGCTTTATATCACTTCCTTTTGCATGACAATCACGGGACCTAGGGAGCCCAGAGAATACGTATTCGAGCCTATCATGCCTCAACCCAATCTTGTCGCAGCAATAACCGATATAGACCAAAATCTTAGAATCCAAGTCTTCCAAACAAAAATAGACTTACAACAGATTAGCTCATAGTTAAGAGGGTTAAACATAGAATATGACCAAGCACACATATTCTAGTCAAACCAGCCAAACTACATGTTACCCTATATAAACATCCACATGACTATAGAATGGCTTGAAAGAGAGAAAAAATTGGTTATGATCCTTTGGTCCCACGGCCTAGACGCGGAGATATTCTCACTAATATAAACACTAACTTAAGAATTCAGGTTGCAAGAATGCACCTGTAAGATACTCTAAAAATATTACACAACTATTAATTCTGAACATAGAGGCCAAAAAGGCATACAACTATTAGATACTAGGGATTAGAGACTGATTCCGTACATGACCATAAGAGTCCACAACAACCACGAATCTACGGTTGTGATTCACAAATCCCACAACCCAATGAGTCCATAGGTCAATCGACGCGTTGACGTTGGTTTACGCACATTAGTATTCAGATCCACTCCACTTCCACCTATTATCATCACATAGTTATCCCTGTTGGATATAGTATCTAATAAAGCTAAGGATTTCTGGACTAGGCCAGAGAATCACTCATAGAATCCACCATATCCATCATCCATCCTATGACCTTATCTAGAGATATACATGAAACAATCCCAAGTCATTTTCCCCATATCCCACAACCTATAGATCGAATCATGCTAGAGAGCTTGATATTGATTGGACCCTTTGAGCAGATCATCCTTGCCAACCGATCTATCATGCCGATTCGAGTTAGGAGGGCCTTCTTTTCCTTAGATTCGCAGATTCCATTAGTGTGTGTCAAAGATATAATATTGCCTAACTAGTTTACCCATACCCCACGTACATTCCATCCCCACCGACTGTCTCAAACAACCTCGGGAGGTTGGGTGTGAGGAAGAGTTACTTGTAGATTCCCATGCTCACTTGTCACTTTTCCATCATACAAAATTGGTGAACCCAATGTGAAACACATAGTGCTTCCCCTTTTCTTTATTACCTCTTTCTTCCACCTTCGCTCTTTCCCATTATTCTGTGGGTATTCATATACCCCCCGAATATGTCGGATTCGATGCATATGGTAGACCTCTCCTAGGTCTTGAGGCATACTATGCTCAACTGAATAGATAGTCATCACCCTCGCTCTCAGTATGGGGTGACAACTATTCAAATAACCAATTATCAACACAAGCTCCACCTCCAAGGACTAGATATAGTTCGTCTTTCCAAATAGAGGAGTTGGATCAACTCGCACAAATGTAACAAACAGAGCCTTCAGGCTCGAACAATATGACATTCACAAGAGAATCTGGTTCATCTCCTCAAAGTCTACTCGGACCAAAAATTTGTAGACAATCGAGATCCATACTTGGTTTTAGATGATGATCATTCGATGCGTTACGCCGGAATGAATGACGCTTTGGAAGTATGTACCCACCTATAGGAAGTTTACAAACATGACCTGAGGTCTCTTTTCAAGAAAACACCTCCATACCACTACCTATAGGAAATGCCCTCGGTGAAACTTGTAGGGCAACGATCAATTCATAGCGGGGTATCACATGACTATACAACCTCAGAATATACAACAAATGCCACCAAGGAAAATACTGGGACTTCACCAAATGAAGTCATTTCAACTTTAGTAGAAAGAATTAGAGGGTTAGAACTTGCTCAAGCAAGTCAAACATCTCAATTCATGCAGGCAGGAAATTCCAATCCTCCACATCATCCTAGCCAAGTAGACCTCCTCACAGGAATAGGCACATTGGGCATGCCTCCTCAGTATTTGCAACAAACACCAACTAGAACCACCACCTCCAACACCATTTAGGTGGAGAATATGATACCTCCCGGTCTTGTACAACACAATCCACTCTTGGGGAATACTCCTTCATACTTAAACATGTACTCCAAGTCACCACAAGAAGATATGTTCTCCTCTCCTAGCATGCTTGCTCAACCACAGGGGCTTCCTTATGCCCCTGTAAATGCATACGCTACATCGTATCAGCAACCCATTCCACCTCCTCCCCCTCAACAGGCACCATCAATGGTCGAAACCTATGCGATAGGGACTTACTCAGAGTATTTGAAAGAGCCCTTAGACTTCACCATATGAAGCATCATGCTTCTGAGACCTCTTCCTGATTTTCCCAAATACAAAGGGGAGGGAGACCCGAATACACACATTAAGGCCTATGCTATAGCCATTCGAGAACTACTTCCTTGGGATGGGGTTGTTGCCAAAATATTCCCCAAAACCTTGGAGGTCATCGCCCTTGATTGGTATTACAAAATACCTGAAGCTTCCATCCATTCATTTAAACAACTAGTTTCAGAGTTCATTAAGGAATTTGACATGAACAAACTATTAAGAACAGGAATTAGGGAATTCTTGCACATTAAACAAGAGCACAATGAATTTGTCACTCATTTCATCTAGAGATGGCATACAGTCCTTTATTCTTCGGCCAGTGCTCCAAACATGGACCAAATGGAGCTATGCGATTTATTCCTTCATTCTCTCAGTATAGAGGTGAAGGAAGAAGTATAAAAGTTCCCACTAAGGACTTACAATGAAGTACTTGAGAGCACTCTCCGAATAGATCAAGTGGCAATAGATAGTGGTCGCAAGATGTATGGAGCAAATGGGAGGTTAATCACCCCCAACCAGAATACTACGACTTACCCTACTGCCACAAACATCAATCAAGGACCTAAAATCCTTAACAAAAATCACACCACAACAACCGATGGGGTAACTAACCAAGCTAAAAAGGTCAATGTTCTAAATACTCCACCGTTTAACAATCAACGAAACAATGACTTTACCCCAAAAATCAATTTTGTGGATTTTAATCATCCACAACAACAAAAACAACAACAATGGTAGATCCAGACACAGGGTCCAAGCCAAAACTCAACTGGATATCAAAATCAGAACCAAAACCAAAAACAACAAATACAAAACCTTAATCCTAATAGATAGCGGTTTGATCAGAGTTTTGGACCACAATATACACCAAACCAACAACCTAGAAATTACAATCCTAACTTGTATTGTGGTTTTCACAAGATTCGAGGCCACGACACTAGAACATGCCGTGACTACAATAAATTCATGCAATGTTTGCCAGAGGAGAAAAGACAACTTTTCATAGATATGTTCTTGGCGGATCCTACATCACCAACGCACAAAATACTTTTACAGGGGTAGTTTCCCCTCAAAATGCTCCCCTCAAGATCTTCAATGATCCACTCCCAAGTCACAATAACAAAAATTAAATCCAAATGGGATGAACAAAGGTGTAATGGTAGGAAATAATGATTATGAAGCCTCGACTTCACTAAATCCACCTGTTGCACCACAATTAGGAAGTCAACCACGAGCCCAAGATAGTCGGTTTAGTAGAATTAGATACCAAACTACCCATGGAAGCCGTAACAAGGACACGAGAGTATTCCTCTCAGCCAAATCCAAGTTACTCACTAGAGACAGATAACATCCAACAAATATTAGTGAAACCCATAGGTGCCTATGATCTGATTAATGACCTAACAAAAACCTTCTCTCACATCTCCTTTTTGGATTTGCTGAGGAACTCTCCTACCCACAGGGCTACTCTTTTAGAGGAATTAGGGTTAGGTCATTTAATTAACATCACTCCACCTCCCGAAACATAGGTAAACCATATAGACTTTGATATCTACCCTCTGGGGTAGTTGGATAGGGATACCGAGTTTATATTCGAAATAAACAAAATGCCAACAAACACTGAGAATGCATGCAGAGGTGATCCGGCCTTACATTTGCAAGTGTGGGTTTATAACAATTACGTTAAATGAATAATGGTTGATGATGGGTCAACAGTTAACATAGTCCCCTTCTCTTTCCTTCAAAAGATAGGGTATGGAGAAACAAATTGTTCCACGACTCGAAATATGGTAAGAGGCTATGATAGCCTTAAGGCCACTTCGATTGAACAATAACAAGATCTGCCGAAGCTACCTTAGGACCCAAAAAAATCATGACTGAGTTTTATATTATAGATCGGAAACCAATTATAATTGATCCTCAGTCGACCATGGATACACCGTATGAAGGCAATACCTTCTATGTTATTTCAAGAAGTAAGGTTCTTGCACTTAGGAAAGGTATTCGTAGCCAAAGGTGATCTAAAAACATTCGATATACACCTAGCTGACTTAAAGAAAATACCAGGCATTCACTCTGAGTTTTAACTCCCAACAAACCAACTTAATAAACCAACCGATGTGAAACCAGAAGAAAATTTAGTACCTACAACAGATCTTGAGACTATGAGCCTATTTAAGACCATCCCAGCCCTCAAGGATGAGACTAACATTGTAGAAACAGTATCATTAGGAACTACTGCGAATATTTTTGACTTACTAGAATAGGATCTACCAATTTTCCTACCATTTGATTCTATAGGTATGGGATATACCCTAGGTGTTGGTGCTCTTCCAGCAGAGGATCTCTACATGGTAGAAGTAATCAAAATAGAAAAATTGACATAGTGAATGTCCCAACATCCATCTTCCCAACTAAATATTGGACTCTCCATTTTGATGGAGCAAGATGTCGTTATGGGGTTGGGGCAGGTGTGATCTTTACTTCTCCCAAGGGAAAGATCCTACCATTCACCTTTAAACTAAATTTTGAATGTACAAACAATGGTGCGAGTATGAAGCCCTCCTCCTTGGCCTCATCATAGCTAAAAGGCTCAGTGTTAATGACATCAGGGTGTTAGGAGACTCTCAATTAGTAGCAAACCAAGTCTCTGAGGTGTATGAAACCAGAGCTGAACACTTACAGCTCTACAAAATAGCGGTATTAACTTTGAGCAAAGAATTTGACTTCATATCCATTGAAGCAATCCCACGAGAACAAAATCTTCTTGTAGATTCTATAGCAACCTCAACATCATGCTTCACCCCAAATAGTGAGTTAGAAGATACCCATTTCATGGTATCCCTTAAATCTTGAACCATTAGTGAAAACAATGTCAAACCCTCTTTTAACGAACATCGCTGAGAACAACTCTATTATCCTAGACCACGTTGATAGTGATAGAGCCACTCTAGATTACTTAAATGCCTATGCAACATTACATCTCACCCATCATGAGGTAGATTCATCCTTAATCCCACATTCATCTTCCTACTTTGGAAATCCCATGATAGAGCTTCCCCCATAAAAAGAACTCAGCATGTACACAATAGAGAATGGAGATGATCTGGAATTACCTCTAGCCCCGCCTGAGTTTGAAGAAGGTAACGCTTCTTTAATCAAAGAAATAATTGATATTAACATTGGAACAAAGGAAGACCGAAAGATATTGAAAATAGGATCTTTGTTAACTCTAGAAGAAATAGAAATACACACTCCAATCCTCAAAGAAAACTAGAAGGCATTCACATTTAATTATAAAGAAATGAAAGGGGTTACACCACACATAGCGGTACATAACCTCATCACCAAAATATATGCAAAGCCAGTTAAACAAAAATCAAGACCAATGAAACCCAAGGTAGCTCTCATGGTAAAAGAAGAAGTAATGAAACTCCTCCAAGTAGGATTCATCAAACCAGTCGATTATTCTCAATGGATATCTAATATTGTTCCCATTCTCAAAAATAATGGGAAGATACACATTTGCATAGATTTCCAAGACATTAACAAAGCATGCCCCAAGGAAAACTTCCCATTACCATCCATTGACGTCATCATTGATGCAACAGCTGGATTTGCACTTTTGTCTCTCATGGATGGATTCTCAGGATACAATCAAATTAGAATATCCAAACAAGACCAAGCCAAAACCACGTTTATAACTCCTTGGGGAACCTATTGCTACGCTATTATGCCATTCAGGTCTCAAGAACACTAGCACCACATACCAGTGGGAAATGACATACATATTTCACGATCTTATTCACAAGATCGTGGAATCCTACATAGATGACTTGTTGGCCAAGGCCAGGAAGCACTTGTGATCACCTGGAAGTGCTCCATATCATTCTTTCACATTTGATAGAATACGAGTCACACTAAACCCAGAAAAATGTGTATTTGGTGTGACAGGAGGGAAGCTCCTAGGTTACATTATATCGTCATGAGGGATTGACGTAGACCCAGTTAAAATCTGCGTTGTTCTTGAAATGATCCCACCATCGGATGAATCTGGAATCAGGTCATTTCTTGGGAAACTCGTGTAATCTAAAGATTCATCCCAGACTTAAGCTTTGCCATTAATCCAATCAACAATCTACTCAAGAAAGAGTACAATACTCGATTGGATGAAGACTGCAAGGAGGCTTTCAAAGTAGTTAAGTGTTTCCTGTTGTCACCACCCACGCTAATGCCACCTAAACCAGATCGCCCTTTAATCTTATATTCACGAGCTACCAATGTCTCGCTAGCCTGCATGTTGGCTCAAGAAGACAATGACAAGAGAGAACACGTGATTTATTTTATAAGCCACACGTTACTCGATTATGAAACATGCTATACGCAAGCAGAACGAGAGTGCCTTGCCATAGTCTTCACAACCAAATGCTTAAGACATTACATGCTAAATCAAGAAACGAGGGTCATTGTAAAAATAGACCATTTATGAACCTTTCTCACGCAAGGGTCCTTGTCTAAGAAGGCTAGATGCTTTATGACCTTAATGGGTGAATTTGAATTAAATTTTGTAAATCAAAAGTCCGTTAAGGGACAAATCATAGTAGATTGGTTAGCTGACAACCCATTAGATGGAGGCAATCTAGTCGATTTGGACTTTCCCGATGAATGCATATATTACGTCAAACTAGACCTCCCATCTCTAAATGTCCTTGGTATACTTGATATTATTAATTATATCATGAGCCATACATATCTAGAAAGTGCTACGCCACAACAAAGAAGGTGGTTACGCATTATTGTAGCTAAACACATTATTATAGAACAAGTGCTCTATCGTAAGGCTTCTAAGGTGTGTTGACACAGAAGAATCCAAGAAGATTCTCCACGAATCTCACAGTGGAATATGTGGAGGCCACTTCGGTGGTCATGCCACCACTCAAAAAATACATCGGATGGGCTATTTCTGGCCCACTCTAGAACACGACACATAGTAGATTTTGTACGTAGGTGTCATAAATGCCAAGAATTCTCCCACGAGATTCACATGCCGGAACAATCTCTACAAATAATCACTACTCCATGGCCCTTTTCTATGTTGGGGCTAGATTTGATAGGAAATTATCTCCCTCATCTACTGAGATGGCCATAACTTCATAATCACAACCACCGAATATTTTACAAAATGGGTAGAGGCTATGCCTCTCACCATCTTGTACTGCAGTTCCATGATCACCAAGTTCATTTTGAACCAAATAATTTGTAGGTACGGTGTCCCACAAACCATTGTCACGAGATAATGGGACTTTTTTAAGAATGATGAGGTTCGTGAGCTATGTAATAAATTTAAAATAAACCATCATACAGACCTCCTGTATTACCCTCAAGCCAATGGATAGGCTGAAGCAACAAATAAAACATTGAAATCCATTCTCCTTAAAATGGTGAAAGAAAACAAAAAATATTGGCATTTAAAGTTATACCCGGCCTTGTGGGCCCACCGAACCTCAATAAGAACACCAACAGGAGCAACTCCTTTCTCGCTGGTATTCGGAGTGGAAGCAGTTCTCCCACTTGAGGTTGAAATACCTAGTATTTGCATCTCATTACAAGGGATTCTGGATGAAGAAGATTATAGAGAAGCACGTATCTCTCAACTAGAAAGCCTAGATGAGGTCAGGCTAGAAGCTGAATAGCGGCATAGAGTCTATGTTGACCGGATGTGCCGATAGTATAACAAGAAGGTCTATGAACGAGACATATATGAAGGTGATCTAGTTCTAAGACTAGACAACCGGATCGATAAAAATACCGGTGAAGGGAGGAAATTCCGGCCCAAATGGTTGGGCCCATACCGAGTCATGAAGGACTATGGAAATGGTGCATATCTCTTATGCACACTGGAGGGTGAGGAATTTGGTGAAACTGTCAATTCCCTACACCTTAAGTGATTCTATGCATAAGTGACCAGCACTATCTATATAATTATATCTACATTGCATCTTCATGTAGTTAGGTTCATTTTGTCTGCGCTTGTTTCATACAAATCTTGTGATCAAGGAACTTATTCCCAAAGCAATTCATTACAAACTTCTGATGATATTGACATTAGCTTTCAAATCATACTTCTTCATGTTCATAACATCATCACCATTTCAGAATCCTTTCATCCATACAAATCTAGATATGACAAAGTCTTAATGGTAACCATACCAAGGTCTGCATGCTTGTTCTCTCTTTTGGTTTCTCCCTAGGATAGGTGTCTTGCCTATGGTCTGTTCTAGAAGCTTCATCATGTCACATCTATCCCGTGTGCATATCTCTTTGGAAGTAAGAACATACTGACATTTTTCTCAAATAAACAAGTCAAATATAGATCAAATAGAAAATTTTATTTTTACACATTTCCTTGCCCTACCAACCTTCGGTGATAAGCTTGTGTCTCTTACTAGTGACGTAGGGTTGGGAAAGGATGGGAATTCCCTTACTCGCCTGTACCTTATCCATGGTGATAAGCCCATGCTTCTGACTAGTAGCATGGGGTAGGGTATGGGGGGTCCTCTTAACAATAAATGTTGAAGGTAGTCAGCAAACAATTCAAATGAACCTTTGAAATATTGAGTCAAAAGCGAATGAATCAAATGTCCAAAATTCCAAGAGAGTTCAAAACCCTAAAACCCAGATTTTGTCAACCATGTGGCCATCTACGGATCTAAGTCTAGATAAAATGAAAAGCAAGTAGCATTCTAAACTATGGAGTCACTTGAGTAGAGTAGGTTTGTAGCATCCTAATTTGGTTCCACCAAATCTTTTTCTATCTCTCATCACTACCATTCAAAAATTTCACAACTTCTACCCTTTCTAGCTCTCGGTGATGAGCCCTCGCATCTTACTAGTTGTGTGGAGATAGGAATGGGGCAAGTTCATCTACTCATCATACCGGTTTATCATCTCATTTTGTCAAAACAAAAATGAAGTACCAAAAATTTCTTATAGGAACTAAATTTCAAAATCACACTGTGTCTACATTATCATACATCAGCATCATGAAATACAAAAAGAAAGAAAACATTTGTATCATTTGTTCTCCATTGCATACATTCTGAAAGGCATATAAAAACAACATTGTAATTTACATACGAAAGAAAATCACAAGAACATTGATACCAAGAGTCTAATCCAAACAAGAATGTCTATATATATATAATCAAAGTTTCTTGTACAATGCCATCATGCGCTAAGCATGGTCAAAATGCTCAAAGAGCCCGAAAATACAAAAACATCATATAAATATCCTCTCAACCCCTATGATATCCCTCTGAGGGTGCACACCCATGTCTAGGACTCCAGCTACTGCTTTGGCGCTCGAGTGCATGAAGGGTTCACGGTCCCGAGGAGCAGCTACAACCTCACCATGAGAGTGACTCCTCATCAGGTGCTCTGTTGTCCTATACCCTACTAGCTTGGTATGGAGGGAGGTCACCATCCTAGCCACATGCCAGATAGGGGAAAAAATGTCGGTATGCCTACTAGCTGCTGAAGGGCTCCCCTGCATCCACGGATAGCTCCACATGAGTCTTCTCCATAGGGATCATCAGGGTATCAGTGCATACTTGGCGAATCATGTCTCGCCACTCATTAGCAGTATCTACAAGAAAAGGAGAAAAAACCAATGAGAAATAATCTGAGATAGAAACAAATTTAAATAAAAGGAGAGATAGCAACTAAGGCAATTCTAACTAGAAATAAACATTAAAAGGAAGGATGATAACTTACTCGGATCTACGGGCCTCATAGATGGATCTCTGGGTGGCACTCTTTGCCATAGATGCCACTACTAACTCGTGCTCTCCTCCTATACCTAGGGCCACATAACATCCTACTACGGACTCATCCTCTCCACCCAAGCCCTGAGAGAGTGGCTCCTATGAAACCAGAGTCACCCTCTTCGCACTCTGCTCTACCCTCTCTACTCGTATGATGTCCTAAGTTTCATGCCACTAAGGATCACTATCCTCCTCTCCACTGACTCCTCCTCCTCGTCTCCCCTCCGTCTCCCCACTGAACTCCTCGGACTCAAAGTCTATGTAAAGGGGGTCTTCGCTGATGTGGGCGGGACCGGAGGCAATCTGAAGCAAGGGTGTCTGAGGAGAAACGACTCTCTCTCGAGCTTGTACTACCCTCCTAGCTATAATAGGGACACCAGGAGTAACAAATGTCCAACCCTAGCCTCTAAGACCTCCTCTAGCCTTCCGGATTGATCTATATAATGGTACTACTAGGGGAAGCATACCCACATACAGAAGGCCAAACTACTAGGGCACTCGACCAAATGGATGTATCTCCACCCTCCCCATCCTGTCAACAAGCTACCCTGTGGTGGAGCAAGAAATCAAAGTAAGAGCCTCCTCACCCCATAAACCTACCATGGCATAATAAGGTGTGGCCTCTATGTCATCAGTGGTTAAGGAGGCGACTAGCTGGTGAGGTGCTCTGAGCACCGACATGTCTGTCCATCTGGCTACCCTCATAGCTCTGGGATCTGCCACCTCTACACCTCTCCCATAGGGGATGAAATGCTCATAGACCCAACTCATAACCAGGGTCAGATGGCTCAATGACTACCCCTGTAAATGGACCACCCAGTACAAATCATGATAGGTGGTCCCAAGAATGTCGGCTCCCCAGGCATAAATCGCCATGCCCCTCAATCTGTGCAATGATGGGGGACCAGCAATATAGTAAGGTGTCTCCTCCCTTGTCCCCGATCAATCTCAAGGAAAGGATCCCCATAATGGCCTGATGAATCAAGGGGATAGGTAGACTAGGAATAGATCGACCTTCACACCCTTCTTTGAACATGGAAATAACTACATCTCCCATATATGATGCCCACTATGCTAAGCCGAGCCCGTGACTTGGCTGTCTCAAGAGTAAGCCATCTCCCAATAATCAAGACCCCCAAGATACGGTAAACATCCTCCAAAGTAATGATCCACTCACCTGGACCCTCGGTAATTGGAAAGTGTTCGATATGCATCCTAATATGAAAATAAGTCACAAAGTATGTGACTAGACGGTGTAACATGTGGGACCCATGAAATACGTAGTATCTCGGCCCTCGAAGAGTGTCCTGCTCATATTGAGAAAGGGCATCCAATCTGCTGAAGCCAATCACACTCCCTCTCTTAACTCCATCAAATATACTCCTCTTCTGCATACACCCAAAAACACACAAAAACGAGTAAGTTAGTATCCAAGTGACATTAGAAAAATCATGAAAGCGAGAAAGGATGCTAAAAATGTAAAAAGAAATTCAAATAAGTATTATTTATACATTCTATGTAGAACTACCACCTAGTAGGGCGGTGGTTACTGTAATCACCACCTTAAAGGTGGCAGGTCTTGTAACCGCCACCCCGATCGAGGCGGAAGTCTCAGTAACATTGCCCTACGCTTAGGGCAGCCGTCATGTCCTGAAAACCCACGCGGGTCATGTGCCCTAAAAGTGGCTAAAAACAGAAAATAAAGACCATTTTGACTCAAACAAAGCCTACCAAGGTAGTAGGCTCCCCCCCTAGTTGACTCTATTAAAACTAACATTTTAAAAATAATCCCCCCATGACAAAGATTTCACCATTTTAACATTTTGGGGGCAAAAATGGTAAATTGAGAAAAACTAACATGTGATCTCACGGGTCGGTGTTCCACTCGTTGAGGCATGATCACGATCTCGTCCTGATTGTTTTGACTATATTCACGTGAGAAACCATCACCGTGGGTCCCAGAGCTCAAAATCAACCAAATCAACACGTGCAAATGAATAGGAAAATGGGCCCACTTTTACATATATAGCAACCTGACTTGTTTTGAATGCCCTTTTCACAAGTTTGGAGCACCAACGGAGGTAATTTCTTATCCCTGCACAAATGGTACATCCTCATTTCATATTATTTTAGTATTTATTTTCCGATCTATTTTGTCTATCTACACTTGAGTCCTCTTTTCATTTTATAGGTGGTGGGAATTTTGGATGGCATCATTCTGACACATGGACGTATCAGGTATAACTTCTAACTTCCCATTTCGGGACCACCATACTCGGACCCACCTTTTTTATGCCTATTCTTGGCTAAAACGCTTCTCCGAGGGGCAATATGTATGTACATAAAATTGTAGTCTTCGCACCAGAACAACATTACACATGCCCCAATGATGATACAGGTCTCCTCATGCAAGGTGTTCGGGATCCAAAAATCTCTCAAGTATGCGTTAACATCCCATATGCCCTACTTAGCCTCTGCGTGCTTTAATTTTTCCTTCCCCCTCCTTTCCTTTCTTTTCGGTCTTTAGTGATGAAACCGCCGCCCGCTGGGCGGTAGTCTCGTGACCGCCACCCTACTCAGGGCGGTGGTCCTTCATGCATTTTCTAGAATTCTCTTTTTAATGCGACTCGTGTAAATTTTCAACATTTACCAGCTTTTTTCACCACCTTTGCTTGTATTTATGATTCTAGTTCCCTGGAATAGTGTTTTGGCATTGTTTATGGTTTAAGAGATCAATTTGGTTTTCACCTTTGGGTAAATGGGATTCTATAAATAGCTGGCTTGTGCTCAAGCAAATGGCCCCTCAAAATTTTCCTCTAAATTTCTCATTTCAATAGCTTAGCCTTTCAATTTTTCTTAGGATTCATAGTTTCATTTGTTTTATGCATGGTTAGTATTGTTTAGCTTTCAGAAAGCCACATATTATCCTTGTGCAAGTGTTGTTATTATTTCATCAAACCAATTGGAGTAGGATAGTCTGATTTTCAGTAGGGAGCCATTAAAGTTACAGGTTCTACTCATCAAATAAGATAGTTTCAAGTTACGAACATTCTATGTTGCATGAATCACAATAAATCCAGCTAGGAATTACATAAGCCAAGCTCTACTCTCTTGCGCTATCCCTCCCCTACTCACATTGTATTCAGTCTACACCCTAAGCTACCATTGTATAATATCTACTTTTGATGATGCTAGCATTACATAATTTTCTGGATCCACGTGAGCATGAAAGAATGAGGAAATCACATTGAGGGGACAAGGCCAGACACCATCGGATTCGCCACCTTTGCTTACGCAAAATCCAGGTTCAAGCTTTTAAAGTTCTAGTAAAAATCATATCAAGTAGAGTAGTCAATCATTTCATTTTAGTTAATTTTACTTTCGATATTGCTAGGGAAGTTGTGGGGATTGATAGTTTCTGAGAAACTATGATTCACTCCTCACTTCTGAGGTAGGATCGAGAGTCTTTCAAATAGATTAGATCAATTATCTGGTTACTTAGAATAGATTCACAACTACACAGACAAGTAGCTATACTCGGCTGCTTTGTTTGTTTTAATTTCGTTACTAGTTTAGCTGTCAATTTCTAGATATATTGGATAATTGATCTTTTTTTAGTTTATCAAAATATCAGATTTAGGAATATACATAGATATATCTTCCGTAGTCGATTTATTCTCATTAATTAGCTTTAAATCACTTCCTTTTACATGGAAATCACGGGACATAGGGATCGCAAAGAATACGTATTTGAGCCTATCATGCCTCAACCCAATCTTTTCATAGCAATAACCGATATAGACCAGAATCTTAGAATCCAAGTCTTCCGAACAACAACAGACTTACAACAGATCAGCTCACAATTAAGAGGGTTAAACATAGAAGATGACCAAGCACACATATTCTGGTCAAACCAGCCAAACTACAGGTTACCCTAGATAAACATCCGCATGACTGTAGAAGGGCTTGAAAGAGAGAAAACATTCGGTTGTGATCCTTTGGTCCCAAAGCCAGACGCATGAGATATTCTCACTGATATAGACACTAACTTAAGAATTCAGGTTGCAAGAATGCCTGTAAGATACTCTAAAAATATTGCACAACTATTAATTCTAAACATAGAGGTTCGGTATATGACTATAAAATAGTAGGGATTAGAGATTGATTCCGCACATGACCATAGTAGGTCCACAACAACCATGAATCTACGGTTGTGATTCACAAATCCCACAACCCAACGAGTCCACAGGTCAATCCGACGTTGACGTTGGTTTATGCACATTAGTATTTGGATCCACTCCACTTCTTCCTATTATCATCACATAGTTATCCCTATTGGATATAGTAGCTAACGAAGCTAAGGATTTCTGGACTAGGCCGGAGAATCAAACGTAGAATCCACCATATCCATCATCCATCCTATGACCCTATCTAGAGATATACACGAATTAATCCTAGGTCATTTTCCCCATATCCCATAACCTATAGATCAAATCATGCGAGCTTGATATTGATTGGAGCCTTTGAGTAGTCATCCTCGCCAACGAGATCTATCACGCCTTAGGAGTTCAGGTTAGGAAGGCCTTCTTTTCCTTAGATTCACAGATTCCATTAGTGTGTGTCAAAGATATAAGATTTCCTAACTAGTTTACCCATACCCCACGTATAATCCATCCCCACCGACTGTCTCGGCATGACCTCGGGAGGTCAAGTGCGAGGAAGAGTTACTTGTAGATTCCCATGCTCGCTTGTCACTTTTCCATTGTATAGGTTCCTTATGGGAATTCACTTTTCCTTTACTGTGTAGTTCTTGTGACCACAAAATCCTCTGCAAAAACCTCTTCCACACACTTCTTCAGCTATTCACCCTTCATAACGATGGTCATCACCCATGGAACTACTTATAAGACTAGTCGGTGCACACCCCGATCAATAACATCATGGATGTGATCAATTAGTCTTCAATCCTTGGTATCATGGGTCATAGAGGTATATATATTACAATAGAAAGAAACATTCTTACGGATTACATGTTGTAGTAGAGGGCATCTACTTGCATCATGATCCCCATGGCAGATCTCACATCTACCACCATAGCACATATCCTTTGCATGCCCTTCCACTTTTTAGTCTATGCACTAAAGCCCATTACAAACGTCATGTGTTGAATTTGCGATGATTCTCCAACTACTTGGTAATTACAACAATTTGAGACTCTAGAAAAGGACTAACACCAGTATCAATGCTCCCAACAAATTCAGCACATAGGGAATCTTCCAATGCCTCGTGCGAGTTTGTGAAAGTCTTATGTGATAGAGACCTTATAAATGGTGTTATCAATCCTCCAAAAATCATTGAGCATGTTGAGAAGGATGAATTTCATAAGATAGTTCGATAAGAGAATCTTGAAATGTGCCTCATACTCCCACACACTTTCTTTCATTCCTTGTTGGATCTCCTTCGAACAACGATGCTCTTCTACTTAAACTCGGGGATATGGAAATCTACTAGGAAGGTGTTCTTTAACGCGGTGTAGTCTACCACTATATTATGGGGGTCATACTTCCTATACCATCTATGCACACTCCTTGTAACATTTTTGCAAACTAGCTTTCCTTTCACTCTGGGATAGTCATCCCCTTTGTGCACTATAGTAACTCACACTTGTGCACATGTTTTATAGCATCTTCAATATTGTTATAGTTTGGTAAATGCAAATACATCTTGAAACACACTTGGGGAGGTGGATGGGGTCCTCGTCCTCTTGATTGAGCCTTGTTTTCCCCGGTGTTTCCTCCTACACCAAATCCACTGGATCCACCAGGTCATGTTCCTCCTGACCCATCAAATCCACCTCCTATAGTTAGCAAAGGGCCTGAAGTGGTCGTGCCTAGTTTTCCCAATGTCCCACTAAATTATGTGCCGATGTTTTATGATATTATCCCACTACCGGTTTTGTGTCTCGCGCCACTTTAAGACATGATACCAAAACCTTGTGTACTTTCACCTTGTCCAAAGATTACTCTAAATATAGGAATGAATTTTCTATCCATGGATGTTCCAAATGAGAAATTATATCTCCTAGGCATAAATTGGTTACTCCCACCAATACCAACTGGGTTAACAATACTTCTCCCTTGATCTCAAAAACCAAGCACTAGGGGTTGGTCACTAGGTGGGTTCAGATGCGTGTTGATGGCTCTCCTTTATTTATACAATTAATTCTCCTCGAAGTTTTGTTGGAGTTGAATACTTTGATAATAATCAAATAAAAATAATAATGCAAAAGCTTTTACATAGAAACAAGACGGTGCTTGTATATTTTATTAATCTTTAAAAATCAAGCATTACAATAAGAAGAGAGAGCAATATTTATAGATATTGGACAACTTCTATCTCATCCACAATACATGGAAATAGGTAAACTAATCTGAGAATAAAATGTAGGATAATATTCACTGCCCCTAATTTCCCCTATTTCCCCTCATGAAATCATCCAGGAATAAACGAAATGAGATTGAACAATATCTCATAAAACAAGTGATAAGACAACTAAAGGAAACTATGAGTTGACTTAATATAATCTAACTAAAGTAATTAAAAAATGACTTTATTAGAATATAAAATTTAACTCATATGTTGAATTAAGTGTTAGTTTATTTCTAACAAGTTGAAGGGGATTCTATCCTACAATTGCCAATATGGGGTAACACATCTTTGCTCAGTTCCACATCTTCTATGTGAACCTCAACTCTTTCCTACAATTTATGCCTCCATAGATCCATCACATTTGTAACCTCATGTTGTCTAGTCATCTCCTTTTCACAATATTTTCTATACTTGAGTCGTCTCTCCTCCCTTTCCCTTTCATTCGTAATTTATGCCATCTTCCTCCACCCTAGATTTCTCTCCTAGTGGTTAGAGAAGCTTATCCGACTATGGGAAATTTTTATAAACTCAAAGTAATGATCAAGATATTCATAGCCAAATGGATAACACGTAAAAATGATCCTCTAGGATCCTCATGAAACTCAAACTCAACAATGTTTAGGAAAGAATACATAGAAATGGTGTATTGTAAAGTATAACTGGTTAACACTCTCTTCTACAAGTGATCAACAACATGCATCCAAGTCATATTTGTATCCTACAGCCTCTGATAGTCATCTTGGGTCCATACGCGTGGTCTATAGTACCAACTTGATCTTGATGCATATACTTGAAATCCATTCATATAGTTCTATTGGAAAACAATAAAAGAATGTCTCATACAACTCATGGTACAAGTTCTCTTCTACCCATCTATGTGCATCAAACTCAGATCTAGTGTTGAATCTTTGAGAAAACTCATCCTCTGTTCTTTTGAACCATCCTTCAACACTTTCCAAGGTCAGATGCTCTATCATAACACATCATAGGGACAACAATGCATGCCATTTCTCACAACAACTTTTAAAATAGGTCGTGACAACAGAATTGAGATGTAGTCATATTTTTATACCCATAGACCATTAGTCTAATTTCATGTTTTCGACCTATCACCTAGTGGGCGTTGGGTGCTCACCCAAGGCACATGTGGGTTCCAAGCCTCTCCTTTATGTGAGTCTTATGAGAATGAATCATCTTATGCCAGATATTGAAATGGAAATGAATAGGAAAAAACCATGCATTATTCTAAGAACTTAGGATGAGTTGTCATCTCATTGCATCCAAAAAGAGAAATAAAAAACAACATGTATAACTGATTAATTCATAAAGGAAATGCATAAGGATTATACTTATGAACACATATATGATTTAGAATAGAGCCTTATATTCATATTAATATGTTTAATAACCACATTACATCCCTTAAAGTCATAACAGACCTTCATATAACAATGCAGAGCCAAGTCATGCATCAGAACTACACTATGTTCATCACATTACAAAAATGAATACAGACCCATCCCTTTAAATGTGCCATGATTCCTATATTTTCCTAATCCCAACCCATAGAATCCTCCATGGTATTTCTAGAGAGCTTCTCCTCTCTCCTCATACCTCTTCTCTCTCGAGGATGACTCTATGTCTCTTTATGCTCTCTTCTCTATATCCCCTTCTCGATACATGTGCACCTCAATAAATAGCTTTCATTCCTTCACCGCCATGCCTTCGATGTAATGCAGTTGGTCACCAATTGTCCAAGTGGTCCTATTGATGGTGAATCACAACACCCAGAGTGTCTGCAACTTGATGAGTTGATACTCTCGGTGCGATTGCATAACATGGATATTTTCCCAAGTGTGGGACCTTGCAAAATTGGAAAAGCTCTCCGGATGAAGGCCGGTTCCTATTCCTCTATTCAGATGCACACGTAAAAATGTAGAGGGTTTAATCAAAACCTAAACTAACTTTCTAAGGAGATAGGGTAATAAGATGCATAAAATAAAACCTAAACTACAAAGGTGATGCACCGAGGAATGATGAACACTTGTCTTGCCAATAAACACAAACCATTAAAATGCAATGCAAGATCATGCATAGATAACCAAATTTGTAGTGAAAGATCAGGAGGATGCAAATGAACACAAAGAGGGTTGAGAATCATCCACAAACATGCATTATTTGCTCCAAAGATTGATACAATACACTACAAAATGCCAAGAGGCAAATTTGCATTACAATTTTAGATGGGAGGTTTGAACTCCACAAAATCCACCTACAGAAAAGAGGAGAAGGGAGAGGCAAAAAAGAATGTCCAAACTTTAGAAAGAAGCCCCTCCTTACAATTTATAGGAAGAATGAGAGAGGGAAGAGAGAGGAAATCCAAATCTACCCCAACCACCTCCAGGTTGCATTTAATTCATCTCATTATGGTGGTAGGTGAGAACCCTAGCAAACCCAAAAAGTGGTGAACTATATTTTGCATTTTTAAGAATTTGTTCCCACCCAATTAAATATATCCAATCGTAGTTGGACGAGAGGACCTCGTAATATTTCCAAAAGTCGAACCTTGCATTAATACAAGCTCCTGTGAAAAGTTATGGCCATCTCGAATATTTGTGCCAGGGGTCTACTTCTGTCGGTGCTCAAAATGTTGCGCCTCTAAAGGTGCGCCTTGAAGGATCCATCTTTATGTCCAACCTTGCATGAATCCGAGCTCCTGTGAAAAGTTATGGCCATCTCGAATATCTCGCGCTAGGTCTTCTTCTGTCCGCTCGGCGCTCAAAATGTTGCACCTCCTGAAGGTGCGCCTTGGCGGATCCATCTTTATGTCGACATACTCTTATGGCACCATGGGTGCATCCATTTTCATGTCGACACCTATTTATGCGTCGACCTACGCTATGGGTGCAACCTTTGGTTTTCAAAATTTTATTACCTGTGCCATGGGCACATCCATTTTCATGTTGACACCTCTTGCTATGCACCTTTGACCTGCACCATGGGCGTGAATTTTGGCGTGTCAAAATCTTATTACCTGTTCCATGTGCACATCCATTTTCATGTCGACACCTCTTGTTGTGCGCCTCTGACCTGCGCCATGGGCGCATCCATTTTCATGTCAGCACCTCTTGATGTGTGTGCTTTACGTGTGCCATGAGCATGAATTTTTCCGTGTTGACACCTTCTTACCTGCACCATGGGCGCATCCATTTTTGTGTCGAAACCTTCTGATGTGCACCCTTTACGTGCGCCATGGAAATAAATTTTAGGGTCTGAGTTTCTTTGATTTCCACATTCCTCTGCTTGTCTATATCTACCCGGGGGGAAGATATTTACAACAATTTGGTGACTCAATGGGATCACCTACCTGCTAGGTAGAAGATCAGTGGCCTTTTAGCAATTCATTGGGCATGGAGTCATAAGTAATGACCTGAAACCAACCTGATATCTTATCCTGAGCTTGATACTACAACTCTTTCTCCGACAACACTCTGAACTATAGAAAACAACCTGAGAGCAACAAAACCTGTGCCAAAGCACTTAGGGAAATTGAAACCTAACTACAACAAGACAATGTTTATACACACTTAGAGGAATCGAAATATAGGCTAATATTTACAAGGGTTAATCTTTTCCTTTTAGTAGCAATATTTAAGATAGATTCCATTAACCGGAATCGGGAGTTCTTCTCCATCTAATGTAGAAAATTGGAAGGAATTACTACTTTTACATCCCGTGACCATGTAGGGGCCACTCCAAATGGAATAAAAATTGGAGTGCCTTCCTGGTTTGCCCGATCTACATCCCATTTCAGAACTAGGTCCCCTTCCTAGAAGGTCCTTGCTCTTGCCTTCTTATTAAACCATCTTTTTACTAAGGCTTGATCCTTTTCAATCATTAGAATTGCATGTTCTCTGATTTCTTCCAATTCCATCAACTCTGCATACCTGGATTCCATTGGTTAAAACTCAAACAACTCCAATTGCTTCATGAGCTCCAATGCAGGAAATTCTAATGATATAGGCAATACCGCCTCTTTCCCATAGACCAATTTGTAGGGAGAACTACGTGTAGACCTCTTTGGCATTATCCTATCTGCCCATAATGCTGATTTTAGCTTGGTATGCCATGTCCTTTGGTTTGAATCCAGAGTCCTTCTGATGATCCTTAGAAAATTCTTGTTCGTGGACTTTGCTTGTCATTACCTGCGGGTAATAATTTGAAGAGGTGCTCGAATAGATTCCATTCTTGACAGCCCATTCTCGTGATCTTGGAACCTATGAATGCCAATGCATTATCTCGATATGATAGTGGCGGCACATGAACTCCGGTCACTATTCCTTCATAAAAGTCTAGTATGTTAGACTCATTTGCTTCTTTGAGTGCTACTGCTTCGGTCCACTTGGTGAAATAGTCTGTTGCCGTGAGAATCCACTTGTGGCCTTGGCTTGAGTTTGGGTTGATGACCCCGATGAAGTCCAATCCCCATTTCATAAATGGTTGGTCAACCAAAATTGGGTGCAATGGAAGCATTGCTAGTCTTTCTTTTCCCGTGAAGAGTGCACATTTCTTGCACTTTCTTATCCATGTATAGCAGTCATTGAACACTGTGGGCCAATAATACCCTGCCTTCATTATCTTGAGAGCTGTTACTCGTGGGGTGAAATGTCCTCCAGAATCTCCATCATGAAAATCTCGTAACACCCTCTCAATTTGACCTGTCCCAATGCACCTCAATAGAACTCCATTGATGTCTTTTTTGAACAAAACACCATCAACCAACACATATGGAATGGCTTGTAATCTGAAGTATCTCCTTTTTCTTTGCTCATTTTTGGAGGGCATAGGCCTGTCTGTAGGAAGTGTATCATATTCTAAGTCCAATAAGGAGTGGGCACATCATCATCTTCTTATTCTTGACCATCCTGTAGTACCAAGACAGTCTCTTTTTCATCACCTGCTTCAACTTGCCGACTCAAAGCTAGTTGTTCACATAGTCCTTTTCCATGTAATAGTTTTGTGACCTTGATCTCGATATCATATTCCATGACACGGGTTATCCATCCTGCACATTTCTTATTCATATCCTTGTTTAGAATGAAGTCCTTGACTCCTGCATGAGAGACCAACAATTGGATCTTGTTGTTTGAGACTAGGTGCTTGAATTTCTTTAAGCTCCTGATCACTGCAAGGACATGCTTTTCAATGAAAGAGTACCTTGTTTCGTATTCCTCTAGGCCTTGAATGAAGAAAGAAACTAGTTGTTCTAATCCTTCCTTGTTTCTCTGTACTAGGATTACAGAAATGGTGTCTCCACCACTAAAGGTATATAGCATGAAGTCCTTGGAGAAGTCTAGATTGACGAGAGTCAGAGCTTGAGATATAGCCTCTTTTATTGCCTCAAAACTTGCCTTGCCTTCAGATGTCCACTTAAATGTCATGCTCTTTTTCAACATCAACGTTATTGGCTTTATGAGAGCTGCAAAGTTTGGAACAAACCTGTGAACAAAATTGATCCTTCCCAAGAAGCTTTGAAGAGCCTTCTTGTGACTTGGAAATGGAAACACTCGAATTGCTTCAACTCTTTCTGGGTCAATCGTCAACCCCTCCTTTGAAACAATATGGCCTAGAAGCTTTCCCTCGTGAGCCAAGAATATGCATTTTTTGGGATTCAATGATACCCCAAATCTTTTACACCTCTGAAATACCTACCTCAGATGAAAAAGGTGATCCGCTACATTTTTGGAGAATACAGTGATGTCATCAAGATATATCAAAACTATTTTATTGATCAATCCCTTGAATGCCATATCCATTGCCCTTTGGAAAGTGGCTCCAGCATTTGATAGCCCAAATGGTATCTTCTTGTAGGCATAGGTGCCTTATTTGGTGGTGAAATTCATCTTGAATCGGTCATATTCTTTCACCATTACCTGATTATACCCTGAGTAGCCATCTAGGAGAGAGAATCTCTCTGAACCAGATACTACTTGCAATATTTGTTCCATTGAAGGAAGTGGGTAATGGTCTTTGAGAGATGCCCTGTTGAGGTCTTGGAAGTCTACACACAGCTTGATTTCTCCACTCTTCTTCCTAACCAGAACCAAATTTGCAACCCAGCTTGAGTGCTTGATCTGAAATATAATGTTTGCCTCTATTAGCTTGTTTAACTCTTTCTTCATTAGAGGCTCAATGTGAGGGTTGACTGGTCTCTGCTTCTGCCTAATGGGCTTAACATCTGGATCCAATTCTATGGTATGTTGTGCCAACTTCGGGTTGAAACCTCTCAAGTCTTCATAGCTCCAAGCGAAGACATTTGGAAATTCTTGGCAAAGTTATATGAAATCTGATTTCTCCCTTTCGGTGGCCACTTTTCCAATTTGAAGTGTTTTGCCTTCCCCAACTAGAATTGGCTCTGAATCTTCTCTCTTGACCTGTATGTTAGCCTTTTCCTTACGGAACTGGTCGTTAGGGTTGAAGATAGACTCCAATGTTACTAAACCTTTGGGAAGCTTGTTTGTCCGTAGCTACACTACTTGATCACCGTACTGCTGCTCTAGTCTATCCTGATTCCTAGCTAAGAATTCAGCCTCTTCTTATAAGAAATTGACAATCTGTTGATCATTCTCAAACACCTGCCATCTTGTGTTATTATCTAGAACTACTGGCCTCACAATCACATGCATATGTGGTTGTGTTTTGTCCCTTTTGATGTTGTCAACCACATCAAACGTTGCTCCAACTGCTGCGAGCCTATCTGTGGATTCATTTTTCTTCTTTGGTATGGACACAATGTTGAAAGCTTCGAAATCCTCAATGAGGTCCCATACCCTATTCTTGTAGTTCCTCAATAGGTCATTCTTTGTAGCATGTTATCCCCCCGACTTGGTTGACAATTATCTCGCTATATCCAAACACTGCATGCTCTTTATGCCCTTTTTCATGGCCCAATGAAGTCCGTGAATCAAGGCCTCATATTCAGGTGTGTTATTTCAACAGAAAATTGGAAATGGAAAGTGAATAATATTTGATGCCTTGAAGTGAAACAAGCATAGTTCCTCCTCCCGCACCTTGCCTACTCCTTGATCCATCGAAAAATAATTGCCATACCTCATTGTCATCCTTATGGTCTGCGGTTTGTTGATGCTAGGAATAGGCTGGTTTCCTTCATGTATGTAATAGAATCCTAACTCATATTCTTCTACTTCTTGGTAGGGATCAAAATCATGTACCTTGCTTGCCCATTCATCAAGAGTCAAATCTGGAATGCTTCCAACTTTGGTGTCAACTTCATCTGTGCTTTGATAATCTTCTTGATCAAATGTTGAACAGTTGGCATTGATTTGGCTTGGAGTATGAGGCTCAATATGAAAGTTTGTGATTGGTTTAGATCTGATTGTGACCTTAGTACCATATCTTGTTCTAAACAACATGTGTGACCAATCAGCAGATAAGTAGCCTCCAATTCTAGCTATGAAATCCCTTGATAAACATAGGGCAAAGAGTGGTGGCAAATCTATTACTGACACATCTTGCAAAACGGTAACATTGGGGCATGCATGCAAGGTAAGATTCAAAATTTTAATCACTCCCACCATTGCTACTGTTGTCCCATCCAATTGCACTACCCCCTTTGATATGAATTCATATTGGAGACCCAACTGATCAGCTATTTTCTTGGGCATGACATAACTACTTTCCCCAGAATCAATCATGCAATTGTGTACTAGTTTATCCCCAATGATTAATGAAACATAGAATGGAGGGGGTTTCAAAACTTTACCTTGTTGTCCTCCATGATTCCCTTCAGGATGAGTAACATTTGTGAGGACATTCTCTTACATATGGACCTGTTGGTTCGAAGTTGACCAATTCTTCATGGCAGCTTGTAGAAGATCTCTTTGGCTTGGGATGGATAAAGATTCCCACATTGATATATTCACATTTGTCTTCTTCATTTGATCAATGATGTTGAATGGGGATGAAAGATCTCTTTGTTGTCCTTTAGGCTGCACATTACTTTCTTTTGCATGGGCAGCAATATCTGGCATTTGAGTTGGCTTAGAAGGTGGTTTGGAATGTCCTTGCGTGTTTGGAATGTATTTTGCTTACCAACACCTTGTGGAGTGATGGAAGGTTGTAGATCACTTGGAGCCAATGACTGCCCTTCACCAATATTCCTATTCTTTGATCTTGTGTTAGCTGCTACACTCTGAGCAATTGTTTGATTCATGCCACAAAAATCCTCAACTTGCCAATTCACAAGTGTGGTATCATTTGGAGCTATGCTTTTCTGAGATGTCCCTTGTTGCTGATTTGTTTCTTGACTCACTTCATCCTCTACGCCAGTAGTTGTCACCATCAAGGCTTGGTTCAAAGCACCATTGAAGCACATAGATTGGTTGTGAGGTTCATTGCATGGGAAACACCAATCATACTCTTGAGCCATGTTGTTTTCACTGACACTAATGCTTTAGAAGCAGATGCAACATTGGGGCTATAGGGCTGAAATGGTCTATTGGTGGGAGGCCTTACTTGGCTTTGATTTTGATTTGCAGCCTGAGCTTGTGACCTATTTTGTTGGTATGGGGGCCTAGCCTGATCACGCGTGCTTGAGGCTGATATGGTCTAGCACCTTGATCTTGCTGTCTTTTGATAGTCACTACTCATTTCCAAGGTTATGTAATTGTTTCATAACCTTCCGGAGTTCATTTGAAGTACTTAGAGAGGATGAAGTAGAATTTTCATTTGAACTTTGATTTCTAGGAGTGGGAATAGGAGCCAAAGTGGGTGCCTAATTAGTACTTAGATTTTCTAAGTTTGGATATAAGGGCATGGGAGGCCTAGGAGCCACTTACCGGCTTGAATAAGACAGGTTTTCAGCCCTAATGGCAATGCTATAAGCGATTGTAAGGTTGTGCCTCCCATAGATTGAATTAACGTAGAAATATAAGAATTCAAAGCTTTAAGATAGTATAGAAAAGCACCTTCAATTTGTTGGCACGGCTGCCCATGGAATCCTATTCCAAGACCTTTGAAATGTGAAGTTGAAGTCAATCACCGCTCATTGGGAGCTCTCTTGATAGTTGTCAATTGTTCTAGTAGAGACAAATTGTCTCCCTTTTCCCCAAACTCTGCTCATGGAGAAATATGCATAAGCGATTCCAATTTTGGATAGAACGGCTCTAAGGCTCCTAAACCATTACAATGCCTTCCTTTGAATGAAGATGCTAGCAATTTGACAAGAACATCCATTTCATTTATCTCGTGGATTACACAAACGTTAGCAATGTCTTTGACATGATCACCAAGAGTGGTATGATTTTCTCTAGTAAAAAATGGAATGTTCTTCAATGCTGCAATTGGAACTGGATTCTGTGCATTGAGGGCAAGTGGGCTGCTGCCAGTGAAGTTGACAAAAGGGTTTTGTTGTGCCATTCTGATTGGCCTGAGAACCCTTGTTGATTAGATGAAAGGTCTACCAGGTGGAGGGGTTGATAAGGTCCTGTTAGGTGGAGATGGTGATCTTTGTGGTCTTCTTCCTCTTCTTCCTCTACCTAGTGATAGTTGTAAGTGGAAAAATAGCCCCTCTTCTTGAGTATCAGACCTGGTTCGAATTCTTCTCATGTGCCCGGTAACTTTGTCTTCTAAACCACTGAATTCTATCCACTTGAGTCGCTAGATGTGTTAGATAATGAGCCTCAAAAGGCTAGATTCTACCAGGTTACACACCAAACTTGACAAAATTTAAACTCAAAATTTTGAAAGACCTATATTTTTGAGATTTTAGGGTTTGGAATTTGATTTGGAATGACAGTCTCGAAAACCCAAAAATGCCAGACTTCTGAAATCCTGAAATCCGAAATACCAAAAACCATGAAATTTTGAAAGTCAAAATCTCAAAAAACTAAGAATACCCTTTTGAAGATTATCCCCGATCTATCAACTGGTGAAAATTTTACTTGTTTTGAACAAGATAAGCCTTTGAAAATTGATTTCAAAGTTCAGCCTGGGAGGTGAAAAAAATGAAATTGTAAAACCTGCAATTTCTAAGTCCAAATCTCTTGAAAAGTCCTTCAAAACTTGGTTCCACCGGATGTGCCAAAACTATTGATGGAGAATCACAGCACCCCTGAGTGTCTACAACTCGATGGGTTGAGACTCTCAGTGTGATTGCATAACATGGAGCTTTTCCAAAGTGTGGGACCTTGCGAAATTGGAAAAGCTCTCCGGATGAAGGCCGGTTCCTATTCCTCTGTTCAGATGCACACGTAAAAATTTAGAGGGTTTACTCAAAACCTAAACTAAATTTCCAAGGAGACAGGGTAAGAAGATGCATAAAATAAAACCTAAACTACAAAGGTGATGCACCGAGGAATGATGAACACTTGTCTTGCCAATAAACACAAACCATTAAAATGCAATGCAAGATCATGCACAGATAAAAAATTTGTAGTGAAAGATCAGGAGGATGCAAATGAACATAGAGAGGGTTGAGAATCATCCACAGACATGCATTATTTACTCCAAAGATTGATACAATACACTACAAAATGCCAAGAGGAAAATTTGCATTACAGGTTTTAGATGGGAGGTTTAAACTCCAAAAAATCCACCTACGAAAAGAGGAGAAGGGAGAGGCAAAAAGAATGTCAAAAATTTAGAAAGAAGCCCCTCCTTAAATTTATAGAAGAATGAGAGATCGAAGAGAGAGGAAATCCAAATCTACCCCAACCACCTCCGGGTTGCATTTAATTCCTCTCATTATGGTGGTAGGTGAGAACCTAGCAAACCCAAAAAGTGGCGAATCGTATTTTGCATTTTTAAGAATTTTTCCCACAAAATTAAATATATCTAGTCATAGTTGGATAGAGGACCTCGTAATATTTCCAAAAAGTCCAACCTTGCATGAATACAAGCTCCCTGTGAAAAGTTATGGCCATCTGAATATCTCGTGCTGGGTTTGCTTCTGTCGGCGCTCAAAATGTTGTGCCTCTGAAGGTGCACCTTGAAGGATCCATCTTTATGTCGACATACTCTTATGTGTGCCATGGGTACATCCATTTTCATGTCGACACCTCTTGTTGTGCACCTCTGACCTGCGCCATGGGCACAACTTTTGGCGTGTCGACATCTTCTTACCTACGCCATGGGTGCATCCATTTTCATGTTGACACCTCTTGTTGTGCGCCTCGACTGCGCCATGGGTGTGACTTTTGGCGTGTCGACATCTTCTTACCTGTGCCATGGGCGCATCCATTTTCATGTCGACACCTCTTGTTGTGCACCTCTGACTGCGCCATGGGCGCGAATTTTTGCGTGTCGACACCTTCTTACCTGCGCCATGGGCACATCCATTTTCATGTCGACGCCTCTTGATGTGTGCCCTTTACGTGTGCCATGGGTGTGAATTTTCCATGTCGACACCTTCTTACCTACGCCATGGGTGCATCCATTTTCATGTTGACACCTTCTGATGTGCGCCCTTTACGTGCGCCATGGCAATAAATTTTGGAGTCTCGAGTTTCTTTGATTTCCACATTCCTCTTCTTTTCTATACCTACCCTGGGGAATATATTTACAACAGGTCCTCCAATGGAGCATGCCCTCTTTGATTTTTACTCTCTAGTCTATGTAATGATGCTCTTCCTGGAACCTTCCATCGCATACAAGGAAAATTCCCTTTTTATTTCTTCACGTCAGGATGGCACCTTATCCATTCTCCATGCTGAAGGGTCACACTTTTATCATGTGCTTCCTGGAACACTAAATATGGCTAAGTCCAAAACCTATCTTTCCTTACAAGCACACCTTGTGTTATGTAAAACCCTACTAGAACCCTTACATGTGCACCTTCAACCCCACGCGCCCTTGTTATTCTTAGACAATTAATTCAAAGGTATAATAAGTGCACTTAATTGCTTTTCTACTCAAATGCTAAGATGTGGAACTTAGCCAAAAATGCTACGTGTAGAGCATCATAATCCACTAAATTCTGGTGTGGGTCATAATTTCTATACTAACTATGTGCACTCCTTGAAGCATAGTGGAAAATTGGCTTGTCTTCTTATATGAGGTTGTAATTCCTTTCATGTGATATAATAATTCACACTTATGGACATGCTCTTCTCCATCCTCCATGCCTCTGCAATGTGGTAAGTGAAGAGAAATATCAAAGTAGACTTAAGGTTTCTATTGAAGTGGTTTTGGAGGTGGGGTATGATGAGGATTGTTTGGTGATGGTTGTTATGGTGGAGGACCTTTTCATAGAGTAAGGATAAACCCAAAACCAGATCCTCCTCCCCGTATTCCCTTTGTGTGGTGGTTTCCTTGATCCTCTTGTGCCAACTACTATGGCATTTGGTCTTGTCAAAGAACTTCTTTATGTCCCATTTGTAGTAATGAACTAGAAAACCTACTATCTACATTGTTACAAAACCTAAAAATATGCTTTCAACAAATCTATGTGCGAATACTTTATCCTATTGAGTACTTGCAAACAATCCTACAATAGAAATCCCAATATCTAGTGCCTCTTTGTGTTTTCATGGGTGTGTTACTAGTCTGATGCACTTTCTAATTCAACCCACAATGATATTGACATGTATATGCCTGATTACCTTAAGTATTATGACCTTCAACTACCCTTAGATCTAGAACACCAAGTGTAAGGGATAGGTAGCTAGGTGAGTCATAATTGTGCATGTAGTTCTCATTATCTTATTTATTGTGCTCTCATTCAAAGCTAATGGGGAATCAGATCTCACTTTCCAAAATGTTTAAGGACATGATGAAGTGTCTCCTTGTCTTCTACGAGAGCTTCAAAACCTTAATGAGCCATAATTCTTCTCGATTGCAATTCTACCTCAATTTTCCTCCCTTGATCTTCATTATACTTGAGTAGTCTATCGTCTCTTCCTATCTTACATCGGGTTGTTGTTATTCTCCTCCACACTTGCTCCTATCCCTACACATGAAGAGATTTATCTAGTCATAGGTAATCTCTCAAATCCTAATTTTTCCATCAAGATACTGATAGCTAATGATATGACACACAAATAGGATTCTCTAGGCTCATGTAAGAACTTAAAATCAGCTTCATAAAATAGCAACACATGGAAATTGTATAATCTAGTGTATAATTATGTAACACTCCACCACCACGGGTTCTACATCTATAGTCCAATCCTCATCTTTGTCAAATAGAGTATGATAATATTCCTAAATGCAAATCCTCATCTTATGATAAAGCTTATCTTCCATTCATTTGTGCTCATTAAATCTAGGTCCATTATTATACCTCTGTGAAAACCTATATTTTTCTTCTTCTACCCAACTTTCAATTCTTTCAAAAGATATTCAATACACCATCTACTTATAACATCCTAGAATAAAAATTGAAAAGATTTCCTAGTAATGGAACCAAAATGTAGTCTTTTATTTCACTCAACCATTATGCTCTCTGTAATGCATGATAAAAAATCAATGTGTGAACTTCTTCACACCTGGCCTCTCGAGGTCATGTTGAGACAACCGGTTTAGAATGATTTATAATGTGAGTGTGATGATGGGGATCAAGCTAATTGGGAAATATTATGTCTTTGAAGTGCAATGTCGGGATCTATGAGTCTAAGGAAAAGAATGCTCTCCTAACTTGAAGTGGTGTGATGTCTCGGTCTGATATAATAACTACTCATAACTCGATCAATTTCAAGATCGACCGAGATTACATTTTTACGGTTGTTGAACACGAAAACAATGACATGTGGTTGCCTCGTATAGATTTCTAGAAAATGTCATGGAAGTAAGAACAAGAGGCGCGATGGAGCCACAAATATTTATGGGAAATTTTTCATCCAGCCCTAGAAATTATCAACTTGATTGGATGCTATGTTCGGTAGGGAAATCATGAAATAATATCTAGTGGAATTGGTGAAGATATGAATACTAATGTGCACAAACAAGTGTCAATGTCTAACTGACTAGTAGGCCCGTTGGGTTGTGGGACTTGAGGATCAAAACCAAAGAATCATGGAGGTTGTGGCCCTTGGATGGTCACACATATAATCAAACCCTATTTCCAGGAGCGATCCTAATAGTCATAGGCTTGATTATCAATGATATTTAGTGTATTGAGTTGTTCTATTTTCTCAAAAAAAGTTGTAGGTGTGTATAATACTATTAAACGTAAGTTGGTATTAATGTCAATTATTAATTCTGACCCATTGGGTTGTGGGAAAAATGGATCACAACTGTATGTATTTTCTTGTTGTGGACCGTTGATGGTCATGCGAGAATGGGATATAATGATTTCGATAAGTGACCTTTTCTTGAAAGAGATCTAATCTATGTTTTGGGGTTTTCAAGATATTTTGGATCAAAGTAATTAAAGAAAACTAATCTATCAAAGGAAATATTATTATTCTTTTATAATATTTAAGCAATGTGTTCTAATCTAATAAATAAACTAAAGATAAGTAATCAGCCAAATCTGGTTGTCTACTTGTGTAAATGTATGAATCTGATCTAAAGAAAATAATATAATCTGATCAAAACCCTCCAAACCCTACCTTAGAGATGAAGAACAAATCATGACCCTGAAAGGAGCTATTATTCCTCACAACTTCCCTAGTAATGTTAAAAAGGAAAACTTACTAATGATTTGATCTACTTGTGATTGACTAATTTATTGAAATAAATGATTTTCTACTCTATTTGATATGAATGATTTTCTACTCTATTTGATATGAATGACTTTAAAATAGTGATTTGAAATTAAAAATTCAACAAACAAGGAAAACAAGCACACAATTCCAACCTGGACAAGCAAGAGCTTTGTCAAATCTAGTTGTGTCCATATCTATCCTTACTTTCTCGAGTTTTCATGTGAATCCAAGAGATTGGGAATGCAATAAAAATACTAAGAGGATGGCACTTGAGCAATGGATGCTTGATGATAGTCCGGATGTAATGCAAGTAGAGGAGAGATAGCACAAGAGATCAGATTTTGGCTATGTAATTCCTAGCAAGATCGTAGCAAAGTAATACAATGCAAGATAAAAAAAAATCTCGGACTTTTCCTTGAACACAAGTATAGAATATATAGGAATGGAGGATGGGAGGTGTCTTCATGCACAAGGAAAGAGCAGTTCTAACCAACTAAATATATTTAAAAATAGGAGGAAGGGGAACCAAGCATCAAAGCTAATTTTAGATAATTTGGCTCACAAATGCATGCAAAAAGAGAAATTAAGTGAACTATCTATTGGGGTTAGCACACCATTGTATAGATAATATATCAGATCTAAGCATACATGTAAATAAAAATGGATATTCTACCGTAAGAAATATACAATACAAGAGACATAAATCAACACCAGATTTAATGTGGTTCACCCAAAGTGTAGGCTACATCCACCAAGAAACATGTCAATCTATTATCCAAAGCTTTGATAAGATATAGAATGAAGATTTACAATCTTCCACACCTCTCAGATGTTCAATACTTTCTTTTCCTCAATCTTTTACTTCATCACCAAGAATTCTCTCTCTCACCAAATTTTGCAATTTATTTCTAATTCTTATTAATCATCTTCTTTCTTACTTCTAAACCCTAGCTTTTATGCTTATATAGTTGTTTATAGACTTAGGGAACTTAGCCATGCAATTATAATCAATAGAAATACTTTAATGCTAAAAATAGATCTAATTCCCGAGAGTTAATTAAAACATCCTTGCATAGGTAACCGATGTCGGTTAGCCCTAACCACTGTCAATTCCTCCCTTACTTTACCTATGCTGGTCATACCTAACTACTCGTCGATCCCTGTGACCGATGCTGGTTCCCCTTAACCGATGTCGATTACTTTATTTTCCAACAAGTTTCCATTACATGCTAAACTAAAGTAATTGAGCTTGAAAACTCAACAATCTCCCACTTGGAGATTAATTACTACGCCATACATGTACAACGTGATTCTTGGATTCTTCCTTAGCTTTGTTTATTCCTCTTCAAGTCTCAAACTTGAAGACCAACAGAAGTGGAGTGTAGCTCCAACTTCTCCTTTGCTAATGGCTTCGTTAGAATATATGTAGGGTTCTTGCTCATATGAATCTTTTCCAGATTCAACTATCCATCCTCCAATACCTTCCATATGAAATGATACCTTAATTGAATGTGTATTGTTATTGAATGAAATGTTGAGTTCTTTGCTAAATGAATTGCACTTTGACTATCACTGAATAGTTTACAATCACTTTTCTCCTTTCCCAACTCTTCCATGAACCTAATCATCCATATCATCTACTTGCTAGCCTCTATAGTTGTAACATATTCTTCCTCTATAGTAGACAAAGCCATAACCTTATGTAATCTTGAAATCAAGATAACTTCCATTCCACCTACTGATGAAAATATATCTAGTAGTGCTCCTCCTACTATCCAAATCTCTAGCCATATCGAATCAACATAGCCACGTAATGAAATATCTGAATCTCCATAGCATAACTACATGTTAGATGTCCCTTTCAAATATGCAAATATCCATTGGAATGCTTTCCAATTCTATTTACCTTGATTATCCATATATCTACTCACAACTCCCACTACACCGTAATGTATGGATGGGTATTACAAACCATAACATACATGAGATTTCCAATTTCTAAAGCATATGGCACTCATGTCATGTATTTTACCTCCTCATGTGATGAAGGACACTGATATTTTCTCAATTTGAAGTGTCCAGCCATAGGTGTACTAACAAGTTTTACATTCTACATGTTGAACCTTTCTAACACCTTGTAGATATAATCCTCCTGAGACAAATATAATTTCTTATTTTTCCTATCTCTGTGTATTTGCATGCCAAGGATTATTTTTGTAGCTCCTAAATCCTTCATAGCAAATGTGTGAGCTAGCTTTCTCTTAATCTCACCAATGTCCTGAAACTAGATCCTATAATAAGCATATCATCCACATACAAGAACAAAATAATATAGATCCCATTTTAAAGCTTATTGAAATAAAAATAATGGTTAGATTCACATCTCACGTAACCATGCTCATGCATAAAACTATCAAACCTCATGTATCATTTCCTTAGAGCTTTCTTGAGCCCATATAGTCACTTTTTTAACATGCACATTAGTTTCTCCTTACCCTTAACTTGATACACAAGTGGCATCTGCACATAAATCTCTTCATCCAAATCACCATTAAGGAAATTCATCTTCACATCTAGTTTCTCTAAGTGTAAATATTCTACTACGAATAAACTCAATACAGTATGAATAGAAGTCATCTTAACAACAGGATAAAATATTTCACCAAAGTCAATACATGATTTATGTGCAAATCCCTTTACTACAAGCCTTTCCTTGTACCTTTTCTATCCACCCTCTTCTTCCTTAATCCTGTAAACCCACTTATTCTGCAATGTTCTCTTACCTACTAGCAACTTAACCAAATCCCAAGTTTGGTTATGTTCCAAGGAGTCCATCTCCTCATCCATGCCATGCTCCCACTGAACATGAGTCTTATCCTACATTACTTCTTCAAATATCTCTGGTTCACCATTATCAGTCAACAATAAATAAAATAGAGAAGGTGTAAATCTTTCTGGAAGTTTACTTACCCTTTGTGACCTTCTCACAGGATTTTGGGGTATTAGAGACTCAATCTAGGCCTCTTGGACATTCCTATCCAAATTTGATAGTGACTGATGTTGGTCACCTCTAACCAACATTGGTTTTGCTAATCGATGCCGCTTTCGATCCTCTATAATCGATATCTTGGTTTTTCTCGACCGTATAGGTCGGGGTCAACTAACACCGGTTATTGTGTAACCCTATCGGTAATTCTTTTAAATCTGAGAGTTCATTTTCATTCACAAAATTCTCAACCAGTTCATCCTTGGGTACCAAAATTTGATCCCTGTACATTCTCTTTTCATTCCATTCAACATCATGACTCCTAATAATTTTAGAATTCTCTAAATCCCAAAAATGGAAACCGAAATCATGAGATCCATAACCAATGAAAGTGCACGTCTTGGATTTTTCATCCAATTTTTTTCTATTTTCCTTATCAACATGCACAAAAGCTCATGAACAAAAAAATTTAAGAAAAGAAAGATCTACCTCTTTTCTGGTCCAAGCTTCCTATGGTATTCCTCCATCTAGTGAACTTAAAGGCCCATGGTAAATCAAATAAATCATTGTATCAACTGCTTCTTCCCTAAACTATAAGGGAAATCTGGAATGTCTCCTCATATTTCTAGCACGTTCCATGATTTTTGTGTTCATTATTTCTACAACACCATTCTCTTGTGGTGTTCTTGGAACCATTCTTTCTCTATGTATCTCATTCATCAACAATAATCATTAAAATCCTTGCTACAGTATTCACCACCATTGTTAGATCTAAGGAAATTTAAATTAGAATTTGATTCATTCTCAACAAGGAATTTCCATCTTTTAAAAGTCTCAAAAAATTAGATTTACATTTAATACAATAAACCCATACCTTTCTTGTAGCATCATCAATTAAAGTAACATAATCTGGGATCCTCCATGAGAAGCTACATGAGCTAGTCCCCACACATCATAGTGTACAAGCTCTAATTTTTTCTCCTTCTTAGTTGCCCCAACTTTGAGAAATCTCACTCTCTTTTGATTTCTAAAGATACAATGCTCACAGAAATCAAGATCTAAATATTTCAAATCTAATAACTTACCCTTAGCCTTTAAGATATGCATTCCTTTTTTACTCATATGACCTAGCCGGTTATGCCACATGCATGCATCTGAATCTGAAGTAGATAATACAGAAAAGGAATCAGTAATATAGGTAGATAAATATAATGTTCCTACCTTCTTACCTCTTTCCACAACAAAATCACCCTTGGTGACTTTCCAAGAGTCTCTCAGTAAAAGTAACCATGCGCAACTAGATTCACCTAGTTTCCTTGCAAAAATAAGATTCATCCCGAGACTTGGCACATGCCTCACATCTTTCAATACCCATGTATTTCTATTCTATTATTTTATATGAACTTCCCCTTTACTAGTAATACTACAACGTTCATCATCATCCAAATAAGCATGCCCAAAACTTCCTGGACATAATTTTTGAAATAACCCTAATTAGGGGTTGCGTGAAAAGAAGCTCCTGAATCTAAAACACATGATTAAATTCTACTATCTAAAGAAAGAATAAGAGCATCTTGCATTATCTCTAATGTAAAAATATTTTCTTCTTAACCTTTATCTAGTTGATGGTTCTCTTTATGCTTTGACCAACAATATTTATTTTCATGTCCTTTCTTTTCACATTTCCAACAAGTAATTCCCTTACTTTTGGATTTAGATATGCTATCCCTTGACTTTGGTTTTCCATTAATTTTAATCTTGTATCTCTCCTTCTTCCTTCCCTTTCTTTCTACATTCAAAGCATTTATAGATGATGATTCCTCTATACTCTTCCTATGAATTTATTCATTCAAGATTATACTAACCACATCATCAAACTTCAAAATATTATTAGCAAATGTTGTATTACTAACAACCATTACCAAGTTGTCCCAACTATCAGGAAAAGAACATAAGAATAAAAGTTCTTTTACTTCATCATAAAATGGTATAGCAACTGATTTTAACTGATTTAAAATAGATCGGAAATCATTCAAATGACTAGATGCAGATTAATCTTCATGCATCTTACAACTAAATAGTTTCTTCATCAAATAAACTATATTTGAAGTACTATGTTTTTCATATAAATTAGCAAGATATTTCATTAACTCTACCATAGAAGTCGCTTATAATATTGGAAGCCATGGATGCTACCAGGCTCAATCTTATAGATCCCAAAGCCTTTCTGTCAAAAATATTCCATTCTTCATTAGTCATCTTTATAGGTCTAGACTTCTCATCCAACGGTAAATACAAATCTCTTTGATATAGATACTCCTCAATCTACATCTTCCATAATTTAGAATTACGGCCGTCAAATTTCTCTTCCTTTTATTTATTTTATTATGCCATTGTTGTAGCTCCCACTCGGTCAAAGAAAACCCTCTATGAGTAAATATGTCAACACACAAAACCTCCAAACAAAGCTCGATACTAGTTGTTGGGTTAGCAAACTAGTTGTATAGACAATATATCAAATCTAAGAATACATGAAAATAAAAGTGGATATTGTACGAGAAGAAATATAAAAAACAAGAGACATAAATCAACACCATATTTAATATGGTTCACCCAGTGTGGGCTATGTCCACCAATAAACAAGCCAATCTATTATCCGAAGCTTTGACAATATATACAATGAAGATTCAAAATCTTCCACACGTCTTATATGTTCGGTAATTTCTTTTCCTCAAGCTTTTGCTTCATCACCAAGAATTCTCTCTCTCACCAAATTTTGCAAGTTCTTTTTAATTCTTGTTAATAATCTTCTTTCTTACTTATAAACCCTATCTTTTATTCTTATATAGTCATTTATAGACTTATGGCACTTATCCATGCAATTACAATCAATATAAATACTTTAATGCTAAAAATAGATCTAATTAATGAGACTTAATTAAAACATCCTCGCATAGGTAATTGATGTCGGTTAGCCTTATCCACTTTCTGGTTCCTCCCTTACTTGATTGATGCTAGTCCTACTGACCATGCTGGTCCTAGGTGATCGATGTCAATTCCCCCTTAAGCGATGTCGGTTATTATATTTTCCAGCAAGTTTCCATTACATGATAAATCAAGTAATTGAGCTCCACAACTCAACACTGTCACATGTTAAAACACACGTGAAGAATATATAAAAGTGGGTAGGACCACCACCCTACAATGGGTGGTGGTTTTAGGACCATTGCCCTATTTTGGGTGGAAGTTTCATAACCACCACATAGGTAGGGTAGCGGTCCTAGCACCGAAGGCCAAAAGTTGTGCAAAAAGAGTGGGAAGCTAGAAGAAAGCATAAAAAAGCTAAGTATGTCTAGGCTACAAATATACATTATGAATGGGTTTTGGAGCTTGAACACCTTCTTTAAAGGACTTGAATCATCATTGGGGACTTTTGTAACCATTTTCTAGATAATTTAGCACATGCAATTTTTGGTGCGTACATATTTCCCCCTCAAAGAAGCATCTTAGCCATAAAAGGAGTAAAACATAGAGTCCAAGTATGGTGTTACTTGAAATGGGGAGTTATAAGATATACCTAAAATGCCTATGTGTTGAAGTCTCGCCACCCAAACTCCCACTACTGCAAGAGGAAAATTAGACTCAAGTGCGGATAGATAAAATATCAAAAATAAACACCGGATCAAAACGTCAAGATGACTTACCATCTGTGTGGAGATATAGAAATATACCTATGACAACGCTCTATCCGTGTGAACACATAGACTCAAAATGATGTTAAAACAACATATATGTATATCAAAACAACTCATATTCCAATTCATTTGTGCTATTCTATTTGATGAACTTGGAGCTCTAGACCCATGTTGACCATTTTCTATGAGAGTACATCTAATACGACCATGACGAGATCATGATCATGCCACCACAAGTGGGAGATCAACCAACACGGTCTAAGGTTGATTATTTCCAATTTTGTCTTTTAATACCTAAATTGTAAAAACTTTAAAAGATTCACTAGGAGAAATCATTTTTTTAAAAATGTCTTAAATGAGTCTCTAGGGGGGGTGCCCATAAGGAATTATTTTATTTGGTCAAAAATATTCTTTTTGTGTTTTTGAGAATTTTTAGGGTAAAAGAAGTGTTTGGAAAATTAGTCCTAGAACCACTACCATGTCTGGGTGGCAGTTCTGAATAGAATGACCAAAACATGTTTTTAACTTGATTTTTTGGATTTTTAATCTTTTTAATGTTTTTGGTGAGCTTATTATTTGGTATATGTTACTAAATTTCTCTTTTCCATGTTTTGGTGAATGCAGAAGAAGGAGGAGTACATCAGATGGAGTCAGGAGAGGGAGTGTGATTGGCTCCTTGGTATCCTGGATCAACTGACACAGGATGAGATGGATCTTCTCCAGAGGGCCAGTATTTGGAGGATTGCATGGGTTCCCCATGTTACTCCTACTAGTCATATTCTATGTGACTTATTTTCCTATTGGGATGTGGACCAAAACACCTTCGAGGTTGGTAGTGTCTAGGGTGAGAATTCTGGACCATCACCCCGGAGAATGTGTACTACATTCTTGGGCTCCTGATACTTAGGAGGAGGCTAACTTTGGAGATTGCAGGTTCCAGGGAAAAGATGACGTAGTGGACTATATACATGGGAGATGCCAATGTCTCATACGGTTCAAAGAAGGGGATGAGGGAATATTTTCCTCCCGAGTGATAGGGGACAAGGGTGGTGACACCCTTTTATATTGTTGGGATCCTATCATTGTCATATTGAGGGGAACAATCAAATATTCTTATGGTGCAAATATCTTGGGGACTACCTACCATGATTTATACATGGTAGTCAACTTTTAGGGGAATTCATTGAGCCATCCCACTCTTGTTATGAGTTGGGTTTATGAGTGTTTCATCCCCTATGGCAGCGGAATACCAGTGTAAAATCCAAGGGCTGTTTGGGAAGCTAGATGGAAAGGTATGCAAGTAATTAGGATTCCACATCATCCAATGGCTTCCCTGACTACAAAAGACATGACTGACACACCTTACCAGGACATGGTAGTGATATAGGGACTGGAGGTGACTACAATGGTAGCTTTCTCTTCATAGGTCAGCTAGTTGATAAATTAGGGAGACTTCAGGTCCACCCATTTGATCGGGTCCCCCATCAACCATCGGTTTACGCTTCCGTACATTGATATGCTCCCTCTAGTTACACTAGTTTATAGGAATATTCAAGAGGCTTGGATGGACCCTAGAGGGAATCCTGGTTGGATAATGTTCATTTGAGGTGTGTCTATTGTAGTCGATGGGTAGTTTGTGCTTGATGAGAAGTTGGTTTCCCTCGAGCCCCCTAATTTAGATTTTGGCAGCTCCTACTTATAGTAGGAAGTAGGATGAGCCCATTGATCTATGATTTGAATCGAGTGGAGGATGCAGGGGATGAGATGGAGGAATATTTGTTTGGAGAGGACATGGAGGATGAGGGATTTCATGTTGGGACCGGTAAGGCAGCCCATGCAGAGGAGGAGGAGAGTGACCCTGAGTGGCATGATACTCAGGAGATGTTGAGAGCAGCATATGAGGAGGCTAGTGCTGAGAGAGAGACCTTAGTCTTAGAGTTGACACTTCCTCATGGTGGAGAGGAGGATGATGAGTCCCTCATAGGAAATTGATTTTCTTTCAACTTTAGGGAAGCCCCACAACCACCAACAGTAGCTATTGATCCTACCTAGATGTTGGGAGACCCGAGAAAGTCTAATAATTTTCTATCAACTTTGTTAATTAGGAATTTTGGGCCCTAAAATATTGACTAAGTACAAAAAGGCACATGAGTGCGTAAGGCCTAAGTTGAAGGGTGGGTGCGCAATGAGAAGGCATGTAATGCAGATTTCTAGGAGGAAATTAGAAGGACCCGTGATACACACCGGTAGAATAAGGTCTCAGGACTTAGATGTATTTGGCGTATCAATTAGGACACAAGAAAAGCATGACCCACCTGCGCATGATGTATGGATAAGGTGCCATCTTGGTGATAGGTTGGCCTAGGAAGGAATATACCTTGCGTTGGAAGCTTCTAGAAGACCATCATGGCAAGGAGTGGAGAGATCAGGCATGGAGGAGCATGCTCCCATGAGGACCACATTAGGACACTTGGAAATAGATCTAAAGCCTCAAAAAGGTGGGTTGGTAGTTCAAGAGGCCTATAAATACAAGCACCCATAGAAGAAAAGGGGAGTAGATCAATAGAGAGTAGAGCTCTGCAGAAATGATGTGAGGAGTTGTAATGGGTTGGGAAGATAAATATAGGAGAAGGATGCATTAAGGGGCTTGGGAATGTAAATTTTATTTTTGAGAGCTAAGGGATGTAAATCTAGTTATGATGTATGAGTTCGGTCTGCCATACTGTGATGTTTTGTAATGGATCTAATGGATGTAATGAGGTTACCAACTTATTTGAATATAATCATTAATGATTATGATCTAGACATATATCTTTATAGTTACATTTCATGTATGTTTATGGAATGAGTATGAATCCTTATGCATTTTTGTTTCTTTTTATGGAGTGAGTATGAATCAACATGTGACCTTATCTGCACCCGACCTCCTAAGGTCATGCCGAGACATCTGGTGTGGAATTTTAAATGGGAGTGAAAATTATGGTGATGACCAAGTTAATTGAGCAAAATTATGTCTTCAATACGTAATAACAGAATCTACGAATCTAAGGCAAAGAACGCTCTCCTAACTTGAAGGTGTGTAATGGCGGGATCTGATATGATAGCTACTCAGAGACTTCAATTGATGTCTAGCTCAACCAATATTCTATTGGTGGGTTATGGAATATGTGGAAAGTAGCCTGAAGGTGACTCGTATGGGTTTTAAGACAAGGTAATGGAAATTGAGACAAGAGATGTAGCAGAGTTTCACGGACTAAGGGTGATTCTCTGGTATCGTCTAGAAAGTCCTAGCCTAATTAGTTGCTATGTTCAACAATGAAATATTTGTGCTAATATCCGGTGGAAGTGGTGAGGATATGAATACCTGCATGTATAGGCTAGTGTCGATATCTAACTGACTAGTAGGTCTATTGGGTTGCAGGACTTGTGGGTCACAACCAAAGACTCGTTGAGGCTGAGGCCCTGGAATGGTCATACATGTAGTCAAATCCTATTCCCAGGAGTAGTCCAAAAGTTGTAGGCCTTGTTAGCAGCTATGTTTAAAGTCTCTAACTATCTTATTTTCTCTATGTATGTGGCAGGTGTGCGTCGTCAGTTGTTAAGTGCAAACTTATGTCAATGTCGATTAATAACTTTGTCTCGTTGGTTGTTAGACCGAGGATCACAACCGTAGGTCTTTTCCTACTACGGACCATTGATGGTCATACAAGATGAATTTGATTCATTTTTAGTGAATAAACTATCTATCAAATGAAATCTAAACTATATTTTTGGTGTTTTCTCAATGTATAAGAACAAAACAATAAAACAAGCTAATATATGGAAATAAATATTTTTGTGCTTTTCTAACTTTTCAGACAATGCATCTAATCTAACCAACAATTTAAAGAAAAAAATAGTTGGCTGATGTAGCTAGCTATCTATGTAGATGTGTGAATCTAAATCTAAGATCTACTCTAATTCAAATAAAATCTCTCCAACTCTACCTCAAAAGTGAAGAATAAATCATGACTCTAATAGAGCTATCATTCACCCACTATTTCCCTGGCAATATTGAAGAGAAAACTTCCTATTGACTTGATCTACTTGTAACTATCTAATTAATTGAAATGAATTGTTTCTCTACTCTATTTGATATGCAATTTGAAAAAAAAAAGCAAACAAATACACAACTCCAACTTGGAAGAGAAAGAGCTTTGGCAAATCCAAAAGTATGAGTATCTATCCCCTCAGTTATTTCCTTTCTTTCTCTAAGTGTTCATGTGAGTCCAAGGATGGGAATGCAAAGAAAAAAACAAGAGGATGGCACTTGAGTGATGGCATCTTGGAAGCAATCTAGGCATAATGTAGGTAGAAGAAAGATAGCACAAGAGATCTGAACTTGGCTATGTAATTCCTAGCAAGATTATTTCAAAACAACAATGCAAGATACACAAAATTCTTAGGAATTTTTCTTGAATACAAGAATGGAATATATAGGAATGGAGTATAGAAGGTTACTTCATGCACAAGGAATTGAAGAGGTAGTTCCACTCATTAAATCTATTTAAAAATAGAAGGAACTAGGAGAACCAAGCAAACGAAGCTATTTTTAGCAAATTTGACTCACATACGCGTTCAAAAGATAAACTTAAGTGAATCATCGCATGTAATTTCTCATGTGAAGATTATGGAAAATCGATCAAAACCGCCACCTGTGTCGGGTGGCGGGTTTAGGACCACCACCCCAGTCAAGGCGGCGGTTTGCGAACCGCCGCCTAGGCAGCAGGTAGTGGTCCTGGCACTAAAGGCCAAAACAAGCACATAATGAAAGGGGAAAAGGGAAAAATGTAAGGAAAATATAAGTAAGGCTATCTAGGCCACAAATATATACTACAAATGGGTTTTTGGAGCTCAAACACCTTCTCGAAAGGATTTTGAATCATCACTAGGGACCTTTATAACCATTTTCCTGCCAATGTAGCACATGTAATTTTTGGTGCATACATATTGCCCCCTCAGAGAAGCATCTTAGCCATGAAAGAGGTGTAAAACATAGAGTCTGAGTATGGTGTTCCCGAAATGGGGAGTTAGAGGCTATACCTTACACACCCATGTGTCAAAATCTCGTTGCCCAAGCTCCCACTACCTGTAAGAGAAAAAGAAGACTCAAGTGCAGATAGATAAAATATCAAAAAATAAACACTAAATTAAAATGACAAGAGGACTTACCATTTGCAGGGATGTAGAAATATACCTATGCCAATGCTCTAGCCCTATGAACACATATACTCAAGACAAGGTTAGAAAGACCATATATATATCAAAACAAATTCATTTTCTAATTCATTTGTGCATTGTTGATTTGGATTGTTTGATTGATTTGGAGCTCTGGATTTATAGTGACCATTTTTGATGAGAATATAGTCAATACGTTTGTGTCAAGATCATGATCATGCCTCCATGTTTGGGAGATCGATCAACATGCTCCCAGGTTGGTTATTTCCTTCTTTTTCTTTTTGTACCCTAAAAGTTTAAATGTTGAAAACTTCACCTAGGGGGGAAATTTTCAAAAAAATTGTCTTGAATAAGTCTTTAGGGGGTGCCCATAGGTCATGCTTTTGTTCTAGAAAAAATGGTCAATTTTATCCTTTTCGGTCTTAGTAGGGTTCATAGCGTGTGTTGAAATTTGGTTAAGGACCTCCACCCTACACTAGGCGGCGGTTCTGGATAGAATGCCAAAACATACTCAAAACTTGAACTTTTTTTGGATTTTTGAGAGTTTACTATATTTTTGATGAGCTTATTATCTGGCATGCTTTACTAACTTTCTCTTTTATCATGTTTTGGTGGATGCAAAAAAGGTGGAGTACATATGCTAGAGTAGAGAGAGAGTGTGATTGGCTCCCTAGGATTTTAGATCAGCTGACCCAGGCTGAGACGAATCTTCTACAAAAGGGCATCTGGTAGATAACATGGGTGCCCCATGTTTCTCCTACTAGTCATATTCTGTGTGACTTATTTTCTTACTAGGATGCAAACTGGAACACTTTCTAGTTCCCAGGTGTCAGGGGGAGTGGACCATCACTTTGGAGGATGTCTATCGCATTCTTGGTCTCCCAGTACTTGGTAGGAAACTGACATTGGAGATAATGGGGTCCAGAGCCATGATGAGACAACAAGATACATACATGGGAGATGCTATTGTCTCTTCTGGCTTGAAGAAGGGAATAAAGGTTTGGTCTATTGCTCTGATTTCCCATTCCTACCCTCCGAAAATCCATCATGGGTATCCTGTCCTCGAGACTAATCGGGGAAAAGGGGGAGATACACTTTTGTACTTCGGGTCCCCATCATTGCATAGATTGAGGCTCCTGGCTGTATGTATGCCTAGGAGAAGCTATCCTTGGGACCACATACCATGATTTATACAAAGTCATGAGATTGTAGGGGAAGTCATTGAGCCACCCCACTTTGGTTATGAGTTGGGTTTATGAGCGTTTCATCCCGTATGGCAGGGGGGTGGAGAAGTCGAGATCCAGGGGTTGTCTAGGTAACTAGATGGACAGGTATGTCAGTGCTTTAGATTTCACATTAGTCGGTGGCCTCTCTGACTATGAATGACATGACCCCCACACCCTATCAGGATATGGAAGGGATATGGGGTGAGGAGACTGTGAATATGATAGCTTAATTTTCCATGAGCAAGTTAGCTGATAGGGCTGGGAGACTAGAGATTCATCCCTTTGACCAGGTACCTTAGAAGTTCCATCATCCATACCCTATCATGCTTCCTCCAATGAAACATGTTTACATGACTATCTAGGAGGAAAGGAGAGGTACTAGAAGGGATCTTGGGCTGACAGCTTATTACTCCTAGTGTGCCTATTGTAATTTAGCAATGTAGTTCGGAGCTTGACGGGTAATGGTGCTCCTTAAGCACCTTTACTTCAGATTGGGGTGGCTCCTGCTCACAGCGGGGAGGAAGATGAGCCAATTGAATTAGAATCGATTCTCGAGGAGGAGGTGGGAGAAGAAATGGAGGTGGATTACGAAGGAGAGGAGGATGAGGGGGCAGGACCTTTAGAGGGAGATGATAGTGACCCTGAGTGGCATGATACCTAGGAGATCCTCAAAGCGGTGCATGAGGAGGAGAGTGTAGAGAGAGAGACTCTAGTCTCAAAGGAGACCCTTGGAGGAGATGATGAGTCCATGATGGGACAACACCATGCCTTTGGATTCGGGGAGGCTCCATAGCGACTAGTAGCACATGCCATAAAGAATCTGCTAATCCCACATGGATTCCTAGATACCATAGTATGTTCAATACTCCTCTCTCTATTTTTGATTATTTATTTTCATAGGTTTAGTTTAGTATTCTCTTCTGACTTGCATTCTGTGATTTTCTCTTTTCTCACTATCTCTTCTTTTTCCTTTTGTAGTGTTTATACATGAGTGGTGAGAGCTCATTTGGTGGGTATGCGTGGACACCCTGTTGATCCCCTCGGGGAAGACTTGGGCCAAGTTGGCTGCTGATTCAAGGCAACCTGTAGCCATTGAACCGACATTCTGATGTATTTTCTCCTATCTAGAAGATCACGGAGATGGTGACCTCCATTCATGCCACAGTAGGGTATAAGACCACTAAGCACCTGATGAGATGAAGCCATTCTCATAGTGAGGCTACGGTTAATGGGTGTCACCATGACCATTCACACCATTCAGTCCATTAAGAGTGTTTTCGCCATCATAGCGAAAGCACTAGGTGTGGCTACACACCATCGAGGGATCCCACAGGGATTGACATTCCGATGAGCCTTTATTACTTTGATACTATTTTTTGACATTACACAATTTTTTTACGTGTTTTGGGCTCATTGTGAGCATTTTTTACCATGCTTGGCACATGATGACATTGTATACAAACTTTATCCATTATGATATACATACTTTATTGGTTTGGCATTTTATTGTATATGAGTTGACTCTGTTGGTGTCCATTTTGATCCTCTATTATTTTTCCATAATTTTCCTTTCACTCTGCATTTCTTGAAATGTTTTCTATAGTTTTAATGGGTGAAATGAATTTTCTACCTCTATTCCCATGCCTTAGTCCATTTGAAAATCATTTGACATGCCCCATTTTGCAAGAATACTCAAGCTTGCACCGTGTTGCCCTAATTTTTCAAATTTGTACTTGCTCAAAAACATTTTATTTTTTGAAATAATGGTCTACAACTTGTCCCTTCTAGTCAAATGTTTTAAAAATGCTCACAAACTTGTTGTTTTACCCTAGTTTGAGAGAAAAATCCATGCATGCCTTGTTTGTGCCCTAATTTTTCAAAATCTACAGGCTATGTTATGTTTTCCCTTTTACCCGATCATGAAAAATCAAAATTGATCGATTCATACTTGTATGTATTCAAAAATCCAATCCCAAGGTTGAGAAATGCTCGAGAATCATGCTTTGTCTGGTTTCATTTGAAAAAATTTCCATCCTTGGTGAAAAAATCAATTTCTAGGGCATCCCTAGCATTTTATGTATTTTGACACCCAGACGGGCGTCATTTACCTGTCAAATTCTTCCTTGGCATGCATTGGTAACGTGGCAGGTTCTAATTGGTGAGGAGAAGTGGGGAGTTGGATTTCCTTGGAGATTTTTGACTTTTATTTTGTAAAATTTTTAAAAGTCAAAGCGCATGAAACCCAGAGCTGATAAAAGTGGACACATGTGTCTAAAAATAAAAAAAGGGAATAGTGGGGTGATTGACGGGAACTTAGGAAAAAAATAGCCTTTTTTGTGAAGGGGAACAAAGTTGAAGAAGGGCCCGTGGGTCCACAATGGAGTAGGGGGTGGACACATGGCGGTGCGTGACAAAGCGGGAAGTGCGGGCCACGGGGAAAAAGTGAAAAAAATTTTCCTTTTTTCAAAAGGAGGTAAAATGTGTAGAATTATCCTGCGGTTTCATTGGGACCCACATTATGGACACGTGGCAGGCCCAAGAAGGAGGCGGGGAAAAATGGTGAAATTTTCCAATTTTTCAAAAGGTTATAAAGTGATAAATTTTTCCTTGGGCCCATTCCAATCACATTACGCCACATGTCTAGCTTTATTTAAAAATTGAAAAAGTAACCCAAGCTTATTTTTTGATCCACATTTTCCACATGGAGGGCCAAGATTTAAAGTTGAAGGCAGATCAATGGTTCTGTACGTTGCACCATTTTGGCTGCCATGGGAGCTCTAGGAAACTTGGAATTGTGAATTTTGCATCAAATTTTTTTTTGGTGATTCTATGTTGTTTGGGCCTTCCAGGATCATTGGGATCACTTTCATGGCTTAATTTGTAGATCTGAGATGTTTTTGAAATGAAAATTTTCCCTAATCTGTCTAAACACGTGAAATGTCAAATTTGAAAGTTGCAGAGGTAGTTTTAAAAGGTGAAAAGGTGAAATGATGAGTGGAAAGGCATCTACATGCATTGATGATGAAAAATGTGCCTCCAAGAAGGATAATGATCCGAATATTTGTAATGATTCAACCTTTTTAAACACTTGGCAATTTTTGTTGTGAATCTATTAAATGTCATTTTCAATGAATCATGAGGAATTGTTGTAACAAAATTGATCTTGGGCATATTATTTTCTTGGGAAAGAAGGATCAAATGTAATTGAAAGTTATATAATGCATGTTTTGAGACATGCAAAAGGTCGAAGAAACTTAGAATTTCACTGGAAAAATCTGGGAAGAAGCCCATTCTCTGAGAAACCACCTGAGTACCATTTCTAATTCCTTTTACATCAGATTTATATCATGTTGAGTAGGTTTTAGTTGTAAATCCATCAACAAGATTTGAGATTTCTCTTATAACATTCCCTACTTGATAAATTTTATCATTTATGGATTATTTTGTGTTGTCTCTTGGCAAAATTTACATGCACTTATGTTCTAGAATGTTTTTAATTTGTGTTTCTTACTCTTGTTGCAGTCTTGTGTTTGAAAACTCTTTTGATCATACATGGTCTCATTTCTTGTTGATAGTTTAGTGGCATCTATAGTCTCACATTTAGAAGATCTTTCATCTGATAAAGAGATAAATAGATTTAAAATCACTTTACCTTCCTTGAATTTTGAGATTGTTGTAAACCTTTGGGTGCACCTTAGGTCATGATAAAATAGATATTTCTAGATGCTTTTTTGGTTCATCTACTTCAAGATTTTGTGGTAGGTTATCAAATATTGTGTGGAAGAGTGTAGATCTGGGCCTCCATTTGGTGCACATATCCTAGTTGAAGGAGTATCTCAACCCTTTTGAAGCATTCTACTGTGTGGGTCTTACAAATTTCTTGCAAAGGTCCTCAAAGAATTTGGAAAATTTTGGTTAGTCTTGTCTAAAATATCCCACCAAAAAAATCATTTAGAATAACTAATCCTACCCATACTACCCTACATTGCATTGTGTGTCAACAAAATAATACAATCCATTTACAAAAATGCACAAAGCAAATCAGGATCATACCATGTCTCTATCAGCCTCAGCCTTTTCTTGAAAGAATTTCCATCATTTAGTAATGACAAATCTATTGATTTTGAATAATGGAAAATTGATCATGTTTTCCCAAGGCCATCTCCATACAATATGCACAGTATAAGGATATATCCACCTCCTTCGTAAAATAGAGGCTGCAATATATGTTCTCTTACCTTGGTTGAAAGGTACAACCTAAAATAGTGAGGATTAGATCAAAATCCTTTCAAGGTGCTGCCCACTTCTTCAAATCCCGAGTGCTTAACAAGTCGATAAATTGTTTCCCTAGCTACAAAATGACATAAATAATTTATCTTTCCTCGAGTGTCTTGTAAAATCCATGATGTTGCTCAAGTTGTGAAGGAGATTAAATCTAGGTACCAACACCCAAATGGCATCGTTTCCAAGGACATTATTTAGTATTTTAGATCCTTGGTAATACTTCTTGTGTGATTTATGTGCAATTACAAATCTGAGTATCATCTTCTAATCAGATTTATAAGATTGGAATGAAGAGTAGAGTTATGAGTTTGATATTCTCTTAGTTCAATCTAATCCATGTGCATACATATTTGAGATATTTGAATGCATATAAAACCCTAGTAAAGTCCCTTACAAATTCTGCATGCAAATACATTGTTGAAGCATCATTTTATAATCAGATTTGTAAGGATTAAGTGAAGATATAGGTTCTCCCTGCAATTTAATCAGTTTCCAGCAATTGTTGCACTTAATCTAAATTTGTGATTGATAAATTCAAAGAAAGGAAGGTCTGATCTATAAAGTTTGGCAAGATTTTTAGTGCTGATAGATATTTGACAGAGTATTTTAGTGCATTTTGACAACTAGGGTGAAATTCCTTAGTGGCAACTCCATGTTGTTCTGATCTTGATAAGTACCAATGTCTTAAGCTTTCTGTCATTTATTTTTGTGTTACTAATCTTTGCAAAACTAGAAGGAAGAAGATATCTCTTCCTTAGAGACTCTACTAAGAAATTTTTTACAAATTCAAGAAACTCAGAGTTGGAAGGGAGAAGAGTTTGGAAAGTTGTTAAAGGTTAGACATTAGGAAAAGATATATCCATTGGTGAGAGAGATCAGCCTTTAGTAGAGGATTATCACTCTTCTTCAAGTGATTTTGATTCAAGCAATCCTCTCATAAACTTGTTTGCCTCAGCTAGTGAAGGTCCTTCTACTGTACCTAGTAAGTTCCTTCTCTAATCTGCACCTCTATGTTTCAATTCAAATAAAACTTTCCAAGAAAATCAGCACTTAGAGAATACCAGTCTTGTGAATCACATTCTTGAGCCCCAAAGACCTTGCACTCCTCATCAGCTTGTGTCACCCCCAAGATCACCTCCACCAAGAAATATGGCTTAGCCTAGACCTCCATTTTTGTTAACACCTTTGGTCCTATAGAATTTATAGGAATGGATGGTTACCCAAATGTTGTCCCACAAGATGTCAAAAATAGATTTCCAAAATTCCAAGGTAACAATGCAATAACTAGTGATCAGCATCTCAAACTTTTTGTTAACATGATGGAAGATTTTGAGATAGAGTTTGAAGATGTGTATATTAAATTGTTCATTCATACACTAGAAGAGGATGCTAGGGATTGGTACAAGGCTCTACCTGATAATTCAATTGATTCTTGGACTGAGATGAAGAATGCTATTTGGTTGTAATATGGTGACAAGAATGATCTTAGATTTCTCTTGTCTAAGTTTGAGAATATCAAGAAGAACCTCAATGAATCAGTCCATGAATTTAACACAAGGTTTAACAAAACTTTGAGAAGGCTACCTATTATTCTGAGGCCTTGTGATGAGTCTTGTTTAATCAAATATGCAGATGCATTTGATAAAAAGGAAGCCTATTACCTAGAGATAAGAACCCTACCAATCTAAGACAAGCTTTCACCATGGCACTTCAAATTGAAAATAATATCAAAGAATTGGAAACCTCTCAAGAGAGATGGTGTAAATTTAATAAAATTTGAAAAAGCTCAAGCTAGTAAGGGTGCTGATTTAGAGGAGGTTGTGATAAATTTTATATAAGTTGGCAAGAGCTGAGAAAGGAATTAGGTAAACTTCACAAGGTCATCCAAGAGCACAAAACCATGAGATATTTTCCAATCATCCTAGAGGTTATCAAATGGTATATGATAGAGGGAAAGGACCCATGGGGTCTGCAAATATACATCCTCAAGCACATGAAGGAAGAGTGTTACCTAATCTCCTAACTTTAGGGGTTGCTGCTATTGAAGAAGTTATTGATATTGATTGGTGTGATAGGTTTTTTTCTGCCCCCATACTCCATGTGAAGTGGACTATAAATATGGTGAAGTTAATAATGATGATGGTATTGATGATGATATTTGCATGATGGGCTGTTCTTCAAGTCCAAAAGGAGGAGAAACATCTACTCAATTGATAAGTGCAAGGACAACTACAACTTTTGGGATTGCATCAAACATGTAGAAGTCTTTCTTCCCCTCATACTCTTGAATTTGATGTAATTAAAGCTTTGGAAATTCCTAATAATGAATTTGAATACTTAATAGATTTGATGATTAAGAAGTATGATGGGGTATCCCTTCAGAGGAAGATAGACAATTATTGATAAATGTTATAATAGCTCAAGAGAAAGATTATAAAACTAGAAGCAAAGTTGTGAAATGAGTTAAGCCTCAATCCAAACCTAAAACATCCTTTCTCACAAGCATTCCGAAAGAAGCTCGTAGGAGAGAAAAACTTTCCAAAAGCTCTGTTCTCCCAAGAAAAAATTATAGTCCTCCTCATGCCCAAGCTGCCAAGAATCCCATGCCATCTAATGAATCTTCTTATCTCCCTTCCAATGTTGTTTTGATAAATAGTTTCCTATGACTTAGCCCAAGTATTGAGCCAAATAAAAGTGATTTTTCTAATCATTGAGTTGCTTAGGATTCACAGCATAAGAAGAGAGCATTTGAGTACTTGGGGTTAAAAGAAGAGAAGACTACTCAGGCAGAAATGCAAATGTTGTTAAGATTCCTCATCAAATCATTGTTGACCTTGAAACACCACCAACAATAGAGGAATTTAGAGATAACCTTGAGGTATATTTGGGGACATCCTTGGTTGATTCCCAATTGAATGTTGTTCCATTCTTCACAACTTTGATTATAAAGGATAGGATATTTCACAATTATATGTTTGATTCTGGTGCATCATGTAATGTCATGCCTCTAGAAGTAATGAATGATTTGGATATTGAAGTGATAGCAGCCTATGGAAAATATACTACCATAGACTCAAGAGAAGAGCCGGTTATTGCTTGTGTGAAGGGTTTGGTTGTGTAGCTTGCATCTTATCCCGGGAGGAATTTAAAATTGGATGTTGTATTTGTTGATTGCCCCGCCAAATGGGGTATGTTACTATCAAGAAAGTGGGATGCTAGTGTTGGAGGGAGTGTCCAAATGGATATGTCTTTTTCCACCATTCCCATTGAGGGCAAACCTTGTCAAGATCTATAGAGAAAAGAAAATGTTGCATCTAATTGAGGACCCTAACAATGCTTCTTATGAATTATTATTTGTTGATGTTAATGGTGTATTGGTTTTGCTGATGGAAAAGAAAAAAAAATGGATCAGTCAAATTGCCTTGAATAGGTATGTTCTCCTTGGACCTTGCTATTTGATGGAGCTTGCTGCAAATTTGGAAATGATGTTGGTGTAATTCTGATTTCTCCTAGCATGGAAGAATTTTTTTTTCCTTCAAGCTTAATTTTGAATGTAATAACAACATTGTTGAGTATGAAGCCTTATTGTTGGGTCTAAGAATTGCATGGAAGTATGGTGTTAAGGACATCATTGCAAAGGGAGATTCAGAGCTAGTTGTCAAACAAATAAGAAAATTGTATGCTACAAAAATTAGTGGATGAAGTAGTATAAACATGTAGTTTGGGATCTAATTGATATGTTTGATTCCTTCAATATTGTGCACCATGATATAATTTTTAATGTTGTCGTTGACAATTTGGAAGTTATGGGGTCAATATTTGGATATTGCACTATTTCACCTTATTGTGAGTACAATGTTAAAGTGTTAACTAGGTCAGTTGTCCCTGACAACATCAAGCATTGACAAGTGTTTGATGATGATGCTCAAGTGAAAAGGTTCTTAAAAAATCAAGGTGAGGTTGTAGATCAACATATTTATTGGGAACCAATGGTGTATGTGACTGAAGGAAGAGAAACTTTGTTTGGAAAAGATATTATCCAATTGAAAACTAACACCATTCTTAGAGGTCTTATTGCTCTTGAGTCAAATTTTAGCAATGTTGATTGCATCATCAATGGAAACATATCTACATCAAGAGAGGTGGAAGAGAATGAATTGGGAACAAAGGAAAAACCAAGAGAAGTTTGGTTATGCAATAGTTTAAACAAGGAAGAAAAATAGTCCTACCTCCAATTGTTGAAACAATATCAAGACTCGCCTTGCTTGGTCATATATAGAAGGGTCAAAGAATAAAGCATATTTGAGTTTTTGTACTTGTTTCAAACTATGTCCTGATGAAAACATCCCACATCTGCATTTTTAAGAGAAAATACCAAGTGTCCAAAATTTACCTGATTTTTTAGATATAGATTTTTAATTATTTATTTACTAGTCAATTTTAAAATCCACTCCTCTCCATGAAAATGCAAGATGAACTTAAATCCCTCTTGAAAAAGTAAAATGATTTAGATATGATCACAGGCCATTAATCCACTCCTCCCATGAAAATGCAAGATAATTCATCTTGGGCGAGGAGGGATTATTTATCCCACAAGGTATTCATCTTGGGTTGCAAACCTTATGCCAATCGAGAAAGAAGAATGGATATATCATACTTTGTGTAGACTTGAAATATAAATAGAGCTTCATGAAAGATAATTATTCTTTTCCAAACATGGAGAACATGTTGCGTTAGTGAATGGATCTGAATTGTTGTCCACCTTAGATGGTTTCTCTAGCTACAATCAAGTTATTGTCAAAGTCAAGAGTCGAAAGATTTAAAACTTCCTTTACCATTCCTTGGGGAACATATGTTTATGTGAGAATTCATTTTGTCTCATGAATGTTGGAGCTACCTTTCAAAGAGCAATGGATGTTGCATTTGTTGGTTATATAAATGACTTCATTACAGTTTATCAGGATGATGTGACTGTATTTTCAAGGAGCAGAAAATATCACTTACAACATTTGGAAAGAATGTTGATCAGATGTAGAGAATTTTGAATCTCTCTCAATTCAAAGAAGTGTCACTTTGGGGTGAAAAAGGTGAAGCTACTTGGTCATATTGTTTCAAAGGTAGGTGTCATGACCGACCACGAGAGAGTAGAAGCAATCAACAAGGTGCCAATTCTAAGAATGAAGAAGGGCATCCAATATTTCTTTGGGAAAATTAATTTCATTAGAAGGTTTGTGTCCAATTTTGTTGACTTGACTCTTCCTATCACATCAATTTTAAAGAAAGATCAAGTTATCAAATGGGAGGAGGCTACTATTCAAGATTTTGAAGGAATCAAGGAAGCACTTAAACATGCACCTGTCTTGGCAACTCTGAATTACAAGAAGCCTTTCCAAATCTTCTCCTTTACCTCTAAAAATACTATTGCATCTATTTTTCTCCAAAAGGATGAATATGGGGTTGAGAGGCCTATTGCCTTCTTTAGAAAGGCTTTATAAGTTGTTGAGTTAAAATATACAATCATGGAAAAACAAGCATTTGCCTTGTTGAAAGAAACAAAGGTTTTTAGGCCTTATATTTTAAGTTCAAAAGTTGTTTCTTATGTTCCCCACACCATATTAAAAGACATCTTATAAAATATTGAGACCTCAAGTAAAATATGTAGATGGGTGAAAAAATTGCAGGAGTATGATATGGACATCCAAACCACAAATTTGGTAAGAGGTTTGGGTCTTGCTAAGCTCATGGCTGAGAGAAACTTGTAGATTGTGGAAGTGAATGAAGTAGAATAAGAAAGGGAAGATGTTCTTATAAAATTAGTAAGTTATAAATGGTACAAGGATATAATATTTTAGCTCGAAACCTGTGTTATCCCGATCATTTAAATAAAATTCAGAAAAGATACCTCAAGCTAGCTTCTCAAAAGTACATCATCACTGACTTTGGGCTGGCTTTGAAGAACCCTAAATGTGTCCTCTTGAAATGTATAATTGAAGATGAAGATCCCAAAGTAATTACCAATTTCCTTGGGGAGTTTATGGAGGACACTTTGTTGGAAGGGTTACAACACATAAGATTTTGAGAGTTGGTTATTGGTAGCCTACTCTCTTCAAATATGTAACCATGCTAATTAGAAAATGTGAAAGTTGCCAGTGTTTCTTTGGAAGAATGAAAGCTTCAGGCTCCCTTCCTTTGCAGCCTGTATCAATTAAAGCTCCTTTTAAGTAATGGGGATGGACTTCATGGGTGAGATCTCGAGACCCTTCCAAAGTTGGACATAAATGGATTCTTTTAGCCACATAGTACTTCACCAAGTGGGTAGAGGAGATCCCCACCAATAAAACAACACACAAAGTTGTTATGGACTTCTTGTTGAATAATATCATATGCAGATTTGGTGTGCCAGTCAAGATTGTGGCTAATAATGCCATGTGTTTCAGAGCTAAACCTTTGATGGAAATGTGCAAGGAGTATGGAACCAATCTGACTTATTATTCAAACTATAATCCCCAAGGTAATGGATAAGATGAGTCCAACAATAAGAATTTCTTAAAGATAATTAGGAGGACCTTGGAGTTAAACAAGAGAAAATGGGGTGAACAACTAAAATTTACAGTTTGGGCTGATAGAATCACTGCCAAGAGAGCTACTGATAAGATCCCATTTGAGTTGGTGTATGGAACTCAAGCTTTTCTGCCCTTACATCTGTAATTATCTTCATTTTAGTTTGTTCAATAGCTTGAGGATCAAGAGGTCAGTCCATATGAAGCAAGGATCAATCAAATTGTGGAGCTAGATTAAGAGAGAAGAGCATCCCACTAGAGGCATATCAGATTTAGAGAGAAGTTGAAAAGATTGTTTGACAAGAAGGTCACTCCTCGGGCCTTCACTATTGGAGATCTGGTTTTGTTTTGGGATAGTAGAAATGAGGTTTAGGATAAACATGGAAAATTTGATGCATTATGGATGGGCCCTTACTCCATTGATATCATAATTGGTGAGAATACATTTTTTCTCAAAGATTTAGATGGAGAATTGCTTGAACTCCCCGTTAATGGAAGGCGTCTAAAATATTTCTTGGATTAATCCCCAAATTTGAGGTATGCACCAACTTATATAGTGTACAGTGTTTGGTTTTTCACTCTATTTTTGTTGTTTTTTCGGTTTGTTGTTTGCCTTGTTGTGTGGCAGCCATTTTTGTCGGGGTTTCAACTAGTTTTTGTGATTTGGCTCATGGATCCTTTGCCCAATGGATTATTTTGGCACTTGGTCTACTTATTGTTCTTGTGGCACTCACTAGGAGTGCCCATCCCCGAGTAGGAGCCAATGTTGGTGTCCATTTTGATCCTCTATTATTTTTCCCTAATTTTCCTTTCACTCTACATTTCTTGAAACATTTTCTACAGTTTTAATGGGTGAAATGAAGTTGCTTCCTCTATTCCCATGCCTTAGTCCATTTGAAAATCATTTGGCATGCCCCATTTTGCAAGAATACTCAAGCTTGCACCGTGTTGCCCTAATTTTTCAAATTTGTACTTGCTCAAAAATGTTTTATTTTTTGAAATAATGGTCTGCAACTTGTCCCTTCCAGTTGAATGTTTTAAAAATGCTCACAAAATTATTATTTTACCCTAGTTTGAGAGAAAAATCAATGCATGCCTTGTTTATACCCTAATTTTTCAAAATCATGGGGTATGTCATGTTTTCCCTTTTTCCCAATCGTGAAAAATCAAAGTTGATTGATTCATCCTTGTATGTATTCAAAAATCCAATCCCAAGGTCAATAAATGCTTGGAATCATGCTTTGTCTGGTTCCATTTGAAAAAATTTCCATGCTTGGTGAAAAAATCAATTTCTAGGGCATCACTGGCATTTACTATATTTTGACGCCCAAACGGGTGTCATTTCCCCATCAAATTCTTCCTCAGCATGCATTGGAAATGTGGCAGGTTCTAATTGGATGAGAAGAAATGGGGAGTCAAATTTCCTTAGAGATTTTTGAATTTTATTTTGCAAAATTTTTAAAAGTCAAAACTGGCCCGAAACCCCGTAGCCAATCACAAGTGGACACATGTCCTAAAAATTAAAAAAGGTAATAGTGGGCCAACGGAAACTTAGGAAATTTTTTCCTTTTTTACGAAGAGGAAAAAATTTGAAGGGCCCGTGGATCCATAATGGAGTAGGGGGTGGACACATGGCAATGCGGTGACAGAGCGGGGAAGTGTGGACCACAGGGCAAAAGTGAAAAATTATCTTATTTTCAAAAGGAGGTAAAATGTGCAAAATTATCCCATAGTTTCATTAGGACCCAAATTTTGGACACATGGTAGGCCTAAGAAGGAGGTGTGGAAAAATTATAAAATTTTCCAATTTTTCAAAAGGTTATAAAATGATAAATTTTTACCGGCCCATTCTAATCACATTGCGCCACGTGTCTAGATTTATTTAAAAATTGAAAAAGTAACCCAAGCTTATTTTTTTATCCACATTTTCCACGTGGAGGGCCAGGATTTAAAGTTGAAGGCAGATCAATGGTTCCTATACGTTGCACCATTTTGGCCGCCATGGGAGCTCTAGGAAACTTGGAATTGTGAATTTTGCATCAAATTTCATCAAATTTTTGGTGATTCCATGTCGTTTGGGCCTTCCAGGATCATTGGGATCACTTTCATGGCTTAATTTGTAGATCTGAGATTTTTTGAAATGAAAATTTTCCCTAATCTGTCCCAAACACGTGAAATGTCAAATTTGAAAGTTCAGATTTGGTTTTAAAAGGTGAAAAGGTGAAATGATGAGTTGAAAAGAATATGCATGCATTGATGATGAAAAATGTACCTCCAGGAAGGATAATGATCCAAATATTTGTAATGATTCAACCTTTTTAAACACTTGGCAATTTTTGTTGCGAATTTGTTAAATGTCATTTTCAGTGAATCATGAGGAATTGTTGTAACAAACTTGATGCCTTGGCATATTATTTTCTTGGGAAAGAAGGATCAAATGTAATTGAAAGTTATATAATGCATGTTTTGAGACATACAAAAGGTTGGAGAAACTTAGAATTTCACAAGAAAAATATGGGAAGAAGCCCATTCTCCGAGACACCACACGAGTACCATTTCTAATTTCTTTTTCATCAGATTTGTATCATGTTGAGTTGGTTTCAATTGTAAAGACATCAAAAGCTCTAAGATTTGACTTATATCATTCCCCTGCTATAAATTTTATCATTTTTGGATTATTTTGTGTTGTCTCTTAGAAACTTTACATGCATTTATGTTCCATAATGTTTTTAATTTGTGTTTCTTTCTCTGTTGTAATCTTGTGTTTGAAAACTTTGCTGATCATACATGGTCTCATTTCTTGATGATAGTTTAGTGGCATCTATAGTCTCACATTCAGAAGAGATTTCATCTGATAAAGAGATAAACAGATTTAAAATCACTTTACCTTCCTTGAATTTTGAGATTGTTGTAAACCTTTGGGTGCACCTTAGGTCATGATAAAATAGAGATTTATGGATGCTTTGTTGGTTTATCTACTTCAATATTTTATGGCAGGTTATCAAAGATTGTGTGGAAGAGTGTAAATATGGGCCTTCATTTGGTGCACATATCCTGGTTGAAGGAGTATCTCAACCCTTTTGAAGCATTCTATTGTGTGGGTCTTACAAATTTCTTACAAAGGTCCTCAAAGAATTTGGAAAATTCTTGTTAGTCTTGTCTAAAATATCCCACCAAAAATTCATTCAGAATAACTAATCCTACCCCATACTACCCCTGCATTGCATTGTGTGTCAACAAAAGAATACAATCCATTTACAAAAATGGACAAAACAAATCGGGATCATCATACCATGTCTCTAGCAGACCTCACCTTGTCTTGAAAGCATTTCCATTTTTAGTAGTTACAACTCGTTGAGTTTGAATAATGGAAAATTGATCATGTTTTCCCAAGGCCATCTCCATACAATATGCATAGTATAAGGATATCTCCACCTCCTTATCAAAACAGAGAGGTGGAATATAGGATCTCTTACCTTGGTTGAAAGGTACAACCTAAAATAGTGAGGATTAGATCAAAATTCTTTCAAGGTGATACCCACTTCTTCAAATCCTCGAGTGCTAACAAGTTAGATAAATTGATTCCCTAGCTACAAAATTACATATAAATCATTTATTTACCTTTGAGTGTCTTTTATAATCCATGATGCTTCTCAATTTGTGAAGGAGATTGAATCCGTATGAAACAGACTCTCTTTGGCTTATCTCTCATGTGTAATCTAGATGTTTAGAATTTCCACTTTCCTATGCTTTTCAGAATGTATGCAATGGATGTGAAATGATAACAGAATGATTTCTTTTTGTATTTCATGATGCTGATATATGATGATGCAAACACAATGTGATCTTAAAACTTAGTTTCTTTTGCAATTTTGGTACTTTGTATTTGTCTTGACAAAACGTGATGACATAATGATATGATGAATAGATATGCTTGCCCCACTCCTAACCCCACACAACTAGTAAGATGTGAGGGCTCAACACTGAGAGCTAGGAAGGGCACAAGCCATGAAATTTGTTGAATGGTAGTGGTGAGACAAAGACAGAGGTTTGACAGAGCCAAATTGGGACGCTACAACCTTACCCCACTAATGCTACCTCATAGTTTAGAATGTGAATTGCTCTGTAGTTTATCTAGACTTGGATCCGTAGATGGCCACTTGGTTGAAAAATATGGTTTTAAGGTTTTGAATTCTTCTTGGAATTTTGAACATCTAATCCACTTTTCTTTGACTTAAGATTTCCTAGTAATTGGTCTAATTGTTTATGATTTTCGGTTTGTCAAAGAGACCCCCTATACCTTGCCCCATGCTACTAGTAGGAAGTACATGCTCATCACCATGGAAAAAGCATAGGTGAGTAAGGGCATTTCCTTCCTTTCCAAACCCTATGTCACTAGTAAGAGACACAGGATCAACACCGAAGGTTGGTAGGGCAAAGAAATGTGTAAAATAAAATTTTCTATTGATTTGTACTTGACTTACTTATTTGGGAAAAATATTTAGAATGTTCTTATTTCTAAGGAGATGTATGTGGGATGGATGTGACACCATGAAGCTTCTAGAACAGACCATGAACAAAAGACACCTATCCTAAGAAGAAACCAAAAGTAGAACCAAGTATGTAGGCCTTAAATGCAGTTCTGTCAAAAACTTCATCTTATCCAGCTAGAATTGATGAAATGATGCAAGAAATAGTTGATGATACAATGAAGATTTGAAGAGACATGATTTGAATGTTTTGCCAATATTTTCAGAAGTTCTTGGGGATTGCTATAAGGATAAGCTCCTTGATCACACTTTTTACAAAATGAACGGAAAAATGAAAATGCAATGTAGATGCAATAATGTACATATGAGAATGTTGATGGATCATGCGTAGTATCTCTTTAGGTGAAGGGAGTTCACGGATTCACTAAAATCCTCACCTTCTAGAGTACACAAACAAAATGTGCCATTTTTATAATCTTCCACCACTCGATATGGACCCATCCACCTAATTCTGGACTTTCTTTCCTTTCCGTTCTTCTCTTCAATTTAGCTATTGAGCCTTAACACCAAATCTCCTTTGTAGATCTCGCGTTCATATACCTTTTTATTTTATTGCTTGAGCCATGTAGTTAGTGTATACATTTTTTCATTGCTCAACATTCAATCTAACTTCATCGAGGATTTCTAATTGGGAGAGACAAGCTTCTCAATAACCCTCTTCTCCTAGGATCCCATGTAATGAAATGTGGAGGTTGGGTAGTTTGACCTCTAGTGGTAGAACTACCTCAGCACTGAACACTAAAGAAAAGGGAGTCACTCTTGTTGGTGTTCTAACTGATGTTTGGTAGGCCCACAAGGCTAGAAAAAGCTTCAGATGCCAATCTTGTTTATTCTCCTTAACAGTTTTTAGAAGAATGGACTTTAAAGTCTTATTGGTAGCCTCGGCTTGTCCATTAGCTTGAGGGTAATAGAGAGAAGTTGTGTGATGACTTATTTTGAACTTTACACACAACTCACGCACCTCATCATTTTTGAAAGACGTGCCATTATCAGAAATAATGACCTATGGCACCCTGTACCTACAAATGATCTGGTTCAAGATGAACTTAGTGATTACAGAGCCAGGGATAGTGGTAAGGGGCATGGCCTCTACCCACTTGGTAAAGTACTCCATGGCTGTAATTATGAAATTATGGCCATCCATTGATGAGGGAGAGAATTTCCCTATTAGATCTAGGCCCCACGTGGAGAGTACCACAGAGAGTCAATCAGTTGTAAAGCTTGTGCCGGTATGTGGATTTCATGGGAAAACTCTTGACACTTGTGGCATCTGTACACAAACTCTACTGCATCATGTTCGAGGGTGGGCCAGAAATAGCCCATCTGATGTATCTTTTAGGTAGTAGCATGGCCGCTAAAGTGACCACCACATACCCTGCTATGTGACTCATAAAGAATCTTTTCAGACTCTTTAGAATCAACACATCTCAATAGCATTCCGTCAAAGGCTCTACGATAAAGCACATATTCCAGGATGACATACTTGGTGGAAATTATGTGTAACCACCTTCTTTTTTGTGATGTTTCCCCTTCTGGGTACGTGTGGTCCATGATGAAATTGATGATGTCAGTGTACCAAGGACATATAGAGATAGGGGCCTAGTTTCAATGAAATATACACACTCGTCAGGAAAGTCCAAATCTACCAAATCACCCCCATCTAATGGATTATTAGCCAACCAATCTATGATGATTTGACCCTTAACTGATTTTTGATTTACAAACATTAGCTCGAACTCACCCATTAATGTAATGAAACACCCAACCTTTTTAGACAAGGATCCTTGCATGAGGAATGTCCGTAAGTGGTCTGACTTGATGATGACCCTTGTCTCTTGATTAAGCATGTAATGTCTTAAGCACTTGGTTGCAAAAACTATGGCAAGGCATTCCTTTTCTACCTGCATGTAGCATGTCTTATAATCGAGTAACATTCAAATGATAAAATAAACATCCCATTCTCATTTTTCATCATCCTCTTATGCCAACATACAAGCCAATGAAACGTCTGTAGCCTACTGAATATAAAATCAAAGGGTGATCTAACCTTGGTGGAATTAGCATGGGAGGGGATAACAAAAATTGTTTAACTACCTTGAAGGCCTCATCACATTCCTCCATCCAATCTAGGATATAATATTTCTTTAACAAATTGTTGATTAGATGAATGGAAAAGGTCAAGTCAGGGATGAACCTTCGGATTGCACCAAGTTTCCCAAGGAAATATCTAATACCAAACTCATCTGATGGTAGAACCATTTCTAACACATCCTATATTTTTCCGGGTCAACATCAATTCCTCATGAAGATATAATGTAACCCAGGAGCTTTCTACCTGTTACACCAAATACACATTTCTCTAGATTCAATGTGACTCCATACTCAATCAAGTGTGAGAGAATGATATGAAGCACCTCTGGGTGATCGCAGCACTTCCTGGCCTTGGCCAATAGGTCATCCATGTAGGATTCCACAATCTTATGAATAAGATCATGGAATATGTAGGTCATTTCTCATTGGTATGTAGCACTAGCATTCTTAAGACCAAATGGCATGATGGCATAACAATAAGTTCCCCAAGGAGTTATAAACGTAGTTTTAGCTTGATCCTCAACAGAGATTTTGATTTGATTGTATCCCAAAACCCATCCATGAGGGACAACAACTCAAATCCAATTGTTTCATCAATGATAACATCAATGGATGGTAGCGAAATCATCCTTGGGACAAGCCTTGTTAATGTCCTAGAAGTCTATGCAAATATGGATCTTTCCATTTTTTTAGAATGGGGACAATGTTAGATACCCATTGTGAATAATCAACTGGCTTGATAAATCCTACTTGGAGAAGCTTTGTTACTTCTTCTTTTACCATAAGGGCTACCTTTGGCTTCATAGGTCTTGATTTCTACTTAATTGGTTTGGTATCTCGGCTTAGTAACAAGATTGTGAACTGTGATGTGTGGTGTAATTCCCGTCATTTCCTTATAACTAAATGTAAAGGATTTCGATGTTCCTTAAGGACTTGGGTATGAATTTCTACTTCCTCTGGAGTTAAAGAGGACCCTAGTTTTAAGATTTTTGGTTCCTCCTCCATTTTGATGTTTATATCAATCATTCCCTCAATTAAGGAGGCATTACCCTCCTCAAACTTAGGTGGGGCTAGCGTCGAACTCCAAGTCCCCTTCCTCTTCTACCTCATAAATTTCAAGATCTCTTCTTAGAGATGACTCAATCATTGGATTCCCAAAATAAGAGGAGGAATGTGGAATTAAGGAAAATTCTACCTCTTGACAAGTAAGATGCAATTCCACCAAAGCATTTAAATAAGCTAAGGTTGACTCATCCCCATCGATAGGGTCTAAAGAGTCAAATTGGCCCTCAACTTCCACGTATGTCAACATTGACGCCACTGGCACTTTGTGAATCAAGGATTCAACGTGGAGTGAAACCATGAAGTTGGTGTCCTCTAAATCATTACTTGGGGTGAAGTGTGAGGCAAAAGTCACTATAGAGTCTACTAGAAGGTTACTGTTCACATGGAACTACCTCGATTGATATGAAATCAAATCCCTTAGTTAGGTCCAACATGACAGTTTTATAGCACTTGTAAGTGTTCATCCCTAGTCTCGTATACCTCGGATACCTAATTTGTGACTAGTTGTGAATCACCCAACACCCTAATATTGAGGATGCCCATTCTCTTGGCTATAATGAGACCTAATAGAAGAGCTTCATACTCAGCCCCATTGTTTGTGCATTCAAAATTCAATTTGAAAGCAAAAGGTAAAACCCTTCCTTCAGGTGAGGTAAGGATTGCACCTACCCCGGCACCGAAGCGACACTTGGCCCCATCAAAGTGGAGAGTCCAACAATCACTCGGAAAGACAAATGTTGAGTCATCCTTTGTAAGTTCTTCTTTTATTTTGGTTACATCTACCATGTAAACCTCATCTGCTAGAAGGGAACCAGGTCCCAAAGCATGTCCCATACCCATGGAATCAAAGGGAAGAAGGATAGGAAAATCCTTTTCTAATAGTTCAACAATATTTGTTGTAGTTCCTAGCGAAATTGTCTCTACAACAACGCTTTCATCCTTGAAGGCCAGAATACCCTCGATCAAACCTATAACCTCTAATTCCATCGTGGGAACCTATTTTCTTTTGGTAACATGCTTACCAATTTATTTAACTAGTTGGTGGGAAGCTTGAATTCAGAGTGGACCCCTGCCTTTTCTTCAAGTTGGCTAGGTGTATGTCAAAGGGCTTTGGATCACCCTAAGTGACAAAGACTTTCCCTAAATGTAGGAATCTAACTTCTTGGAATAGGGTGGATGGGATTGCTTTCATGTGGTGTATCCAAGGGTGACCAAGAATCATATTATAGTTGGTTTCTGATCTATAATATAAAACTTAGTAAGCACCATCTTGGGTCTAAGAGTGACTGGTAATACTATGGTCTCGATCAAGGTCGCCTTGAGACTATCATAGCCTCTTAATGTGTTTCGTGTCAAGGAGAAATTAGTCTCCCCATATCCTAACTTCTGAAGAAAAGAGAAGGGGACGATGTTAACTTCGCCCCATCATCGATCATCACATGCTTCACATAGTTGTTATAGATCCAAACTTGTAAAAATAGGGTTGGATCACCTCTACAAGCTATTTCAGCATCCGTAGGCATCTTGCTTATGTCAAATACAAACCCAATATCCCTTTTGGGCTGTCCTAGAGGGAAAACATCAAAGTCTATATGGTTTATCTATGCCTCTAGTGGTGGGGTAACGTTAGCCAAATGGCCGAGACCAAGCACTTCCAAGAGAGTAGCTCGATGAGTGGGAGAATTCTTTAGTAGATCTAAGAAGGAAATGTGTGAAAAGGTCTTGGTTAGATCACTGATCAAGTCATAAGCCCCTACTAGCTTTCTTAGCATGTCATGAGCATTATTTAAGACAATTGGGTAAATCAGGATCAGCTGCAATGAATAGTCTCTAGCTCTTGTTATAGCGTTAATCTGGAGTTCAACATCTAACTCAACCAAACCTATGATCTTCATTTGCTAGCGACCATCCAAAGGAGGTGCCACATGTGGGTTTGATGAAGTTGAGGCTTCATGATCATGAGTCCCTATTAGGATCCAGTATTCTATCCTTCGAATGTGTGGGGAGAGGATCATTGAAGATTCCCAATGGCGTGTTCTATGGAGACACTGGTCCCATATAGGTGTTTTGATTAGGTGCAGTTGGGTTGGCTAGAAACATGTCAACAAACAACTATCTTTGGTCTTCTGGAAAATGTTGCAAAAACTTATTACAATCACGGAAAGTTCTTGCGTCATGCCCATGGACCCTATGGAAACCACAATATAAGTCAGGATCATAATCCCAAGGCCTTTGGTTGGTTCCTTGTTGTGGTCCAAAACCACGGTTATTGTTTGGTTGTTGATTGTTATAGTTAACACTTTGAACCCTTGCCCCTGGTTCTAATTGGTTGGGGTATTGACTAGGGCTTGGGGTTGGCATTTGTCTTTGTGGCTGAGGTTATTTATGTTGTTGGGGATGATTAAAATCCATAGTGTTTACTGAGGGTGAGAAATTTTTTCTCCTCTGATTATTTCCATTGTTATTCCCATTGTTATTGTTATTCATTGTACCTGTACTGGTGGGACTAACAACATTAGGCTTTTTAGGCTAGTTAGTTACATCAAATGGTCATGACTCCACGATTCTTGTTAAGGATCTTTGGTCCTTGATTGTTATTTGTATTGTTGGAGTAGCAGGAGTGTTTTGAGAAGGGGTAACTAACTTCCCATTTTCTCTGTAGGTCTTACGACCACTTGTCGATGGCCACTTGGTTGATCCAAAGAGCACCCTCTAGCACCTCTTCATAGCTCCTTAGTAGGAACTTTTGAACCTCTTCCTTCATCTCTCTGTTGAGGGAGTGGAGGAATAAATCACAAAGTTCCGTTTGGTCCATGTTTGGAGCACTTGTGGAAGAGTAGAGAACATGTTGCCACCTCTAAATGAAGTGAGTTGCAGACTCGTTATGTTCTTGTTTGATATGAAGAAATTATTTGATGCATGTTTGAAAAAGATTTTTCATATCAAAGGCTTTGATAAAATCTGACACTAGTTACTTGAATGAGTGTATTGAAGCCTCTGTATCCTATAATACCAGTTGAGAGAAATACCTTCAAGTGTCTTAGGGAAAATCTTTGCAATGACTACATCCCATGGGAGAAAATTTTGAATAGCCATTACATAAGATTTGATGTGGGCATTTGGATCACCCTCCCCTTGAACTTTAGGAGATCAGGAAAGGGTCTCGGGAGCATGACTACCCGAATGGAGAAATCTAGGGGTTCTTTGAGATATTTGGAATAAGTCCCCATTGCATATGTTTCCACCATTGAAGACCCTTGTTGGGGAGGTGGGGGCTACATTGGCTACTGAAATGGGACAACATAAATATTTTGTGGGGCATATGACATCCCTTGCATTTGTCCATATGGACCTAGGTAGGTGTACATGTCCCCCTGTGGAGATTTGGAATACATGTGTATATATGGGGGTTGACTTCCTTGATATGGAGCTGAAGGTGTGAAGCCAGGGAATGTCACATTTTTGGCTAGTATAGCATTTGAGAATGCACTTTCGGCTGGTGCCTATTGTAGATGACCATATGTGGCTTGAGGAGGCATACCCAAGGTACCCATCCTAGTTAACAAGTCTACATGGTTTGGAATATTCATGTAGACTGAGCGGGTTCTGGGCAGTCAGTATTTTCCCATGGTTCTATGGGTAAGAAGGAGCCCATGCTTTCCCTGTGTATGAATTATGTGTATTCTGGGAAAGCTCTAACTCCTTGACCTTATCAACCAAAGCTGAAATGACATCACCCATTGACGGGCGGTGCCCTGCTTAGACTCCTTTGGTTGAACCCTTGAAGGTTGTTGAGGAATATGGTGTCCCACTATGAATTGTTCATGATGTTGCCACCCCTCATTGGTTGTATTATCAGTTGGTGGTAGGGTAGCGTTATTATTTTGAAGTGGGACACTACCTTTCCCTTGCAACCTATCAAAATATTGGTTCATTTGTTGGAATTATCTGCTCACTCCTAGCATATCATGCTAGATACTCCTCATCAATATGGGGAGTGGATTGGATTACATGGTGATGGGTTGTTGAAACAATACTCAAGGAGATGAACTAGTTTCTCCAGTAAATGTCATGTTATTTGAACTTGATTGTTCAAGGGGGTAAGTTTGAGTGATCTGATCTAATTCTTCAATGCACATAGAAGAACCAACATTGGTTCCCTAAAGTAGAGGGTTTTGAGTGGATGAGCGGTTGTCTGCCCATGTTGAAAGTGAAGGTGACTATTGTGGTATGTTTGAGTGGTGTTGGTACAAGTCGAAACCTAGGATGGGTCGACCGTACTCGTCATATCCCAACATATTCGGGGGTATAATAATACCCATAGAATAAAGGATGGATGAAAGTGGAAATGTTTAGAGACTATCTCTTCACGTCGGGTTCACCAATTTGTACAATAGAAAATCAACACGTGACCTTCTACACACCCGACCTCCCGAGGTCATGCCAAGATAGCCAGTGTGGAATTTGAAATGGGATTGAAAATGATGGAAATGACCAAGGTAATTGGGAAACCTTATGTATTTAATATGCAATAACAGAATCTACAAATCTAAGGAAAAAAACTCTCCTAACCTTTAGGGGTGTATTGGTGAGGTCGATATGATAGATACTTGGAGACTACAATCGAATTCTATCTCAACCAAGATTATATTGGTGGGTTGTGGAATACGTGGAAAGTAACTGCGCAGTGCCTCATATGGGTTTCCGAAAGTTCATGGAAATTGAGACAAGAGATGTAGCAGAGCTATAGTACTAAGGGTGATTCTCTAGTCTCATCTAGAAAGTCTTAGCTTGATCGGATGCTATGTTCAACAATGAAAGCTATGTTATAATATTTGGTGGAAGTGGTGAGGATATGAATTCCTGTGTGCATAGGATAGTGATAATATCTAATTGACTAGCAGTCCATTGGGTTATGGGATTTTGGGTCACAATGAGAGAATCATTGAGGCTGAGGCCCTGGAATGGTCATACATGTAGTCAAATCCTATTCCTAGGAGTAGTCCAAAAGTTGTAGGCCTTGTTAGCAGCTATGTTTAAAGTCTCTAACTATCTTATTTTCTCTGTGTATGTGGTGGGTGTGCATAAGATTGTTAAGTGCAGACTTGTGTCAATGTTAGTTACTAACTCTGGCCCGTTGGGTTATGGGACCAGAGGATCACAACCATACGTATTTTCCTGTTGCGGACCGTTGATGGTCATACAAGATGAATTTGATTCGTTTTCGGTGAATAAACTATCTATCAAATGAAATATAAACTATATTTTTGGTGTTTTCTCAATGTATAAGAACAAAACAATAAAACAAGATAATCTATGGAAATAAATAGTTTTGTGTTTTTCTAATTTTTTAGACACTGCATCTAATCTAACCAACAATTTAAAGAAAAAAATAGCTGGCCGGATGTAGCTAGCTATCTATGCAGATCTATGAATCTAAACCTAAGATGTATTTTAATTCAAATAAAATCTCTCCAACTCTACCTCAAAAGTGAGGAATAAATCATGACTTTGACGGAGCTATGATTCACCCACTATTTCCCGGAAATATTTAAGAGAAAAATTCCTATTGACTTGATCTACTTATAACTATCTCGATTAATTGAAATGAATTGTTTCTCTACTCTATTTGATATGCAATTTGACCAAAAAAACAAAAAAATACACAACTCCAACGTGAAAGAGAAAGAGCTTTGGAAAATATTGAAGTATGAGTATCTGTCCCTCGCTTCTTTCATTTCTTTCTCTAAGAGCATTCATGTGAGTCCAAGGATGGGAATGTAAAGAAAATATAGCACAAGAGGATCTGGAGGTGGAACTGGTGGAAGCAATCTGGGCATAATGCAGTAGAAGAAAGATAACACAAGAGATCTCAACTTGACTATGTAATTCCTAGAAACATTATTGCAAAGTAAACAATGCAAGATATAGAAAATTCTTATGCCTTTTGCTTGAATACAAGCATGGGATATATAGGAATGCGAGGCTAGAAGGTTATGTTGATGGAGAATCACAGCACCCCGAGCATCCGCAACTCTATGGGTTGAGACTCTCGGTGCGATTGCATAACATGGAGCTTTTCCCAAGAGTGGGACCTTGCGAAATCGGAAAATCTCTCCGAATGAAGGCGGCTCCTATTCCTCTTTTCGTATGCACACGTAAAAATGCAGAGGATCTACTCAAAAACCTAATATAACTTGCCAAGGAGACAGGGTAAGAAGATGCATAAAATAAAACCTAAACTATAAAGGTGATGCACCGAGGAATGAAGAACATCTGTCTTGCCAATAAACACAAAACCATTAAAATGTAACGCAAGATCACGCACAGATAACCAAATTTGTAGTGAAATATCAGGAGGATGTAAAATGAACATAGAGAGGGTTGAGAATCATCCATATACATGCATTATTTGCTCCAAAGATTGATACAATACACTACAAAATGCCAAGAGGAAAAGTTGCATTACAGTTTTAGATGGGAGGTTTGAACTCCACAAATTCACCTGCCAAAGAGAAGAAGGGAGGGGAAAAACAAGAATGTCTAACCTTTAGAAAGAAGCCCCTCCTTACAATTTATAGGAAGAATGAGAGAGAAAAGAGAGAGGAATTCCAAATCTACCCCAACCACCTCTAGGTTACATTTAATTCATCTCATTATGGTGGTAGGTGAGAACCCTAGCAAACCCCAAAAGTGGCAAACTGTATTTTGCATTTTTAATAATTTTTCCCACCCAATTAAAGATATCCAGTTGTAGTTGGATAAAGGACCTCGTAAGATTTCCGAAAAGTCCAACCTTGCATGAATCCAAGCTCCCTGTGAAAATTTATGGCCATCTAAATATCCGGTCGTGGTCTCGCTCCTCGCGGCTCAAAATGTTGAGCCTCACAAGGTGCGCCTTGGCGCATCCATCCTTATGTCGACATACCCTTACGTGTTCCCTTTACTGCGCCTTGGCGTGACTTTTTTCATGTCAACACCTCTTGTTGTGCGCCTCTTACCTGCGCCTTGGCGCATCCATATTTATGTCGACATCCTCTTATGTGTGCCATAGGTGCATCCATATTTGCGTCGACATCCTCTTACGTGCGCCATAGGCGCATCCATATTTGTGTTGACACTCTTTGTTGTGCGCCCTTTACCTGTGCCATGGTGCATCCATTTTCGTGTCGACACTCTTTTCTATGCACCCTTTACCTACGCCTTGGCGTGACTTTTTTTGTGTCGACACTCTTTGTTGTGTGCCCTTTACTGCGCGCTTGGCGTAACTTTTTGCATGTCAACACCTCTTGTTGTGTGCCTCGACTCGTGCCTTGGTGCATCCATTTACATGTCGACATTCTTTTCTCAGTGCACCCTTGACCTATGCCTTGCACATCCATTTACATGTCAACATTCTTTTCATGTGCCCTTGACCTCGTACTGGGCGCGACCATTTGCATAAATAAGTGTCGGGTTTTGAGTCCCTCTAATTTCCATATTCTTCTACTTGTCTATATCTACCCTGGGAATATATATACAACAATTTGGTGACTCAACGGGATCACCTACCCGCTTTGCTAGGTAGAGGATCGTGGCCTTTTAGCAATCCATTGGGTATGGAGTCATAAGAAAGCCTGAAATCTGATATGAACTTTGAAAACTTCCCTCTGAGCCACTTGAAATCCGTTGAACTTAGAGTTTCCCTTGCCAAAATTCCACTGAAATGAACTATGCAAGAGCAAAGCCAGAAACACGAAAACTATGTACAAAATTGAAAATCATACATGCTCCAAATGGAACATGCAGAGTGTGCACAAGCACTTCTTTTACTGAAAGCAAACCTACCTACTCTACTCTAACTGGAAGAAGAGGTGAGATAAACAAACCTATACCGCAATTGGTTGTGCAAAATAGCTTCCTTTCTTCAAAATTGGCAACCACGCAACTGATTTGGTACTGAACATGGCTGATTGGATGAGTGGAAAATCAACAAAAAGCTGGTCTTCTACCCAAATCATCAAGGTATCAGCTGAAGGAAAATTCAATACCTCTTTTAGTTGTTCTGCATTTGGATTGGAGAGGTATGACAACTGATCCTTGGTTCTTTGTAGCTCATCCTCATGCTTAGAAGCAAGCATGACTAGTTGTGACTTCTCCTTTGGCTCCAATAAAGCCAAATACCTGATTGGGCAAGGTATGGTCCTTTGAGTATGCCCATTGCCCTGATTTTCAACTCCAAGAATGGAGTTCTCTTGTAGACCCTCTTGAATGGATGATGTGGAAGCAATGGTAGAACCTTTCTGCCCTTTCTCTTCCTCCAATGAAGAACATGAAAGATTAAAATCTTCCAATCTTGGTTCCAAAGAGCTGCTATAAGATGCAGGCTACTACAAATGAATGCTCTCCTTCATGACAGTAGGCTCAAGTATTTGGGATGTGGAAGATGAAAGAAAGAATGGTGGAAACTCAACTGGTTCTTCTTCATCAAAACAATCCTCCAAATCTGACAGATAAACTACCTCATTGTTGTCCTGCTGCAAATGCTCAACTTCCTCCATGGTGTCCTCTTGATCTGTAACTTGATCATCATGGTTTCTTTCATCCTCCAACATTGAGTTTGAGAGATCAAACTCTTCTTCAGCACTAGAACTTGAGAGAGATGAAGTAGAAAGAAGAACTGAAGGTTCTCCTGTAGCCTGCTTTGTGCTCAAAGCCCTTGGATCTACAATTTTCTCCTCCACAACTAGAATGTGCTCCTCTTCTTTTGGATTTGGAGCAGCTTCTTCCTCCTCTACTACTTGAAGACAATCCTGCTCTTGATAGAACTCTTCCTCTAGCACGAAGTTTGTTAAGTCAAACTCTTTGATCTGCTGCTCTAGAGGACAAGTTGGGACTGTAGGATCTTCTTCAGAGCTTTCTTCCTCCATGGCTGATTGTGCAACTTGAATTGAATCAGCATTCTCTTCAAATAGAATGCTAACATGGACACTACTTTCTGAGCAAACTGATTGTTGATCTGCTTCTTTTTTTTCTTCTCTTCGCTGCAACAAATTCAGTCCTAACCACCACTTGTTTTCCAACTCCAAACTCTTCTAAAGGCTTAACCATCAAGGGGATATTTGTCATCCCAAATTTAAGAGCCCAACTCTTGAGACTTCAAATTTCTTCATCTTTGTTTGGCTTTTCTTTTTGTTGTTGTTTTCCTTGACTGGCATTCTGATTTTTATCCTCCCAACATGGATTTGGGAATGCACTTAAGGAGAAGTGGATTGTAACTCAATTGATTTGGAAATTTTTTGTGGTGGTGGAGGAGGTAGAAAATCTTGCTTCTTTGGAGGAGAGGGTATTTTTGTTAGCTCTTGTGGAGGGGATGACTGTTTGGAAGGAAAGGGGAAGGAAGAATTGATATGTGATGGAAGACTAGGGAATGGAGAAATGGAATTAACTCTTGGGGCAGCATTGAATGGATGTAGAATTTAAAATTCCAAATGAGATGATGTTGCTTGAGTAATGGGAAGAGAAAAATAGATGATGGTGTAGAACTTACCCATTGACAAGGTTGTTCAACACCAATTTTATAGGCTTCTATCTCTACTGTCCATTGTGCAAGTTGGGGCAGCATCTTCATCATGAAGTCTAGCTTCTCCTGAGGGCTGAAGTGTCTTGGAAAAGGGCCTCCCCATGGACAAGGAGTCCTACAACCAATTCTGAAAGCCCTCATTTGAGTTGTTGCTCTTGATTGCACCATTTTTGCCTCCATCTTTTGGATTTTTTCCACAAAATCTGCATCTTCCATTTGATTGTCTTCATTGCATGCGTACCCTTGCTCTTGATGTGCTTCACAACCAAACTGACTTTGGTACTACCGCTCATATGGGTAGACATGCTGATTTTGAATTTGACCAAAATGCTGATTTGGAGGATTTGTAAAACATGTTGGAGGTGTGATATACTGTTGTTGTTGAAAATGTGAATTCCATGATGGAAATGAAGTCATGATTGCACAACTTCATGGAATGGAAAAGAATGAAAGAGATGGAAAGAAAGATGGATGGAAATGGATGAAAATTGGTCTGCAACTCAGAGAATGAGTTATTTACCAGATGGAGTCGCCAGATGTGCTTTTGAATATGCCTCTAAAAGGCTGGATCCTGACCAAGTTACACACCAAACTTGAAAATATTAAAAATAGAATTTAAACTTCGAAGGACCCAGAGGAGACAATATTCAATTCGGAATTTGGGTCTTGTTGTGCAGCTACGAATCCCTCAAAAGTACAGACGGAACTCGTGTCATGCAATGCAACCGGGAAAACTGAAATGCTAAAAACATGAAATTTTGAAAGTCAAAATCTCAAAAACTAAGGATACACTTTTGAAGAATATCCCCGATCTATCAACTCGGGAAATTTTGACTTGTTTTGAGCAAGTTAAGTCCTTGAAAATTGATTTCAAAGTTCACTGAAGGTGAAAAACTGAAATTGTAAAACCTCCAATTTTTAGTCCAAATTTCTTGAAAATCCCTTCAAATCTATGGAATGACCTCTTGTCCCACTGGCATGCCAAAACTATTGTTGGTGAATCACATCACCCCGAGCATCCGCAACTCAATGGGTTGAGACTCTCAATGCGATTACATAACATGGAGCTTTTCCCAAGTGTGGGACCTTGCGAAATCAAAAAAGCTCTCCGAATGAAGGCCGGCTCCTATTCCTCTGTTCGGATGCACACGTAAAAATGCAGAGGATCTACTCAAAAAAACCTAATATAACTTGCCAAGGAGACATGGTAAGAAGATGCATAAAATAAAACCTAAACTATAAAGGTGATGCACCGAGGAATGAAGAACATTTGTCTTTCCAATAAACACAAAACCATTAAAATGTAATGCAAGATCATGCACAATAACCAAATTTGTAGTGAAAGATCAAGAGGATGCAAAATGAACACAAGAGGGTTGAGAATCATCCACGTATACATGCATTATTTGCTCCAAATATTGATACAATACACTACAAAATGCCAAGAGGAAAAGTTGCATTACAATTTTAGATGGGAGGTTTGCACTCCACAAATTCACCTCCAAAGAGAAGAAGGAGGGGAAAACAAGAATGTCCAACCTTTAGAAAGAAGCCCCTCCTTACAATTTATAGGAAGAATGAGAGAGAAAAGAGAGAGAATTCCAAATCTACCTTAACCACCTCTAGGTTGCATTTAATTCATCTCATTATGGTGGTAGGTGAGAACCCTAAAGAAACCCCAAAAGTGGTGAACTCGTATTTTACATTTTAAAGAATTTTTCCCACCTAATTAAAGATATCCAGTTGTAGTTAGATAGAGGACCTCGTAATATTTCTGAAAAGTCCAACCTTGCATTAATCTGAGCTCCCTGTGAAAAGTTATGGCCATCTAAATATTTGGGTCAGGGTCTTCTTCCTGTCAGTGCTCAAAATGTTGAGCCTCTTGAAGGCGCGCCTTGGCGTGTCCATCCTTATGTCGACATACCCTTATGTGCACCCTTTACCTATGCCTTGGCATGACTTTTTGCATGTCAACACCTCTTGTTGTGTGCCTCTTACCTGCGCCTTGGCACATCCATATTTGTGTCGACATCCTCTTATGTGCACCATAGGCGCATCCATATTTGTGTCGACATCCTCTTACGTGCACCATAGGTGCATCCATATTTGTGTTGATACTCTTTGCTGTGTGACCTTTACCTATGCCTTGGCTCATCCATTTTTGTGTCGACACTCTTTGTTGTGCGCCCTTTACTTGCGCCTTGGCGCGACTTTTTCGTGTCGACACTCTTTGCTATGCGCCTTTACCTATGCCTTGGCGCGACTTTTTGCATGTCAACACCTCTTGTTGTGTGCCTCTAAAATGCACCTTGGGCACATCCATTTACATGTTGACATTCTTTTATGTGTGCCCTTGACCTACGCCTTAGCGCATCCATTTACATGTTGACATTCTTTTCTATGCGCCCTTGAACTGCACCTTGGGCGCGACCATTTGCATAAATAAGTGTCGGGTTTTGAGTCCCTCTGATTTCCATATTCTTCTACTTGTCTATATCTACCCCGGGAAGATATATACAACAGGTTACTTCATGCACAAGGAATTTAGGAGGCACTTCCACTCATTAAATCTATTTAAAAATAGAAGGAACTAGGAGAACCAAGCAAATGAAGCTATTTTTAGCAAATTCAACTCATGAACGCGTTCAAAAGATAAAATTAAGTGAATCATTGCATGCAATGTCTTACGTGAAGATTCTGAAAAAATCGATCAGACCACCTCCCTATGTAGGGAGGTGGTTTACTGAACCGCCGCCTGTGCAGTAGTGGTCCTGGCACTAAATGCCAAAACAAGCACATAACGAAAGGGGAAAAAGGAAAAATGTAAGGAAAAGATAAGGCTATCTAGGCAATAAATATATACTACAAATGGGTTTTTGGAGCTCAAACACCTTTTTGAAAGGATTTTGAATCATCACTAGGGACCTTTATAATCATTTTCCCACCAATGTAGCACATGCAATTTTGGGTACGTATAGGGACCCTAGGTGCGATTGCTTTAGGCCCATTACTTGCTACAGGAGGATCTAGAGGTAGAACTTGTAGGATTAGGGGCACAGGACCTGGTGGATCTAGTGGATCTAAGCAGAGGAGAAAACACTAGAGGAAGTCAAGGAACCTGGATCATCAAGACAATGGCCCCATCCACTTCCTCAAGTATTCTTTGAAATGTCTTTACATTTTCTAGATTATAGAGGTATTGAAGATGCTATGGAGCATGTTCACAAGTGTGAGCAACTATGTTACACAAATGGGATCAAAACCCCGAAGCGGAAAGTCCACATCATTTTGCAACGAAGTTGCAATGGTACATGCATAGCTGGTATAGGAAGTATGACCCCATCGATTTTGGTAGATTGCACTACATTGAAAAATGCCTTCCTAGTAGAATTCCACATCCCTAAGTTTGAACAAGAGCATCAATGACCTTAAGGAGATCCAACAGGGAATGGAAGAGAATTTTTGTGAGTATGATGCATGGTTCAAAACCCTTCTATCAAATTTATCCTATGACATTCACCCTTCACAACATGCTCAATGGTTTGTTGGAGGGTTGATAACACCATTTAGAAGGAAATTATCTCATAAGACTTTCACATACTTACACAAGGTGTTAGAAGTTACCTTTCTTGCTAAAACTGTTGGGAGCCATCATTGACTTTGGTGTTAGCCTATTTCTAGAAGCTCAAATCACTTATATGTCTAAACAATAAGAGAATTTGTATGCGAACTCAGCCCATGAGACTCACAGTGGTATATGGTGTACAAATTGTGAAGTAGAGGGGCATGTCAAGGATAGCTTCCTAGGAAGTTGGTACACACTATAACAGTGGATTGTGAAATTTTTCATAGGGACCATGATGTAAGTAGGTTCCTCTACTACAATGCGAAATTCATAAAAATGTATCTTTTTATTATGAGATATGTACATCCACATCGCATGAAACCAAATATTGTAGGCTGATTGACCAGATTCATGATGTTATTAATCTTGGTGTGCACCAAACTAGCCTTGCAAGAGGTTATAAGGGTGATGATCACCATTATGAGGAGTGTGCAGATGGAGGTGCGTGCGGAAGGGGAATTTTGTGGAGGATTTGGTGGTCATGGTAACCGAAGAGGAAGAATTGAGTTTCCATGAGGAGCCTATTTTAATTGTGGATCTATAGACCACTACAAGCATGAGTGTCTAGACTTATTACATTGCTCATGGTGTGGGAAGAAGCACAAGTATGAGGAGTTCCTTAGTTGTTTGAGCACATGATTCAACAACACTTGAAAGAAAATGGTGATGTTATGGTAAGCATTAAGAATGCTAACACATAATAGATGCCATAGGTGACATGTGATACAAGATTAAAACTTTTTTAGTAATAGCAAGAGTGGAGACCGTGCATGGAGAGAAATTCCAAAGGTAGAAGAATATGGTTTCAAGGGAAGAAGTGGTACATGGGAAGTACCTAGACCTTACACATCAAAAGGAGGTATATCAAGAAACCATGGACATCATTCAGATTTTACAAGGAGAAATCCAGTGTCTAAAGGAGCATTCTAGGAGGGAGGAGCAAAGAAGGAAGGTTGAGGTGCCAAAGGATGACCTAGATGAGGTCAAGGAAGTATGTAAAATACTAAGGCAAGAGAATATTATTCCCTTGCTAGGAGCATGGTTGAGAGAGAAGGTACTACGCGCTAGAGAAGAGCATGAGAGGTAGGTCTTGCATGCAAAACTTCCCCCTCACATCCTTGAATATGATAATGATATCATGTAAAATGTAGTCGTGGATGGATGGCTCCTTAGTAATATCCTCATTGACATAGTGTGGAGGTCAATGTTCTCACCTTGGATGCATGGCACCATATGGGAAGACCTGCATTATAGCCATCTTCAAATGTGTTGTATATGGAAAAAAAACAAAGGCAATTCCCATTAGGGTCTTAAAGGATGCAACTATCATGATTCAGGGGGCTAAGTTTACTAGGGACTTTGAAGTCTTGGCACTCACCGAGGTAGACAATTTCCTAACATTACTTGGGTGCCCATGGTGCTATAAGAACAATGTAGATCTTTGGTTCAACAAAAGATATATAATATTTGAAAATGAGGAGGAAAGGGTCATCATACCCCTGGCTAATGGAAAATCAACACCCTATACTGAACCCCTAGGAGAATAGGTCCTAAATAGAATATATGTGCACTAAATAAGGGATCTAGAGATAATTCATCCCACGAGGGAGTTATATAGTTTGAGGATGCTCACCCTTAATTAACACCACTAGTATATCATGCAATAATTGGGCACATGGGACCTATGAGTTAATTGGATGAAATTTGTGATGATTGTTGATAAAGGTGATAAAGGAACGTGATAATCCAGTTCCTAGGAGGAAAGAAGGTACCTAAGTATTCAAGAGAGGAGTCTTCCTAAGATCTTTTACAAGAGATGGAAGCTCAGTGGAAGAAGGAGAATAAATAAAGAGGGGTGTTAATTTATGTCCTACTCAAAGACAATGGCACGGTGGTGGGCTATAAATCAGAAAACCTCTTGGAATGGCACGAGGTGAGAATTTCCTTCTCCATAATGTTTCAGAGGAACAACACACCAACAGCTATAAAGGACTACCATGGAAGAGAGACTGCTTCCTTCCATTTCCAAGCATGTGAGATAGCCTGCATGAGAGGCACAAAAGCATTACCACCTTCATTATGGGTTCACAAGTTGTATTCCACCCTACAAGGTTGTGCACGCGCATGGTATATCCACTCAGAGATGTGTTGCTAAATTGGTAATTGGAAAGAATTAGTGGTTTATCTCATTCAAACATTCAATTATTAGAGTACAAAACCCTTGGTGGATAAAGCATTACAGTTATCAAATGCCTTACCATTGGGGATAGTGTTATGGCAGAAGATAGAATACAAGAGTTTCTAGGTGAACCTAGCCTAGAGGTGCACTTTGAGGAAGAAGAAACAAAAGAGATATAGTTTGAGTGCACGTGTATAGAGAAAGAAAAGGGGAAAATAATATATATATTTGATGGAGAAGAGGTAGAGAACTTGGATGTTAACCAATCTATTGGGATTGGTGAAGTCATAGATAGTGTTGATGAATAGGTGTGCACCTACCATTAAGCTTTAAAGACAAAGAAGGTTAACATCGACTCGAATAAGAGCCTAAAGAGGCTATCATTAGAGAGTATTGGTCGGAGAGGGAAGTATTCAAGATCATTGATCTTTACGTGAGTTTGAGGATTTATTCCCATGAGGGTATCATGAAATCAAAGGTGTTCACTATTCCTTTGGGGAAATTAGAATTAAGTTAAAGGAGGGTGCATTCCTATTTTGGAAGAGACCATACCAAATTAATCCTAACCTATGCATAAAGTTCAAGGAAGAAATAGATAAGATGATAGCGTCGACATCATTAAAGGTGTTGAATATTAAGATTGGTTAAGTCCAATGGTGATTAGTATCAAAAATAATGGAAGGATAAGGATCTGTGTTGATTATAGGGACCTGAATGTAGTGTGTATCATTGATCCTTTCCTAACCCCATTTATTGAAGAAATCTTAGAAGGAGTGGTAGGATGCGAGCTCTACTCTATCACAAATTAATTCTTAGGCTATCACAAGGTAGGGATCGTGAAGGAGGACCAGAGGAAGATGAATTTTTCCACTAAGTGGGGAATTTTTTCCTATATAATCATGCCTTTTGGGTTGAAGAATGCGCCTACTGTGTTCTCACACATTGTGGTACAAGATTTCCATGACTTCATCCATAAATTTCTTCAAGTCTACCTAGATGATTGGACAAAGATATGGGTTAGTGAAGGACCATTGTGACAACTTAAGGTTAATTTTTGAAAGGTGTTGGAAGTTAAGGATATCCCTCAATATTAATAAATGTTTCTTTGTTACCCCATTTGGAACATTATTGGGACACATCACATGTAGGAGGGCTTACTAGTATATCTTGCCATAATTGCAAGTAATTGTGATATTGAGGGAGCCTACTAGTCAAAGCGCAGGCATGGATTTCTTGGGAATATGAGGTACTACAAGAAGTTCATCAAGGGATATACTAATATCATATTTCCTTTAGAATATTTTCTTAGACACAAGATTTCCTTCCATTGGGGAGAGGCACAAAGAAGGCATTTGAAATTTTAAGATAGGCTTATCACCGTGTCCATACTATGATTCCCCTCTTAGGATAAGCCCTTCCATGTTCATGTTGATGCCTCAAGAACTTCCATTAGAGTAGTACTTGCAAAAAAATAGTGAAGGGATTATTGACCATCCTTTGTGTTTTACAAGTAGGAAGTTGACACCAATGCGGAGAAAAATTATACTAAAACTAAGAGCAAGGTATTGTCAATTATCTACGCACTTCACAAGTTCAAAGAGTATTTTCTAGCAACCCTTTTATATTTTACACTCACCATATGGCATTCAAAACTTGGTGAACAAGGCCATTCTAAAAGGGCACATATGTCGATGGATATTATTGTTTCAATAATTTGAGTTCATGGTGGTTGTCAAACTAGAAAAAATTAATTTTGGACCTGATGGTTTTTCTAGAATAGATTCATGGGAGGATGCGTAAAGTATTGAGGATACCATGCAAGATGCACAACTATTTACATTGTGGCGTGTGCCCTCGGACTTAGAAGATACTACAAGATTTCTCAAGATAGGTGTAATAATGGAAGGGATGAAGGAATTAGATAAAAATTAATTAGCTATATGCTCCATGCCTTACACACTCGATTAGTGAGAATTTATAAAAATTAGGATGTGATGAGATTATGTGCTGGTGTTTGCTAGAACATGAGTTCCTAACAATAATATAAGAGGTGCACGAAGGTAGTGCAGGTGGACACTATGCAAGTGATGCCACTACACGCAAGATATTAATGGCCGAATTATTGTGGGAGACCCTATAAATAGAATGCAAGGAATATTACAAGGTTTGAAACCATTTTCAATGAATTGGCAAACCAGTGGCAAAGAGATGAAATTCCTTTCTACCCTATTCCCATTGTAGAGTTGTTTGAAAAGTGGGCTATATATTTCCTAGGCCCTATTACACCAGCCACGTGTAGGAATAGATCATGATATATAATCACTTGCATAGATTACTTGACAAGGAGGGAAAAAGTAGCACCTACTAAGGATTGTACACAAATCTTATATGCAGCAAGGTTCCTATGGGAAAATATTATTACAACATATGGATGCCCTTTGAGTTTGAATAGTGATGTGGGTACACATTTCTTAAATGAGATAGTAAGGATTTTGTTAGTAGAATTCATGGTGGCTCATCACAAGAATACCCTTTACCATCCACAAGAAAATGCAACTATCGCTGAGGCATTTAACAAAATACTTATTCACACATTGACTAAGATCTATGATGTTGGTAGACAGGATTGGGATGACAAAGTATCATCCGTTCTTTGGGCATATAGGACAACCTACAAGAGGTTAAATAAGGCCACACCATTTTAATTAGTGTTTGGCATAGAATTTGTCCTACCAGTTGAATTTATGTTGCCTTCACTACATATAACACACACAGGAGGATTAAATGATTCACAAGCACTGGAAGAAACAATTGACAAGTTAATGCAATAGGATGAAAGAAGATTACTTTCCAGGTGGAGCCAAAAGACTGAAAAAGAAAAACAAAAGGCATGGTATGATCATCACATTAAGAAAAAAAAATTGAAGTTGGGTAGATGGTTTTGCTTTATGATTCCAAGTTTCTCCACCATCTTGGGAAGTTAAAATTCCATTGTTTGGGCCTCTACATCATCTCATACATAATTTATTCAAGCATGTTCCATTACAAGCACTATATGGGACAAGATTTCCAGGACACTTTAATGGGAGTAGGTGAAGCCCTATTGTAAATAAGTCTTCTTGGTGTTTGTAATAAGGCAATATTGCTATTTAGTTTAGGATTTCTTTTAGTGTTTTTTATTTTTTTGTGTTTCCCTTTCTCATTTTTATTTTGTGTTGCACACAGGGTACTGGTAACCTCATTACATTTTAAAATATTGTGAATGCACAAAGGACCACACATCATTTTATTATTGGGTGGAGTAAGGTGGAATAAATTGCAAAGTGTGGAGCACCAGGGAAGGATTGCATTGGAAAGCCAAGTTGGAAGGCCTTGGGAAAGGAAGTGCATGAAAGGAAAGTTGAGAAAGGATGGTTGGTTTTAGGGTAAATTTACATTTTGGATCCATGTATAAGAGAGGAAGAAGCACAAAAGTAGCATGAGATAGGTGAGAACAAAAATCGTGATGGAAGTACCTTCAAGACTAGTGATGCATGCGCAAAGAGTCTCTTATCAAGATGGATTGGTTACACGCCTTAGGAAGGTTAGGGGATTCTCCATGTAAGGTGGGGCACAAGAGTTAGGGGTGCTAGAGTCCGGATTAGTGTAAAATATAAAAATAATTGTTGAAGTATGGTGGTTGGTGAAGTAGCATTTAATGCTAAAAATTGGGAAAAACTATAAATAGAAGATCGAGCGCTTTATTATGGACATTATGAATATGAAGAAGGAATATATTTTACAAACTAGGGTTTCTAGAATTGATCCGTGTGAAGAAAAATTGGAAAAATTTAACTATAAGTGACTATTTTGGATCTACAAACCAGAGGGAAATAGTTCACAGGCGTAGAGAAAGTTATGGAGAAGTGTCATCTTGTGAAAGGGATATTCTAATGAGGGTCCTGGAAGCTAGGGAATGATTTGAAAAGGATATTCTTCACAGGTTTGATATCTAAGCTTGGAAAGGGTATAGAAGCAGAGCAAGAGAAGTTAAAGTGCAAAGATAACCTACACAATGGCACCCAAGAAACTAGCTGTAACACCTAAGAAGGGAAAAGGCAAGGGTAAGGGAAAACAACAAGAAACTACCACAAGTACCAATGAAGAATGGTATGCAGAAATGTAGTACCCAGATGGGGTTTTGCTTGGAAAGGAGTGGGAGTCCCATTTAAGAAAAATGACAGTAAGCAATTATAACCATCGCACAAATGTGACTGAAAAATAAATGGTATTGGATTTAGTGCACTTGAAAAACAAGAGGACACCAGAAGGGTTACCCATTTATAATGACGAAGTAAAAGTGAAGTTGGAGAAGGTGGGATTGTTGCAACTCTATGAGTTTCCCTACTTTGGGAAGCTTGAGTGCCTCTATCAATGGCTGATGTTGCACGTACATGAAGACCACTTTCACTTCACGGGGTGGAAGATGTGTATAACTCCTCAACTGATTTCAAAATTTATAGCTCTCATATGTGAAGGAGAAAGTATAGAGGACAACCTATGTGAAAAGAATCCATCAAAGAAACCATCGCCACATATCATACAAGAAGGGGTAAAGGTACTCTAGTATTGCAGATTTCAAGACCTGTGATGAGAATGGCCATGCGCACTGTAACCAAACTTAATGACCAAGAGAGGTGGACGTAAGTGAAAAAGTTCATGGTTGAATATTTACAAAAGGATATCAGAAGGCGCCATCTACAAATTGTCTCTGTATATCACAGATGAAATCATCAAAGATGTGCAGGAAGGTGACAAGATACTTTTGGTAATTTCCTCTTAAATATTGTTTTTCAGAGATCGAGTTCAAGATGTGGTAGATAATTTCATTTGGGAGTACCCAGAGGAAGAAACCTCACCCGCAAAGAGATTTGAAAAATAAACTTGCGATAACATGATATCCGTTCATAAGGTGTGTCTACAGAAGTTGTATATGCACTTGAGGAATGCGTTCGGGAAGAGTGGAGGATCCCAAAACAATTTCCAAAGTGCTCACAAAGGGAGAATCTTAATTCACAAAGATACCAACAATTCCGCATTGGAAGATTCAAGATGGTGGTGGAAGCATGAGCCCATGGTATAAACTTCAATTTTCCTTCATCTTTCAATACTTCTAGGTGGGAGTAAAAATTCAAGGAACCCAAGAAGCTGAAGTTTGACCTTGGAAATATGGATAAGGACCATAGGGAGATGCGCAAGACATTGGTCCACCCCAACAAGTGTGCGTACGTGGAAAATTACGTATCACATGAAGTTCAAATGGTGAGACATATGACTTTACCCATTATAGGAGGTCCATGGTGCATGTATACCTTCCCTTAATGCCCAAGTTTGAGAAGGGAACTTATCTTGAAAATGAGATATCTATACCTGAAGACCCAATAGGTAGAAATAAGACTCGTGCCTAAGAAATAGGAGATAGAAGAGATAAAGAAAAAGGCACCAAGTGTCCAAAGTACACAAATGGTGGGAACATGGGGAAAAATAACTAGAACAAGTACTTATGTAAAATAAGAGGTCCCCAGGTCAGAGAAGAGGAATAAGAACAAGAAAATCCTATCGCATATGAGAAATCACATGAGGAAGAAGAAAGAGCCAAATCACCTATACTAGAATCCATAGTTAGGAAGAAATAGAAGGTCATTAAGGAGGTTGATTCGAGAGGACACCGAGAGCTTGGAGAACTATAACCGTGAGAGGGATGATGATAAAGAAGATGAACTTGAAGGAGACAAACAACCAATTATTTTTAGCATGCATGATTTTGGAGAAGAAGGCGAAGAGGAGAAGAATGACTATCACCTATGTGAAAGAATGGCATCTAGGAGGAGGAGGGCACCTAGGACATGGGAGGAAGTGAAGAGGTTAACACAAAGGATCGGAGAACCTCTTGAAATGGTGTGAGGTGAGAATTTACTTCTTCATAAGGTTTTTCAGGAATAACATGCCCATGGCTATAAAGGACTACCATGGAAGAGAGACCGCTTATTTCCATATCCAAGTATGTGAGATAGCCTGATGGGAAGTGTAGAAGAATTACCACATTTTTAATGGGTTCACAAGTTGTAATCCACCCTACAAGGTTATGCATGCACATGGTATATCCACTTAGAGATGCGTCACCAAATTTGTAATTAGAAAGATTTGGCAGCTGATCTCATTCAAACATTTGAGTATTGGAGTAAAAAACCCTTCGTGGATAATGCATTACATGTTATCAAGTGCCTTACCATTACGGATAATGTTATGGTAGAAGACAGAATATAAGAGTTGCTAGGTGAACCTGGCCTAGATTTGTGCTTTGAGGAAGAAGAAATAGAAGAGATATAGTTTGAGCACGCATGTATAGAGAAAGAAAAGGGGACTATAGTATATGTTATTAATGGAGAAGAGGTAGAGAAATTATATTTTAACAACTATGTAGGGATGTGCAAAGTCATAGATAGTGTTTTTGAATGAGCACGTGCCTACAATGAACCTTTAAAGACAAATAAGGTTAACATCATCTCAGAAGAAGAGCCTAAAGAGGCTATCATCGAAGACTATTGGTCATAGAGGGAAGTATCCAAGATCATTGATCTTGTACATGATTTTGAGGATTTATTTCCACACGGGTATCATGAACTCAAAGGCATTCACCATTCCTTGGGGGAAATGAGAATTAAGTTAAAGGAGGGTGCGTGCCCAGTCTAAAAGAGACCATACTAAATGAATCCTAACCTACACATGAAGGTCAAGGAAGAAATAAATAAGATGATAGCGTCAGCATCATTAAACTTGTTGAAGAGTCAGAGTGGATAAGTCCAATGGTAATTAACATCAAGAAGGACGAAGGATAAGGATCTCGTGTTGATTACATGGACCTAAATGTAGTGTGTATCACTAATCCTTTCCCATCCCCATTTACTCGAATAAATATTAGAGGGAGTGGCAAGACGTGAGGTATACTCTTACACGATGATGGATTCTCGGGATATCACCAGTAAGGATCATAAAGGAGGACCGAGAGGAAGATGAATTTAACCACTAAGTGGGGAATTTTTTTCCTATAGAGTCATGCCTTTTGGGTTGAAAAATACACCTACACTGTTCTCATGTATTGTGGTCCAAGATTTCTAGGATTTCATCTATATATTTCTTCAAGTCTACATGCATGATTGGACAATATATGGGTTAGTGAAGGACCATTGTGACAACTTAAGGCTGATGTTTGAAAGATGTCGAAATTGAGGATATCCCTCAACATTAATAAATTTGTCTTTTTGCTACCACATTTGGAACATTATTAGGGCACATCATATAAAAGGAGGGCCTACTAGTAGATCCTACAAAATTTATAGTAATTGTGGGATTGAAAGAGCCTACTAGTTAAAGCATAGTGCACAGATTTCTTGGGCATATGGGGTACTATAGGAAGTTCATCAAGGGATATGCCAAGATCACTGTGCCTTTAGAAGAGTTTCTTAGACATAAAAGTGCCTTTCATCGAGAATAGGTGTAGCAAAATCCATTCAACACTTTGAAGGATAGGCTTGTCACCATGCCCATCCTACATTTCCCTTCTTGGGATAAGCCTTTCCATGTTCATGTGGATGCCTCAGGAACTACCATTGGAGTAGTACTTACACAACCTAGTGAAGGGATTTTTGATCATCCTTTGTGCTTTACAAGTAGGAAGTTGACACCAATGGAGTAGAATTACACTACAACTGAGTGCAAGGCATTGTCAATGATCTACACACTTCACAAGTTTAGACAATATCTACTGGAAACTCCATTTATATTTTACACTAACCATATGGCATTGAAATAATTGTTGAATAAGCCCATTCTACAAGGACACATATGTCGGTGGATAATTTGTTCCAAGAATTCAAGTTCACGGTAGTTTTCAAACCAGCTAAAAGTAATTCCAGACCTGATCATTTATCTAGGATTGATTCAGGAGAGGATGCATAGAGAATTGAAGATACTATGTCGTCCGACACATAATTGTTTAGGTTACTTACATATGCCCTTAGATTTCAAAGATATTGCATTATTTCTCAAGATAGGTTTATCACCGCAAGGGATGAAGGAATTGGATAAAAAGTAGCTAGCTTATATGCTCCACACCCTAGATGTTGATTAGTGGGGATTTATACAAATTAGGACATGATAAGATTTTACACCAGTGTGTGCTAGAACATGAGCACCTAGCCATAATATAAGAGGTGCATGGAGGTAGTGCAAGTGGACACTATGCAGGTGATGCCACTACACATAAGATATTAATGGTTGAATTATGGTGGGAGACCCTATATCAAGATTGCAAGGAATATTGCAAGGCATGTGAACATTGTCAATGCATTGGAAAACTAGGGTGAAGAGATGAAATTTCTTTTCACAATATTCCCAATGCGTTGAGTCATTCAAAAAGTGGGCTATATACTTCATAGGCACTATTGCACTAGTCACACATAGGAATGGATCACGGTATATAATCACTTACATAGATTACTTGACAAGGTGGGCAGAAGTAACACCTACTAAGGATTGTACAATAGCTACTACAGCAAGGTTCCTATGGGAAAACATTATTACAAGGTATGGATTCCCTTTGAGTTTGACTAGTGATAGGGGTACACATTTCTTGAATGAGATAGTAAGGATTCTATTAGTAGAATTCATGGTGGCTCATCACAAGACTACCCCTTACCATCCACAAGAAAATGGAACTACGAGGCGTTTAACAAAATACTTAGTCACATGTTGACTAAGATCTCGTGATTTCGGTAGATAGGATTGGGATGACAATGTATCATCCGTTCTTTAGGCATATAGGAAAACCTAAAAGAGGTTAAATAAGGCCACAAAATTTCAATTAGTGTTTGGCATGGAAGTTGTCCTACCATTTGAATTTATGCCGAGTTTACTACGTATAGCATGCGTAGGAGGATTAGATGATGAACAAGTGCTTTGGAAGACATAATTGACAAGCTAATGCAATTGGATGAAATAATTTTACTTGTCGGTGGAGCCGAAGACTGAAAAGAAAAAGAAAAGGCATGGCATGATCGTCACATTAAGAACAAAAAGTCTTACGATGGGTAGATTGTTTTTCTTTATGATTCCAAGTTTCTACACCATCATGGGAAGTTAAAAGTCCAATATTTTGGCACCTACATTATCTTGTACATCCTTGATTCAAAGTGCGTGTTAGTTATAAGTGTTATATGGGACGATATTTCTAGGACACTTTAATGAGAGTAGGCTGAAGCCTTACTATAAATAAGTCTTATTGGTGTTTGTTATAAGTAGTATTGCAAGTTAGTTTAGGATTTCCTTTAGTGCTTTTTCTTTTCTTGTGTTTCCCTTTCTCATTTTTTTTTGTGTTGCTTGGGTGCCGGTAACCTCATTAATTTTTCAAAGGTTTTGAATGCAACGAGGACCACACATCATTTTAGTGTGGGGAGGAGTAAGGTGGAAGAAATTACAAAGTGTGAAGTGCCAAGAAGGATTGCGTTGGAAAGCCCGATTGGATGGCCCTAGGAAAGGAAGTGCATGGAAGGAAAGGTGAAAAATGATGGTTGGTGTCAAGTTAAGGCTACATTGTGGATCCACGTACAAGAGAGGAAGAAGCACAAAAGCAACATGAGGTAGGTGAGAGAAAAAATCATGACGGAAGTACCTTCAGCGTTGGTGATGTGCGCATAAGAGTCTCCTGTCAAGATGGATTGGTTGTGCACCATAAGGTTGGGGATTGTCTGCGATAGGTGGGGCACGTGAGTTAGGGTGCTAGAGTTTGGCTTAGTTGAAAAATCCATAATAAGTGCTGAAGTATAGTGGTAGGTGAAGTATCATTTAAAGTTATAAAGTGGGAAAAACTATGAATAAAAGGTCAAGAAATTCATTATGGACATTACGAATACAAAGAAGGAAGAAATTTTGTGAACTAGGGTTTCCATAATTGATCTGTGTGAAGAAAAATTGGAAAAATTTAACGATGAAGTGACTAGTTTGGATATTCAAACAAGGAGGAAAATAGTTCATGGGTGTAGAGAGAGTTGTGGAGAAGCATCATCTTGTGAAAGCAATATTATAGTGAGGGTTTGGTAACTAGGACATGAGTTGAAAAGGATTTTCTTCACAACTTTGAGATCTAAGCTTGGAAAGGGTAGAGAAGAAGATCAAGAGAAGTTGAAGTGCAAATATAAACTACACAATGGCACCCAAGAAACCAATTGTAACACCTAAGAAGGGAAAAGGAAAGTGTAAAGGCAAACAACAAGAAACTACCGTAATTACCAATGACAAATGGTATGTAGAAATGCTCTACCAAGATGGGGTTTTTCTTAGAAAGGTGTGGGATTCCTATTTAATAAAAATGATAGTAAGTGATTATAACCATCACACAAATGTGACTAAAAAATAAATGGCACTAGAGTTAGTGTGCCCAAAAAACAAGAGGACACTAGAAGGGTTACCCATTTATAGTGATGAAGTAAAAGTGAAGTTGGAGAAGGTGGGATTATTACAAATATATGACTTGCCTTACTTTGGGAATCCCGAGCACTATTATCAATGGTTGATGTCACACGTACATGAAGACCACTTTCACTTCATGGGGTGCAAGGTGAGCATAACTCCTCACTTGATTTCAAAATTCACAGGTCTCATATGTTAAGGAGAAATTATAGAGGACGACCTATGCAACAAAGAAGCCATCAAAGAAACTTTCACCAAATATGCATATAAAAGGGGTCAAGGAAATTTGATATTTCAGATATCCAAGACTTGGTGATGATAATGGCCACATGCCTAGTAACCAAAATTAATGACCAAGAGAGGTGGACGTAAGTGAACAATTCATGGCTCAATATTTGCAGAAGGATATCAAAAGGTGCCATCTACAACTTGTCCATGTACATCATGGATGAGATCATCAATAGTGTGCAGGAAGGTGACAAGATACTTTTTGGCAATGTCCTCTTAACTATTGTGTTTTCAGAGATCAGAGTGCTAGATGTGGAAGATAAGTTAATTTAGGAGTACCAAAAGGAATACCCTCGCCCAAAAAGAGATTTGAAAAATAAAATTGCGATAGCTTGACATCCATTCACAAGGTGCATCTGGAGAAGTGGCATATGCTCTTGAGGAATGTGTTTGGGGTAGAGTGGAGGATCCTAGAACAACTGCCAGCACTCATAGAGGGAGAAGCTAAATTCGTAGTATACCAACACTTCTGCATTGGCAAATTTAATTTGGCTAAAGAAAGCATGAGCCCATGGTGTAAACTTCCATTTTCCTTCACTTCTCAGTACTTCCAAGTGGGAGTAAAAATATTCAAGGAATCCAAGAAGCTGAAGTTTGACCTTTGAAATATGGATCGGGACCACAGGGAGATGTGCAAGACATTTGTCTACCCCAACAAGCATGTGCACATGGAAAAGTACATATCACATGAAGTTCAGATATTAAGGCCTCTGACTCCACCCATTCTAGGGAGGTCCTTAGTGCATGTATACCTTCACATAAGGCCTAATTTTGAGAAGGGAGCTTATCTTGAAAATGATATATCTATACTTGAATACCCAACGAGTAGAAAGAAGACCATGCCCAAGAAAAAGAAATGAAAGAGATAAATAAAAAGGAACCAAGTGTCCAATATACACAAATGGTGGGCACCCCAATAACAAGCACTAGAATAGGTACTTACCCACGTAGGAAGAGGTCCCCGGTAGAGAGGAGACACCATTGCAATAAGAAAATCCTATCACAGAGAAGAAATCACCAGAGGAGGAAGAAGAAAGATCTGAATCCCTATACTGGAATCCCAAGTTAGGAAGAAACAAAAGATGATAAAGGAGGATGATTTGGAGGACATAGATAGCCTAGAGAACTACGGGGGTGAGAGGGATGATGATAAAGAAGATAAACCTGAAAGACAAAGAACTAGTTGTTTTCAGCGTGCATGATTCAGGAGAAGAAGGTGAAGAGGAGAAGAATGACTATCGCTTTGTGTGAAGGAAGGGAATCCAGGAGGAGGAGGGCACCCAAGACATGGAAGGAATTGAAGAGGTTAGCACAAGAGGATTATAGGACTCCAAGACTCACGCAAGAGCAGAGATAAGCAAGGTGAAATAAAGAGAAGCAATGAAAATCATTGAAGCCATGGTACGACAAGAGTTGAAGTGCAGTGCTGAAATAGTGATGAATGAAGATAAGGAAGAAAGCATAGGAATAGATCATGTGTGGAAGGCCCCTGTCTAATGGTAATTGTTCCTAAGGGAATGCACATAGGAGGAAAGCACATGGAGATCCAAAGACCAAGAATGAGCTATATTGATGATCCAAACAAGGTGTTGTGCACGTGCTTCCAAAGCACAAGCCAATAGATCAACTCTTGGAAATGAAGTTGTTTGATGAAGAAGGTGCATACCCTCAGATGAGGAAAATGCTTTCTTGGGAAATTGAGTCCCACATCGATGAGCCAAAATTTGAGGTAAGCCAAGGGGAAATAATGAAGATTCCTGAGTCAAAAGGAGATAACCCCTTGGTGAGTACTCAATAGCTTTTAGATGAACAAGTCTGCAATGCATTGAATAAGGTCTCAGTTGAACTAGAAGCCAGGTTATTCGGGAGGAATGATAGGGTAAAATTTCTAGAGGCAGAGCTAGAGAAGAGGGAAGAAGAGCTAGAAGAAAGAACGAAGGAATTAAAGCAGGAGGAACTGATTAGCGTGTAGATAAAGCGTGAACTAAGGGAAGAAAGGAAAGGAAACGTGAGGTATACAAGAAGGTAGAATCCATCATATATGCAAGTGTTGTGAAGCATCCGGACCTAGCACCACCAAAGTGCAAAAATTATGGATCTTCCCTTGAGTGCCTTGAATACTTAACATGCATCCTCACCATGGAGAGGTAACCTTTGGCCTTAGATTCCATGCAAGAAGTAGCAGTGTGCCTAGAAAAGGAGGACAAATTGAAGGTTGTAGCAATCATTTCGAGTATATCAAGGTTATTTCTAATGTGAAAATTGCTACCCATACCGGTGAGGCTACATATGAAAATTGTGCAGACGAGAATAGAGTGGTGAGTATTTTGTTTGCCACTCATGAGGTAGAGCTCAAGGAATTCCAAGAGAATAACAAAGGAAATAAATCAGATTGGGAGAGTATCCTATCTGAGGTTGAGAAGAAGTCATAATCCATTAAAACTTTACAAGGTTCAATTAAAAACTAGCTGAAGGAGTTGTACCCACATATTACAAGAAGGATGGATGTACTTGAGGACATGGGCAAGGAATTGGAAGGAATGGTTGAAAAAATAAACACTAGAGGAGATGGATTAGGTTTTGAGGAGGTAAGCACCCTATTTGGCGACCTCTTGCAGAGAACAAAAATGAATTCTATGCCTGGAACAAGTTGGAGGCCGACTTGCAAAGATTTTTTCCTATCTTGTTGTAGTAATTCTAACACTTCCCCATTATTTCATCTTTCCCAAATTCTTCATTCCCTTATTCTTTTCCCAATATGATAAGTCTATTGTAATTCTTTCTTTTCTTTTCTTTGAATAATTTTCCCCAAGGGAAAAGGAAAGGTAAACTGTGGGACGATGTTGGGCCCCTAAAAATATTGACTAAGTACAAAAAGGCACATGAGCGCGCAAGGCCTAAGTTGAGGGGTGGGCATGCAAGGAGAAGGTGTGTAAGGTAGGGTTCTAGGAGGGTTTTAGAAGGACCCGTGATACACGCCGATAGAACAAGGTCTCAAGACTTAGCCATATTTGGCATATTAGGCAAGACACGAGAAAAGCATGACCCACATGTGCATGATGAATGGATAAGGTGCCATCCTGGCAATAAGTTGGCCTAGGAAGGAATATACCTTGTGTTGGAAGCTTCTAGAAGACCATCATGGAAAGGAGTGGAGAGCTTAGGCCTGGAGGAGCATGCTCCCATGGAGGACCACATTGGGACACTTGGCAATAGATCTGAAGCCTCAGAAAGGTGGGTTGGCGATTCCAAGAGGCCTATAAATACAAGCACCCATAAAAGAAAAGGGGAGTAGATCAATAGAGAGTGGAGCTCTACAAAAATGCTGCGAGGAGTTGTATTGGGTTGGGTAGATAAAATATAGGAGAAGGATGCATCAAGGGGATTGGGATTGTAAATTTTATTTTTGAGAGCTAAGGAATGTAAATCTAGTTATGATGTATGACTTCAGTCTGCCATACTGTGATGTTCTGTAATGAATCTAATGGATGTAATGAGGTTACCAACTTATTTGAATATGATCATTAATGATTCTGTCCATACATATATCTTTATAGTTCTATTTCATGTATGTTTATGGAATGAGTATGAATCCTTATGCATTTTCCTTTCTATTTTGGTTTAGTCCTATAGTCTATTAAGTATCTTTCTGTCTAGAATGACTACATTGGTATAGAATCTGTTCTAATTTCATTGATGATTGCATGTCTCATTTTTTCTCACTCTCCATAAAGGAGAGACTCGGCACTTGTGTGTGCCTTGGGTGAGTGCCTAGTGCCCACCGGGTGATAGGTCGGCATGCATGGGATTCCCTTATTCTTTGGTGGGCCTAAAAATGACTACATGAATGTTGACATGTGTCTCTTTATTTATTTTTTTCTAACTATTTTATTCTTGTTCTCTTCTTGTGAAGCAAATGGCATAGGAGTGACAGGATCTCATCCATTGGGAGGTACTACCGGCATACCTAACATGATTTATATAGGGTATTCAGATGGCAGGGGTAGTCATTGAGCCACCCCACTCTTGTTATGAGTTGGTTTTATGAGTGTTTCATCCCCTATGGTAGGGGAGTACCAGTGTCAGATCCAAGGGATGTTCAGGGAACTAGATGAATAGGTATGTCAATACATAGGATGCCACATCAACCAGGTGACTTCTCCGACTATGTTAGACATGACTACCACCCCTACAAGGACATGGCAAGAATATAGGGACCGGAGGTGAGTACGATGGTAGTTTTCTCCTTGACAAGTTAGTTGATTGAGAGATCGGGGAGACTTCATGTCCATCCATTTGATTGGGTCCCCCAGTAGTTTTGCCTACCATACATTGATATGCTCCCTCTAGTTACACCAATTTATAGGACTATTCAGGAGGATCGGAGGGGCCCTAGAGGGGATCTGGATGGACAGTGGTCATTTCAAGTGTTCCTATTATAGTAATATGGGTGGTCCATGCTCGATAGGTAGCTAGTTCCCCTTGATCTCCCTACTTCAGATTGCAAAAGCTCCCCGCTTACAATGGGGAGTAGGATAAGCCCATTGATCTAGGCTCTGAATTTGACGATGCGGAGGATAAGACAAAGGAGGATTCAGTTGGAGAGGACATGAAGGATGAGGGAGTTGGTGTTGGGACTGGTGAGGCAGCCCATGTTGAGGAGGAGAGTCACCCAAAGTGGCATGATACTCAGGAGATCTTGAGAGGAACATACGTAGAAGGTCGGTGTTAAGAGAGAGACCTTAGTCATAGAGTCAAAACTTCCTCATAGTGGAGAGGGGATGATGATTCTATCATAGGACAACTATTCACTTCCAGGCTTTGAGGAAGCCCCACAACCACTAGTATCATCGAAGGAGAAGCTATCGATCCTACCTAGATGCCCGGAGACCCAAGTAAGTCTAATACTTTTCTCTTAAATTTTTTAATTAAGAACGTTGACTTGTATCTCTTTCTTTCTTTTGTTTTTCTAACTATTTGTTGTGTTCTCTTCTTGTAGTGACAATGTAACATTACCATTTTAAGACTTTAGAAACAAGGGAAAATTTTATTTTATTTTATTACTCAATGTTCTCTATTCTAAATAAAACATAATTTAGAACACACATTCCATGCCAATCAATCTCATAATAGATAACCATATGTAGCTATAAATGACTCAGTGAATTACCGATATCTCATTACATGACTTGGTCCCTAACCGATCTCTCATGCTTGTCTCTAAGTATTGAATAATTTTACGTATACTACGTATAATTGGTTTTCTTACCCTAATCTGGTACTGAGTGACTTGTTTAAAGAACCTATCTAAATATTTGTTACCAATATTCATTTGAAATCATGTTCCTTAAACTAGGTGACATCGGACAATGCAACCAGCAGTTTGTGATACTTTGGCCAAAGATTTCCAACATACTATTCATGTTACTATTCCTAGACAACATACTTGTCAAATCGAATATGTCCTTCACCTCACTCTTTTGTTATCTAGAATGGTCTTCACTAACTTCTATCAGTCCACTTGCCCAAGGTTTGACCCTAACCTAGGTTAGCAACATAATTTGTTATAGGGAGATGCTCACGATGACTTAGGGTATATGGGCATACTCATTTGACCTAATTTGACTGAATGTGCCAAGATACCCTGAGTCATAGAAAGCTACTTCCTATTCCAATTCATGTTGCTAGCTTGGCCTAGAGAGAAACTAAGTTCAAGTCCAGATGTGTGTAGATCTAGATGAACTAATGTGGAAGGGTGTTACAACATGTAAAATGCAACATTGTACTCTCTCGTGAAGACCTTAGTCTTCACGAGGTAAAATTTTGTAGTTGGCACATGCAAACATCTCATGAACTACCTCATCACGATGTACATACCCCTAGGAGGTCATTAACATTTAATTAATTTTGTATTAAGATTCAAATTATAGAAACCTTTCCCAACCCTAAATCCATCACCCCTTAAGTTCTTCATCCATATTTTATTTAATTAATATTAAATAACTTCATTAACTCATGATTGATTTTATGTTTGGTAACTAAGACATGTCGAGCAATTATCCAAAAACAGAACAACATACATCACAAGGTTAAATTAATGTAACTCAATTGTTCAAATAAGGTAGCAACCATTCAGTTCAACTAGAGCAGACTTCATAGAAAATGAAGTCTGAGTGATTAACGATCATAAACACCATTATTTCACTTTACATTCTTTTGAGAGAGGAAGAGTCTTCCTCTCTACATGGTTATGTGTTAGGGTTTATCATACCTTTTATATCTTTTGCACTTTCTATAGTTTAATTGTATATTCAATACACATCCCATTATCATTATATATTATTTAGATAAAGAACGTAACCTTATGCAACTTAACAAGTTGCTTTCAATTAAGAGAGAGATTGAACTATTTCTCTTCGTCCAACTTATCAAATGAAAACAGAAATAAGAATACAAAAAGATATGCCAAATATCAACAAGATAGTATTCCAACTACCTTCATAAATGTACAAGAGAAATTACACAACAATTTGAAGTGAACCTCCAATATTTTCAATTCATCATGATAAAATACACAATTTACAAGACTATGCGTCTCAGACAAACTGCATGTCAAACAGGATACTATGACCATTAAAGAATACAACTTTTCCTTTGTAATACATCTCAAGAATGAATCGAGTTCTCTATAAAAGAGCCGAAATTAAATCAGCCAATACATCATAAAATGTATTTCCTTCTTTATCACTTACGAATTCCATCTAAAAATGACTAGCATGGGTCGGTCATTGGGCCGAGCATGATAACCACTAAGCATTAAAACAAAGTGCATTCCACTAATTGCTCCATTAAAACAACTCCGCTTTAATGAAACAATTAATGCAATCATCCAAATAAATCATAAGTAATAACGACCATAAAAGAAGCACAAATAACAATATGAATTTATTTAAAGAAAAGATCATAATATAATCGAAAACTCTACTGAATTATAATAGATAATAATTTCCTAAACAATTACTCATTTATATCAAATAACAACTCCTAACATTGAGTTATTTCATAATTCTTTCTGAATTTGAAATATAAATTTTTAACTTCAATAGATAAATGAAAAGAGCTACTTTCATAATCAAATACCTTCTTGTCATCTTTACCAAGTTTCCAGAAAACATGTGAAGACAAGTTCATTTCAACATCGTTACATTTTTAAGATGAATCAACTATCAACTTAAACAAATAAGAGATTCACAATTCAGGTGTGACAGCCTAATTCTCGGTCAAATAAATATAACCTAAGTTCTTAGATTAGGCCTCTTAATAACAATAGAAAAGTATTTCCCAGCAACAATGTTTCATTTCAATTAACTGAAACAATTATTATTTCCTTAAATATAATTTAAGTAGAGAAGTAATTAGTAACAACTAATAATCAATTACTTAATAAAGTAATACATTTGATTCAATTATAACATTCAGTTATACCGAAATCTCATATGCATCTTTAGAAAAGAAGAGTCAACTTCCTACCCTATAGTTTCTAGAAATGACAAAGGAGAAACTTACCTCTAAAATTGGAAGAGGAAGGAGTTATGCATAGGAAAGGATTTCTATTACTCATTCAAAAGAAATAAGGTAAGAAGAAGAATCGTACAGACCCTTCACAAACCCACTAATCTTTTAAGGAATAGAAAATAGGCTTAGAAGATACAAAACCGAATACTTAAATAACTGATTCAATCAATAAACCTAACAAAGAGTTTCATCTTTCAAGCACAATCAACTATTAACAAAATTATTAATCCATTCAATAAGGATACATTAAACAAGTATAAGTTAACAGTTATCAATTCACTTCAACCTAACTGTTTTATTCTTCCTCCTTGAAGATTCCAGTCAGATCCAAAACCATACGTAAACAATTTCCTAATGGTACATCGAAAGATAAGCATGACTCAGCCATTGTAAAAAAACAGTCCAGGAAATGGATAAGTCTTCCTTTCTACAAGTCAGGCTCAGTGGCACACTGCCATGAATAGGCAAGACATTTGATTCCACTGAAGTAACAAAAATCATTAAAGCTCATAAACCGGAACAGTTTGGTTGGTTCCATTTTCAAAAGAAATAGTCCAAATGTTGATTATACATTCAAAATTCCCATGAACATACCACAATCAGCTTAAAACATGTGAGTTAACAAACTACAAGGAAGTTTCCAACTCTGGCGAGTAAGTTCTCATCACTTCACCCAAGCCCAAAAAGGACAGAAAATCAAACTTAAGAATGTCAAACAGACCTAAAAATATAATCACCACAATGACTTGGAGAAGGCCGACTACCAGAGTATCACAATATCAAAAGGAACTTCAACCAAGACAACCATCTCATCTTCTAGATTTCAATAAACTAGTAATCACCTTACAAAGTTTCAGAGAAGAGAATTCCAGTAACAAACACCCAAGTAAGACAATTCTCATTCTTATCTCCCTACAAGTTCAACTGAACAGTAATTCCAAATAACAAAACTTACCTAACTCCCATCGAATTATGATTTGAAGAAGAGGATATCTAGATAGAAATAAATAAGAACATGATATTTCTTCTAAGATCTTACACAAGTTGAAGTGCAGAGCACCAACAATTCCATAAACCTCAAACACCCATTACCCTTTGTTTTTAAGCCAGTTTGAGTTCATATAGAAAAACAAAGTATACAAATACAGTCCCGAATAGGGAGTATAAAACTTAACAAAACATGATACAATTTAAAAGGATATTCTTCTACCTTTCAAAACAAGCAAAAGCATTCAATATAAGAATGCAAGTTTTAATAGTATAAATACAAACAAGATGTCCATTCCTCACTTTCATGCAAGTTTGTGTTCACACAATGAGATAAACATATATCCATATAGATCACAGAAGGATTAATACAAATTTAAAACTTAGAGATGCATCAAAGAAAAGTACCCATTTACATACTACTTTCAAAAGAGAACTTCCAGCTTGAAGCTTAAGACAAAAACTAGCTACTCAAACTCTTTTTCGAGTAGACAGTCCAAAATATATATTCAATCAAAACACTAAAGTCTTGATAGTCATAATGCATTTCACCATTTTAACTTCCTCAGAGAAAACACCCAAAAACCACATTATCATGCAAGGGTTCCAAAACCAAAAGTGTAGAAATTCCTTCAAGAAGAAAGCAAATAACTAGAACCAAAAACAGAAAACATTTATCTCATGAGAGCAAAATTGTTTTAATGAAACATTTAAAGAAAAGTAATAAATATGAATGGATAGAGCCTACCATGCCTGATAGTGCTTCTGCATGATTCAAATAAGACTTCCAGCCGAGCTTCAACTCTTCTTCTTCTCCAAGAAATATCAACAACTAAAAATATCTTTCCCCAATGTCTCATATACTTTCCTTGAATTGAAAATAGACCAAGGAAATCAAAAATAGCCACAAATTGAAAGTAGAACTGTTGGTTCAAAGAACCAGATAGCTTCATGCAGAGAAAAAATTAGAGAGTATGAATGACCAAATAACCTCCAACAAATCTTCCCACATAGTTTCCTAGGTGGTTTTCTCACCAAAAACAAGACTCATAAATGCCATTGATTCCAAAATTCCCACCTATCTCTCCATGCCACCGCCATCCAAAATTGGCAAATCCTAATTCAACTTCTGGCATGCATCACTAAAATTTAGTGATGACTCCACATGGATTCCACTAATTTTTCATGCTTCGCCTAAACTGGCAGTTCGCTGTCATTTATTACAAAAATCAAATCACATAAATATCTTAGGAATCATTTCCATATTACCACATTACATATGACCCTTAGGTCCCCTTTCCTTATTTCATTAGTTTAGGGTAGATTCCTTTAGCTTAGGTTATAACCATAGGATAGTTTAGAAGTAATAAACTTAGGTTTAAAAATATTTCAATAAGTAAATTTCCACCTTAGGTTAGGTCATAGCTCACAACCATATAATATTAGGTATTATATTAGAAATATACCTAGCATCACCTTAGATTGTTTCCTCAACTTAGAAAATGCAACTTTGGATAGGATGTTATCTCGAATAAAGTAGACATAGATAGAAAAATAGGTACATCTACCTTAGTTTAGAATCCCATTAGGATAGATCTTTTAGGTCTATGACTTAGATTATTCCTCAATAGTCCAGTAGGCCTCATTTTAGTTAACATTGTTAAGCATCTTGAAGAGATCATTCAAAAAGATCCAAGCAAGTAACATAGAACAAAATGTAGGAATGATCTTTCAAGAAGATAAAATAATTGAAATCATACTTTATTGTCAAAATTTCACCCCCAATTTTGATAACATGCATCAGAATATTCAAGTCCCAGGAAAATTGATTGATTCGGGGCCAAAAATCATGTTGCTAGAGTCCCCTCAAATATTTTCGAAGTTCCCTGTCTGAGAGGAAAAGAGCAAGCTCTGAGAAAATGTGAAAAAGGTTGCAGAAGGCAAGTAGGTTGATCCAGGAAAAAATCATAAAAATGACTAAGTCCTAGTCCTAGGGGCAGTCGGGACATTTGGGACAAAAAGGCCCGAACCGGCCGGCTCGGCCGAAGTAAGCACAAACAGCCCACAAAGCAACAGGGACATCTGGGACAAAAGTATGCGGCGGGCGCGAAATGCTTGGTTCGGCCGAGAAAAAATTGGCTAATCTATTTGAGAGGGACGCAAATGGGACAATCGGGCCAAAAAGGCGCGAACCGGCCGAACCGGGCGAAAAAGGGCCGGACAGTCCAAAATCAAATGGGACAATCGGGCCAAAAAGGCGCGAACCGCCGAACCGGCCGAAAAGAGTCAAGTCAGTCCGAAGCAAAGTGGGACAAGCGGGCCAAAAATGCCCGAACCGGCCGAATCGGCCGAAATGAGTCCAGAGGGTCCAAAATCAAATGGGACATCTGGGACAAATGGACGCGAAATGCCCGAATAGCTGAAATGAGCACAAAGGGCCCAAAATCAAATGGGACATCCGGGACAAATGGAGGTGAAGTATGCGAAGGAGCGAGGACCAATCGAAACGCCACGTGTCCTCACGGAGAAAAAGTCAAAAGATCAAAGGGGCGAGTTATCGAGCGCCCGAACCGAACCAATGAAATGGCGCCACGTGTCCAAGTTTAAGGGGCCCACAAATTTCAAAAGGAAAGCCCATGAAAGATGGAGGAGAGAGAATTACTCGTCCAATCAAGCACGTGCCACGTGTCGTCCGGATGGCGAAGAGCGGGAAAACATTTTAAAATTCGTTTTGATCTTAGTGCCCTAAATCTTCGATCGCCATATCTTTTGATCCGAGCTTGGATTTCCACATTCTTTATATCAACAAAAGTCTATTGAGATGCTCTACATGATTCTGGGATCAATCTCGAGTTTTGGTGTAGTCTAAAGAGAGAAAATCGAGAAACGGCTCTGACGTGTGGTAATGGCCAGAAGCGACCTTTCAACAACCCGTTTTAATGCTAATGGGTCGCATTCTTCTTCTGCACGGCCAGAAGTGACATTTTAGCGGCCAAATTAATACAAATGGGTCACATTCTCCTCCAAAATCACTCAAAGTGATAGGGTATGGGTTGGTAAGATCCTCCATGCTGATTTAATGCATCTGCAGTCAATGAGGAATGGGCTTGCACGTTTTCCCATGTTTTCTGTCCCCTGGGCTCGACCCATGCAATGTAAAAGCCAGATTTGGCTCATTTTTATAAAAAAGAGGTTGTTCATTCTTTCGGCTCGGCCCTCCCTTCTTTTCTTCTCTAGGGTTGAAAATGGAGTTCGAGCCTCCTCCCTGCTCTGTAATGGCATTTTTTGCCTTTTACTAATGGAATGATGTTCTGTGCAAACTTCTGGAGCAACAAAACGTGTTCTGTGATGCATCTGTCCATCCTCTCTCATTTTTGCTTGTTCTCTCCTTGCCTCTCTTCATTTGCAGGTATCTGTGCATGTCTAAATGTTCATTGCAGGTTTGGAGCTGTGTTCATGGAGTTTTGGGACATTTTCTGTGTGAAATCTATCCTTGGGCCTGTGATGCATCTGTCCATCCTTCCCATTGCTCACCTCTCTTTGTCCCATGGCAGTTTTGATAGATGTTCAACATCCTCCTTCTCTGGTGTATCACCGTTTTAGTGTAGGCTTTTGCTGTTTTTCCCTTCTCTCTCTCTCTCTCTCTCTCCTTGGCATGGTTAGATTAGGATTAGATTAGCTTGCCTGCACTGGAATAGCTTGTGGCAGGTAGTTTAGGAGCAGGAACCAGCCTTCTCTGGAGATTCCTCTCTCGGTTTCACAAGTCCCACGCTTGGAGAGAGGTTTCCATGTTGTGCAATCACACTGGATGCCTGAACATCAACCTAGAAGCCTGATGTGCGTCCAGGGGTGCTGTGATTTTGCACTAACAGTTTTGGCATGCCCGGTGGGACCTTAGAGGTCTTTCACTTCATCTTTTGCAGGTTGATGTGTTCCTGTGAAGATTTCAGCCTTTGGAGGCACTTGCAAACACATCTGGCGACTCCATCTGGTCAACAACCATCTCTGAAGTTGCAGACCTTCCTTTCCATTCATTTTCATTCATTTTCCATTCATCCTTCTTTCCATCTCTTTCATTCTTCCTCATTCTTTGAAGTTGTGCAATCATGACTTCATTTCCATCATGGATTTCATATCAACAATAGCAGTATATTCCACCTCCAACAGGTTTTACAAATCCTCCAGATCAGCATGCATATTCATATGAATAGCAGTGCCAAAGTCAGTTTGGCTATGGAGCTTTCCAAGAGCAAGAGTATGCATATAATGGAGACAATCAGATGCAAGATGCTGGTCTGTTGGAGAAAATCCAAAAGATGGAGGTAAACATAGTGCAGTCCAGGGCTCAGGCACAGATGAAAGCTTTTGGAATCGGTTATGGAGCACCCTGTCCATGGGTGGGACCTTTTCCAAGGCATTACAGCCCTCAAGAGAAGCTTGACTTCATGATTGCAATGCTACCTTTGCTTGCAAAGTGGATTGAAGAAATAGAGGTGTATGAGAGAAGTATTCAGCAACCTTGTCAACGGGTAAGCACACCATCTCATGCCTTTCCTTTTCCTCTTTCCCAATCTGTTTCATTTCAGCAGTGTCAAGTTTCAAACCCTCCATCTGCTGTCCCAAGTGTTGAATCCATTTCTCCACCCCCCAGTCTTCCACCTCATCTCGATTCTTCTTTCCTTTTCCCTTCCAAACAGTCATCCCCTCCACAAGAGCTAACAGAAATACCCCCTCCTCCAAAGAAACAAGAGGTTTCACTACCTCCACCACCACAAAAAAGTGTAAAATCGGTTGAGTTTCAACCCATTCCTCCTCTTGCATTCCCAATTTCATATGGGGAAGAAGGAATTGAAAAAATCAGTCATCAAGGACAGCAAGAAGAGGAGCCCAACAGAAAAGAAATGACAGATGACTTGAAGGTTTGGGCTACCAAATTTGGGATGACAAAGATCCCCTTGATGGTTAAGCCTACAGAAGAGGCTAAGGTTGAACAAATGGTGGTTAGGACTGATTTGGTTGCAGCAGAAGAAGAAGATCTTGCAGTCCCAACTTGTCCTCTAGAGCAGCAAATTGAAGAGTTTGACTTGACAAACTTCATGCTGGAGAAGGAGTTCAATCAAGAGCAAGATTGCCTTCAAACATTAGAGGAAGGAGAAGCTGCTCCAAATCTAAAAGAAGAGGAGCACATCCTAGCTGTGGAGGAGAAAAGTGCAGATCCAAGGGCTTCGAGCACAAAGCAGGCTACAGGAGAACCTTCAGTTCTTCTTTCCACTTCATCTCTCTCAAGTTCTATTACTGAAAAGGAGTTTGATCTCTCAAACTCAATATTGGAAAGTGAAGGAAACCATGGTGGTCAAGTTACAGATCAAGAAGACACCATGGAGGAAGTTGAACACGAGCAGCAGGACAACAATGAGGCAGTTTACCTGTCAGATTTGAAGGACTGTTTTGATGGAGAAGAGCCGGTTGAGCTTTCACCTTTCTCTCTTTCATCATCCACATTCCAAACACAAGAGCCTGCTGCCATGAAGGAGAGCTTTCATTTGCAGCAGCCTGCATCTTACAGCAGCTCTTTGGGATCAAGATTGGAAGATTTTTATCTTCCATGTTATTCATTGGAGGAAGAGAAAGGACAGAAGAATTTCACCATTTCTTCCACACCATCCATTCAAGAGGGTCTACAAGAAGACTCCATTCTTGGAGTTGAAAATCAGAGCTATGGGCATATCAAACGGATCAGACCTTGCCCAATCAGGTATTTGGCTTCATTGGAGCCAAAGGAGAAGCCACAACCAGTCATGCTTGCTTCTGAGCATGAGGATGAGCTACAAAGTACCAAGGATCAGCTGCCATACCTCTCCAATCCAAATGCAGAGCAACTAAAAGAGGTATTGGATTTTTCAGTTGATACCTTGATGATTTGGATAGAAGACCAGCTTCTTGTTGATTTTCCATCCATCCAAACAGCCATGATCAGTGCCAAATCAATTGCATGGCTGCCAATTTTGAAGAAAGGAAGCTATTTCTCACAACCAGTTGCAGGGTTTGTTTAGCTTGCCTTTGCTTCCAGCTAGAGTAGAGTAGCTAGGTTTGCTTTCAGTAGAAGAAGTGCTTGTGCACACTCTGCATGTTCCATTTGGGGCATGTATGATTTTCAGTTTTGTACATAGTTTTGGTGTTGCTGGTTCTGCTCTTGCACAGTTCATTTCAGTGGCATCTTGGTGAAGACACTCCAGGTTCAATGGGTTTCCAAGTGGCTCGAGAGGAGGTTTTCAAAGTTCGGATCAGTTGCAGGTTGCAACTCATGACTCCATGCCCAATGGATGCTTCAGGCTCCTGATCATTCATCTAGCAGTCAGATGACCCCGCTGAGTCACCAAACTGTTGTCAAAATTTCACCCCCCCTGGTAATTTTGATAACATGCATCAGAATATTCAAGTCCCAGGAAAATTGATTGATTCGGGGCCAAAAATCATGTTGCTAGAGTCCCCTCAAATATTTTCTAAGTTCCCTGTCTGAGAGGAAAAGAGCAAGCTCTGAGAAAATGCGAAAAAAGGTTGCAGAAGGCAAGTAGGTTGATCCAGGAAAAAATCATAAAAATGACTAAGTCCTAGTCCTAGGGGCAGTCGGGACATTTGGGACAAAAAGGCCCGAACCGGCCGGCTCGGCCGAAGTAAGCACAAACAGCCCGCAAAGCAACAGGGACATCTGGGACAAAAGTATGCGGCGGGCGCGAAATGCCGGTTCGACCGAGAAAAAATTGGCTAACTGCTGAGAGGGACGCAAATGGGACAATCGGGCCAAAAAGGCGCGAACCGGCCGAACCGGGCGAAAAAGGGCCAGACAGTCCAAAATCAAATGGGACAATCGGGCCAAAAAGGCGCGAACCGGCCGAACCGGCCGAAAAGAGTCAAGTCAGTCCGAAGCAAAGTGGGACAAGCGGGCCAAAAATGCCCGAACCGGCCGAATCGGCCGAAATGAGTCCAGAGGGTCCAAAATCAAATGGGACATCTGGGACAAATGGACGCGAAATGCCCGAACCGGCCGAAATGAGCACAAAGGGCCCAAAATCAAATGGGACATCCGGGACAAATGGAGGCGAAGTACGCGAAGGAGCCGAAGGAGCCGAGGACCAATCAGAAACTGCCACGTGTCCTCACAGGAGAAAAAGTCAAAAGGTCAAAGGGGCGAGTTATCGAGCGCTGAACCGAACCAATGAAATGGCGCCACGTGTCCAAGTTTAAGGGGCCCACAAGCAATTTCAAAAGGAAAGCCCGCGAAAGATGGAGGAGAGAGAATTGCTCATCCAATCAGCACGTGCCACGTGTCGTCTAGATGGCGAAGAGCGGGAAAACATTTTAAAATTCGTTTTGATCTGTTTCGTGCCCTAAATCTTCAGATCGCCATATCTTTTGATCCAGAGCTCGGATTTCCACATTCTTTATATCAACGGAAAGTTGTTGAGATGCTCTACATGATTCTGGGATCAATCTCGAGTTTTGGTGCATTCTAAGAGAGAAAAATTGAGAAATGGCTCTGACGTGTGGTAATGGCCAGAAGTGACCTTTCAACAACCCGTTTTAATGCTAATGGGTCGCATTCTTCTTCTGCACGGCCAGAAGTGACATTTTAGTGGCCAAATTAATACAAATGGGTCGCATTCTCCTCCAAAATCACTCAAAGTGACAGGGTATGGGTTGGTAAGATCCTCCATGCTGATTTAATGCATCTGCAGTCAATGAGGAATGGGCTTGCACGTTTTCCCACGTTTTCTGTCCCCTGGGCTCGACCCATGCAATGTAAAAGCCAGATTTGGCTCATTTTTTTAAAAAAGAGGTTGTTCATTCTTTCGGCTTGGCCCTCCCTTCTTTTCTTCTCTAGGGTTGAAAATGGAGTTCGAGCCTCCTCCCTGCTCTGTAATGGCATTTTTTTCCTTTTACTAATGGAATGATGTTCTGTGCAAACTTCTGGAGCAACAAAACATGTTCTGTGATGCATCTGTCCATCCTCTCTCATTTTTGCTTGTTCTCTCCTTGCCTCTCTTCATTTGCAGGTATCTGTGCATGTCTAAATGTTCATTGCAGGTTTGGAGCTGTGTTCATGGAGTTTTGGGACATTTTCTGTGTGAAATCTATCCTTGGGCCTGTGATGCATCTGTCCATCCTTCCCATTGCTCACCTCTCTTTGTCCCATGGCAGTTTTGATAGATGTTCAACATCCTCCTTCTCTGGTGTATCACCGTTTTAGTGTAGGCTTTTGCTGTTTTTCCCTTCTCTCTCTCTCTGTCTCCTTGGCATGGTTAGATTAGGATTAGATTAGCTTTCCTGCACTGGAATAGCTTGTGGCAGGTAGTTTAGGAGCAGGAACCAGCCTTCTCTAGAGATTCCTCTCTCGGTTTCACAAGTCCCACGCTTGGAGAGAGGTTTCCATGTTGTGTAATTACACTGGATGCCCGAACATCAACCTAGAAGCCCGATGTGCATCCGGGGTGCTTGTGATTTTGCACTAACACATACTAGAGTTCATTCCTTTATGTCCTCTAACCTCTGAATGTTAGTTTACCATTGATATCAGGTAAGAAGATTTAAAACATATCTTGGATCAATGGAATTGATCCAAGGATTTGTTAGTAAAAATATATAAGTTTGCAAACTTCATTTACTAGATTACAACTTATCTATTGAAAACAAACAAGGATTCTTTGAAAGCAATATAATTTCAGCCCAATGAATCCAAGAGTAGAAATGACTCATCCATGGCAAGCATGATTTCCAAAAATCAAAGGAACACACAGGAGTGGTGGGATCTCATCCTTTGGGTTTGTGTGGACACTCTATCGATCCTTTTAAGGAAGACCCAAGATGATATGACTATTGACTTATACCAACCATTAGTCTCACGACAAACTTATTAACATGTTTTCCCCTTTGTGGCGATAGCGGAGATAGTGGCTTCCCTCTATACCCAGGTGGAAAGATATGAAATTTCCAAGTGCTTGATGAGATGGAGCAATTCTCGTAGCAAGGTGATAGGAAGCGGACACCACCATGAGCACTCACATCATTCGATTCACTCCCAGCATTATCGTAGCCACAGTAGGAGCCTTAGATGTGGTTAGGCACCATCTGAGGGATCCCACAAGGACTAAAAGCCCATGGGGGCATTTTTTTGTTTTGATGACATTTTTTCAGATGTTTCTATGATTTTTTTATATATTTTAGGATCATTGCAAGAATTTTGACAATGCCTAGTGCATGGTGACATTGTATAAAAACTTGATTCAACATGATATATACAGATTCTCATTTTTGGTTTGATATTCCATTGTATTAGAGTTTACTATCTTTTGGTTCCTTTCACATGTGCACTCTAGATGTTTAGAATTTTACTTTTCTATAATTTTGAGAATGTATGCGGTGGATGTGAAATGATAACGAATGATTTCTTTTGGTATTTCATAATGTTGATATATGATAATATGAATAAAATGTGATGTTTGTATTTTAGTTTCTTTAAGTAAACTTTGATACCTCATATTGTCTTGGAAAAATGTGGTGAGAAAATGATATGATAAGTAGATATTATTGTCCCACCCCTAACTCCATGTAACTAGTAAGATACGAGGGCTCAACACAAAGAATCATAAGGGGCACAAGTTATCAAAAAATATTGAATTGTAGTGATGAGAGAAAGGAAAAGGTTTGGCATAACCAAATTTAGATGCTACAACCCTATCCTACTCATGCTACTTCATAGTTTAGAATGTGAATTTCTTTACAGTTTATCTAGACTTGGATCCGTAGATGACCACTTGGTTGAAAAAATCTAGATTTGGGGTTTTAAACTCTTTTGGAATTTTGGACATCTAACTCACTTTTTTTTTTACCTATAATTTTACAAAGATTTTTGAATGAATTATTTGTAACTTTCAAGTTTGTCAATAAGACCCCTACTCCGTGCCCCATGCAACAAATATGAATTATGGGCTCATCACCACAGACAAGGAATAGGTGAGTAAGGGAATTTCTCTCCTTTCCCAACCCTACATCACTAGTAAGAGATGCAGGCTCAACACAAAAGGTTGGTAGGGAAAATAAATGTGTAAAATAAAAATTTAATGTGGATTTGCATTTGAATTACTTATCTAGGAAAAAAATTTAGTACGTTCTTATTTCCAAAGATATTTTTATGGGATAGATGTGACATCATGAATCTTCGAGAAGAGACCATAGGCAAGACACCAAACCTAAAAAGAGACTATAAGCAGAACCAAGTATGTAGGCCTTGGTATGATCACAGTAAAAAATTTGTCTTATCTTGTTTGAACTAATGACATGATTTGGAAATAACTGATGATACTATGAAGATTTTGAAGAGATGTGATTTTAATGTTTTTACAAATTTTTCAGAAGCTTTAAGAAGTTACTATAATAATAAATCCCTTGATTAAAAATTTTACAAAACAAACTGGTGGATAAAAGTGTCATGTAGATGCAGTAATGTACATATGATAAATACTAGTGGATCATGCATAGTACCTCTTTAAATGAAGAGAATTTATAGATTTACAAAAATCCTCACCTTCTATTGTACACTCGGTGAAATGCCCCATTTTTGTAGTCTTCCACCACTCGATATGGACCTAACCACCTAGGTTTGAATTTTCTTCCCTCACTGGTTTTCTTGTCTATCTGGCTGTCAAGTCTTAATACCAAATCTCCATATATTTCACGTTTTTAAACCTTATTATTGTACTTTCAAGCTATTTTATCAACATAGAAATTTTTAAATTTGTTCAAGTTAAGTCTAGCCTCATCAATACATTTTGATTACGAGAGTCATGCTTCTCGATAACCCTCTTCTCTTAAGATCCCATGTAGTGAAATATAGAGACTAGGTATTTTGAATTCAAGCGGCAAAACCACCTCAACACCAAACACTAAAGAAAATGGAGTTTCCCCATTGGTGTTCTAACTGACATTCGATAGGCCAACAAAGATGGAAAAATATTTAGGTGCCAATCTTGTTTATTCTTCTTAATGGTTTTGAGAAGGATGGACTTTAACATTTTATTCACATCCTCAGCTTGTCCATTAGCCTAAGGATAGTAGAGAGAAGCCATGTGATGACTTATCTTGAACTTTACACCTAACTCATGCACCTCTTCATTTTTGAAACACATGTGATTATCTAAAATAATGACTTGTGGCACCCCATACCTATAAATGATCTAGTTCAGGATGAACTTAGTGATTATAGAGCTAGGTCTAGTGGTAAGAGGTATGGCTTCTACCCACTTAGTAAAGTACTATTTGGCCATGATTATGAAGCTATGGCCATCCATTAATGAGGGAGAGAACTTCCCTATCAAATCTAGGCCCCACATGGAAAAGGGCCATGGGGTTGCTGGTATGTGGATCTTGTGGGAGAACTCTTGGCATTTGTGACATCTACGCATAAAATCTACTGCATCATGTTCTAGAGTGGGCCAAAAATATCCCATCTGATGTATATTCTGAGAAGTGGCATGGCCTCCGAAGTGACCTCCAAATACTCCGCTATGTGACTCGTAAAGAATCTTTTCAGATTCTTTGACATCAACATATCTTAACAACATTCCATCAAAGGCTTTGCGGTAGAGAACTTGTTCCAAAATAATGTACTTAGTGGAAATGGTGCATAACCACCTTCTTTTTTGTGATGTTTCCCCTATCTGGGTATGTATGGTCCATGATGCAATTGATAATATCGGTATACCAAGGACATATAGAGATAGGGGGCCTAGTTTGGAAAAAATATACGCACTCATCAGGAAATTCTAAATCTACTAGATCACCTCCATCTAATGGATTATCAGCCAACCAATCCGTAATGATTTGTCCCTTGATGGATTTCTGATTTACAAATTTTTGTTCAAAATTTCCCATTAGGTTTATGAAATGCCTGACCTTTTTAGACAAGGATCCTTGTGTGAGGAATGTCCGAAAGTGATATGACTTAATAATAACCCTTGTTTCTTGATTCAACATATAATGCCTTAAGCACTTTGTTACAAATAATATGGCAAGGAATTATTTTTCTTCCTGTGTGTAACATGTCTCATAATCAAGCAACATTTGACTAATGAAATAAACCACACGTTCTCGTTTATTGTCATCCTCTTGAGCCAACATGTAGGCTAGCAAAACATCCATAGCTCGTGAATACAAGATCAAAGGGCAATCTGATCTAGGTGGCATTAGCATGGGAGGGGATAAAAATAATTGTTTAACTACCTCGAAGGCCTCGTTGCATTCTTCCATCCAATCAATGATATAATCCTTTTTCAAAAAATTGTTAATTGGATGAATAAAAAAGGTCAAGTTAGGGATGAAACTTTAGATTGCACTGAGTTTCCTAAGAAAATATCTGATACCAAAATTTTCTGATGGTGGAACCATTTCTAATACAACTTGGATTTTGGCTGGGTCGACATCAATCCCTCGTGAAGATATAATGTAACCCAGAAGCTTTCCTCCTATTACACTTTGAATACAAAATTTTCTCGGATTCAATGTCACACTGTATTTTATTAAGCACGAATGGATGATATGGATCACCTTTGGATGATCGCAACACTTTCTAGCCTTATCCAGCAGGTCATCTATGTAGGATTCCAAAATCTTATGAATAAGGTCATGGAATATATATGTCATTTCTCGTTGGTACGTGGCACCAAAATTCTTAAGACTGAATGACATGACAACATAACAGTAGGTTCCCTAATGAGTTATAAACATAGTTTTGGCTTAATCCTCCTCGGATATTTTTATTTGATTGTACCCAAAAAACCCATCCATGAGAGATAAAATTCAAATCCAATTGTTGTGTCAACAATAACATCAATGGATGGTAATGGGAAATCATATTTGGGGCAAGCCTTGTTAATGTTTTGAAAGTCTATGAAAATGCTTATATTTCCATTATTTTTTAGAATAGGGATGATATTAGATACCCGTTATGAATAATCAACTAGCTTGATGAATCCTACCTAGAGAAGTTTCATTACTTCTTCTTTCACCATGAAAGTCACTTTTGGCTTCGTGGGCATCGATTTTTTCTTAATCGGATTTACATTTGATTTGGTGATGAGATCATGTACCGCAATATGTGGTGTGATTCCCGTCATTTATTTGTAGCTAAATAAAAAGGATTTTTTGTGTTCCTTGAGGATTTGGGTATATATTTCCACGTCCTCTAGAGTTAAGGAGGATCCTAGTTTCAAAATATTTGGTTCCTCCTCTATTATGATATTTATATTGATCGTTTCCTCGATTAAGGAGGCATTCCCCTCCTCAAACTCAAGCGGGGATGGAGGTAAATATTAATCCCCTTCTTCTTCTACCTCATAAATATCAAGATATTTTCCCAGGAGGATTCAATCATGGCATTCCCAAAATAGGAAGAGGAACGTGGAATTAAGGTAAGATCTATCTCATGATAGGTGAGATGTAACTCTATAAAACTGTTTAAATATCTTAAACTTGATTCATCACTATTAACATGGTGTAAACAATTGGGTTGATTCTTATTTTCTACATATGTCAACATTGGGGTCATTGATGCTTTATGAATCAAGGGCTCGGTGTGAATTGAAATCGTAAAGTTGGTATCTTTTAGGTCACTTCTTGGGGTGAAGCATAAAGTAGAAGTTATAGACTCTACAAGAAGGTTCTGTTTACATGGAACTTCTTCAATTGATACGAAGTCAAACCCTTTTCTCAATCCTAGTATTGTTGTTTTGTAAATTTGTAGATTCTTAGCTCTAGTCTCATATATTTTAGATATCTGATTTGTGACTAGTTGTGAATCACTCAAGACCCTAATATTGAGGATTCCCATTCACTTGGATACAATGAGACCTAATAGGAGAGCCTCATATTCAGCCCCATTATTTGTGAATTCAAAATTTAATTTGAAATCAAAAGGTAGAATCCTTCCTTCAAGCAAAGTAAGGATCATGCCTACCCCGGTGCCAAAATGACACTTGGCTCCATCAAAATGGAGAGTCCAAAAACTACTCAAAAATATTAACACTAGATCATCCTTTGTACCTTCCCCTTTACCTTGGTTACTTCAACCATGCAAACCTCATCTAGCTGGAAGGGAATTGAGTCCCAGGGTATGTCTCATACCCATAGAATCAAAGGGGAGGAGAATAGGAAAATCCTTCTCCAATAGCTCGACAATTTTTGTTGTGGTTCCTAGCGACACTATCTCTACAATAATGGTTTCATCCTTGACCACCGGAATGCCCTCAATCAACCCCATGACTTCTAACTCTATCATAGGGACTATATTTTCTTCCTCGTATTGCACTTCCAAGTTTTTTAATTGATTTGTGGGAATCTAAAACTCATATTGGACCCCTATCCTCTTCTTTAAGTTAGCCAAATGTATATCAAATTGTTTTGGATCACCTTGTGCCACAAATACTTTCCCTAAATGTAGGAATATGACCTCCTCGAATATAGTGGAGGGGATTTCCTTCATGCGGTGGATCTAACGATAGCCAAGGATCATATTATAGTTTGTTTCATATTCTATAATATAAAACTCATTTAGTACCATCTTAGGCCCGAGATTAATTGGTAATACTATGGTTCTCGATCAATGTTTCCTTGAGGGTATCATAGCCTCTCAGTGTGTTTCGTGTTGAGGAGCAATTGGTCTCCCCAAACCCTACATTTTTAAGAAAAGAGAAAAAAACTATGTTAACTGGTTCCCCATCATCGATAATTACATGCTTTACGTACTTATTGTAAATCCAATGTTGTAGAAACAAATCTGGGTCAGCCTATAGGTTATATTAGCATCCGTGGGCATCTTGTTGATGTCAAAAATGAACCCAATATCTCTCTCAAGCTACCTTAGAGGACTAACATCAAAGTATATGTGATTTATTTTTTCCTTCAACGAAGGGGTAACATAAATCAAATGGCTGAGACCTAGCGCTTCTAATAGAGTGGCTCTATGAGAAGGGGAATTCTTCAGTAGATCCAAGAAGGAAATGTGTGAAAAGGTCTTGGTTAGATCATTGATTAGATCATAAGCCCCTACTATCTTGCTTAGCATATCATGAACATTTTTGACATAGCCAGATAAATCAGGATTAGATGCAAAGAATAATCATTAGTTCTTGTGGTAGTGTTAATTTAGGGTTCAATGTCTAACTCTACGAAAGCCACAATTTTCATTTGCTGATGACAATCAAAGGAGGTGCAACATGTGGGTTTGATGAAGTTGAGGCTTCATGATCATGATTCCCTATTAAAATAACTTTATTCAAAACATTGGGATATAATCTATCATCCTTTGGACGTGTGGGGAAAGGATTGTTAAATATCCCCAATGGCGTGTTCTGTAGAGACACTGGTCCCATGTAGGTGTTCTAAGTGGGTGTTGTTGGGTTTTCCAAAAACATGTCAACAAATAATTGTCTTTGATCCTCTATAAAACATTGTAAAAACTTGTTACAATTATAGAAGATTCTTACATCAAGCCAACGAAATCCTATGGAAATGACAAGATAAGTCAGGATCGTAATCTCGAGACCTTTGGATTGTTCCTTGTTGTGGTCTAAAACTACATTTATTGTTTGGTTTATGGTTGTTATAATTAAAATTCTTGCACCCTTGCCCTTGGTTTTGGAATTGGTTTAGATACCCACCTAGGTATTGACTAGGGATTGGGATTGGTGTTTGCCTTTATTGCTAAGATTTTTACTATTGTTGTTGAGAATGATTAAAATCCACAACATTTACATAGGGTGAAATTTTTTTATGTCTCTGATTATTGCCATTATTATTGTTGTTATTTGTAGTACCTATATTGGTAGGATTAACAACATTAGGATTTTTGGCTGGTCACTCATACCGTCGGTCATGGCTCCATGATTCTTATTAAGGATATTTGGTCCTTGATTATTTTTTGTGTTGTTGGAGTAACTAGGATTATTTTGATTGGGAGTGACTAACTTCCCATTTTCTCCATAAGTCTTATGACCACTGTCAATGGCCACTTGGTCAATCTGAAGAGCACCCTCTAGCACCTCTTCATAGCTCCTTAGCAGGAACTTTTGAACCTCTTCCTTTGTCTCTCTATTGAGAGAGTGAAGGAAAAAATCACAAAGTTCTGTTTGATCCATATTTGGAGTGCTTATAGAGGAGTAGAGAACTTTTCACCACCTTTGAATAAAGTGGGCTCAGACTCATTGTGTTCTTGCTTGATATGAAGGAATTCCCTGATTCCTATTCTCAAAATATTGTTCATATCAAAATCTTTGATAAACTATAATATGAGTTGTTTGAATGAGTGTATTGAATCCTCTAGTATCCTATAGTACTAGTCAAGAGCAATACCTTATAGTGTCTTATGGAAAATTTTTGCAACAACTGCATCCGATGGGAGAAGATCTCGAATGGACATTGCATAAGCCTTGATATGGGAATTATGACCACCCCTCCCTTTGAATTTTGGAAGATCGGAAAGGGTATCGGGAGCATAACTGTCTCGAATGAAGAACTCTAGGGTTTTCTTAAGATACTTATAATAGTTTCCCATTGCGTATGTGTCCACCATTGAAGACTCTTATTGGGGAGGTGGGGGTTGCATCGGTTGCTAAAATGGGATAGCATAGAAATTTGTTGGGGAATATGGCATCCCTTGCGGTTTTCCATATGGACCCGAGTAGGTATACATGTCCCCTTGCGGAGATTTAGAATACATGTGTACATAGGGGGTCAATTACCTTGATATGGAATCAAAGGCACGAAGCTAGGGAACATTGCATTTCCAGATGGTATGGCATTTGAGAATGCAATTCGGCAGTTCCTATTGCAAATATCCATACGTGGCTTGTGGGGGCATACCCAAGGTGCCTGTCCCCATAAGAAGATCTCCAGGGTTTTGAGTATTCATGTAAACTAGAGGATTTTGTGCAGTAGGTATTTTCTAATTCTGCGGGTAGGAAGGAGTTCACGCTTTCCCTGTATATGAATTTTACATATTTTGGGAAAGTTCTAACTCCTTGAATTTGTCTACCAAAGTTGAAATAACATCACCCATTGACCGGGAAATTCCTTTCTTAGGTACCTTTTGTTGAACCCTTAGAGGTTATTAAGTAGTATGGTATCCTGCTATGAAGTTTCATGATGTTTCCACCCCTCATTAGTAGTATTTTCGGTTGGTGGAGGGGTAGCATTACTATTTTGAAGGAGGACATCTCCTTTTCCTTGCAACCTATCGAAATATTGATTCATGTTTTGGAAGTGTTGTTCACTCCTAGCATATCATGCTAAATACTCCTTATCTAGATTAGGGAGTTGATCATATTACATGTTAATGGGTTGTTCAAACAATACCTCGAGGAGATGAACTTTCTTCACAAGTGAAAATCATGTTGTTTGAACTTGATTGTTCATGGGGATATGTCTAAGTGACCTGGTTGAGTTACTCAATATGCACAAAGGAACCAACACTTGGTTCCTCGAAGTAGAGGGTTTTGAGTGGAAGAGCAGTTGTCTACCCATGTTGAAAGTGAAGGTGATTTTTGTGGTATAATTGATTGGTAGTGTTACATGTCAAAACTTGGGATGGGTTGACCATACTCGTTATATCCTGACATATTTGGGAGGTATAATAATACTCACAGATAAAGGATGGATGAATAAAGTTGAAATTTTTAGAGATTATATCTTCATGTCGGGTTCACCGATTTGTACGACATAAAATCAACACGTGACCTTCTTCACACATGACCTCTTGAGGTCATTCTAGATAGCTGTTGTAGAATGATTGTGAATGTGAGAGTGATGATGGGGATTAAGATAATTGGGTGATATTATATCTTCAAAACGTAATGTCAGGATCTGTGAGTCTAAGGAAAAGAATTCTCTCCTAACTTGAAGTGGTGTGATATCTCGATCTGAGATAATAGCCACTTGTAGACTCCAATCAATGTCGATCTTGGCCAATATTTTGTTTTCTTATTGTTGAACACACGGAAAATGACCTGAGGGTGCCTCGTATAGATTTCTAGACAAGGTCATGGAAGTAAGAACGAGAGGCACGATGGAGCCATAAGTATTTATGGGTGATTTTATGGTCTAGTCCAGAAATTCTTATCCTGATCATCTATTATGTTCAATATGGAAAGCTATTCAATAATATCTAGTGGAAGTGGAAAAGATCTGAATAATAATGTGTGGAAACTAGTGTCAATGTCTAACTGGCTAGTAGGTCCATTGGGTTATGGGACCTGAGGATCACAACCAAAGATTCATGGAGGCTATGTTCCATAGATGGTCATGTGTGCGTAATCAAACCCTTTTGCCATGAGCAATCCAATAGTCATAGGCTTGATTATAAGTGATATTTAGTGTATTGAGTTGTTCTATTTTCTCAGTAAAAGTTATAGGTGTGCATAAGACTATTAAATGTAAGTTGGTATCAATGTCAGTTATTAATTCTAGCCTATTGGGTTGTGGGACCAATGGATCATAATTGTATGTCTTTTCCTGTTATGGACCATTGATAGTCATGTAAAATGGGATAAAATGATTTCTAATAAGTGACCTAATTACTGAAAGAAATCTAATCTACGTTTTTGGGGTTTTCAAAATATTTTAGATCAAAGTAATGAAAGAAAACTAATCTATCAAAGGAAATATTTTTGTTCTTTTCTAATATTTAAGCAATGTATTCTAATCTAATAAATAAACAAAAGACAAGTAATCAGCCGGATGTAGTTGTTTACTTGTGCAAATGTATGAATCTGATCTAAAGAAAATAACGTAATTTGATTAAAACCCTCCAAACCATACCTCAGAGGTGAAGAAAAAATCATGACCCTAAAAGGGGCTATTGTTCCTCACAACTTCCCTATTAATGTTAAAAATAAAACTTACTAATGATTTGATCTACTTGTGATTGACTAATTTATTGAAATAAATGATTTTCTACTCTATTTGACATGAATTATTTTCTACTCTATTTAATATGAATGATTTTAAAATAGTGATTTGAAATTGAAAATTCAACAAAAAAAGAAAACAAACACACAATTCCAACCTAGACAAGCAAGATCTTTGGTAAATCTAGTTATGTCTGTATATGTCCCCTCAATATGTTCCTTTCTTTCTCTCGAGTGTTCATGTGATTCCAAGAGATTGGGAATGCAAGAAAAATAGTAGGAGGATGACATTTGAGTAATGGCAGCTTGATGGTAGTCCAGATGTAATGCAGGTAGAAGAGAGATAGCACAAGAGATCAGAGCTTGGCTATGCAATTCCTAGAAAGATTGTGGCAAAAATATAATGTAAGATACACGAAAAATTTAGGCCTTTTTCTTGAATACAAGCATGGATTATATAGGAAAGGAGGATGGGAGGTGCCTTCATGCACAAGGAAAGAAGGAGAATTTCCAACCAATTAAATCTAGTTAAAAATAGGAGGAAGGATAACCAAGCAATCGAAGCTAATTTTAAATAATTCCACTCACGAATGCATGTAAAAAGAAAAATTAAGTGAATCGTCGCATGTTAAAACACATGTGAAGAATCTAGAAAAATAGGGTAGGACCTCTGCCCTATGTAGGATGTTGGTTTTAGGACTTCCTCCCTATTTTAAGTGGAATTTTTAGAACTGCTACCCAAGCAAGGCGGTGGTCCTGGAAATGAAGGCCAAAACATGCACAGAAAGAGCGGGAAGCTAGAAGAAAATGTGGAAAATATAAGTAAGAATGTATAGGCTAAAAATATACACTACAAATGGTTTTGGAACTTGAACACCTTCTTGAAAGGACTTGAATCATCAATGGGTACTTTTGTAACCATTTCCCGATAATGTAGCACATGCAATTTTGGGTGCGTACATTTACCTCATTTATTCGAGTTGAACACTCACATAAAGTGCGTGTAGGTACCACATCCCTCTTTTTTGTTGCTTTAAAATAATTTAGCATACATGTTCATCATTATAATTAATCGAGACACCATTCAATCATATATAACCATTACATTAAAGTCACTTTAGAAATACATATAATAAGAAAACATAACAGTTCAAATAATAACCAAGATTAATTACATCATTAAATCACCATATTCAAACATATCAATAATTAGAACCCATACACAATTATCCATCATAAACCATAATTCATTACTTAATAGAAGGTGAATACATAGTAAAAATTATATTGTTGTGTTGGACCATGTGCGCAAGTATCAAACCCTAGATCTATATCATCACAAAAATAATATTGTAGAACATAAATGGATTGCTTACAAAGAAGGAATAAAATTGGTATATATAGGGGTAGGAATTTCCCTTTACTACCCATGAGCTCTCCTAAAAATAGGTGTGCTTACAATAATATCCTGCATGCTTTTACAAAATAGCTAATAATATATTATCCTCAAAATAATACTTTCTTTAATCATTTTTTTTTTATTATTGGCAAATAGTTTTTTGAAAGGGACTATACCCTTGAATACAAAAGAAGGCCTAAAAGCCAGGATGAGCAAGAAAACCAGAGCGAAAAGGATCAGAATCCAAATGTTACAATGATGCTCAAAGTAGCTAAAAAATAGCTACCAAAACGAGACAGAACAACAAAAATACTGCAAAAAAGCAGTAAAGGATCCGCAAAAAATAGCAAAAAAGCAAACAAGGACAACAGATAATCAACTGCAGCTACTTCCTAGTAGCTTTGTCTAAGATGGTTTTGATATTCTTCCAGGAATTAAACATTCCCAAAGTAGTCATATGGGCAGCGTCATTAGAATCCAGCTGCTCCAAGGTCTTCTTTCTTTCTTTATCAGTACCCCAAAGAGTTGCCGGCACTCCGCTTAGGTTGGAGACACTTCTGACGTGTTGTTCAATAAATTCCTCAATTGCCCTAAAGATGGCAATGTTGTAATCATGCCTAGTCTTGGCCTTCCCTAAGAGAGAGTCCAAGGAGTGCAATTTCTTGTATATATCTTCAATTTGGCTGCTGTCCACATCCTCCTCCTCCTCCTTCTTCCTCTTTCCTTTCTGTTTTGTCAAGTTTTTAACTTCATCCTTTAACAATTTCATATCTGCCTCTAAGGCTTCCAGCCTTTTAGTAGGGCTTTCCAATTGCACTTCCCGGGGGCTGGCACTACTGATATGCAGGAGGTCATGAGCAATTTCAAATTCCTGAGAACCCTTCTCCACAGCAAGGGTCTCGAGGTTAAGCTTCCTAGAAGCCCTGGTAACTGGTCTCTTTCATTAATCATATTAATAGCCTTTTCCATGTGTGTTCTTTAATCCCTAATCTACATGTTATTTCTCCTAAAATAGAATTTACTTAACCATCAATTCATCTACTTTTATCCCTGATGTGATCAAACTCCAAGTCTATTTTTAGCATGTCCTCGGGAAATGGTTAAGTCCTCAACCTTGTTGTCTCTCATGCACTACCATGTCTCTTCCTTGCATGAAAACTTTCACATGATACTTTATCTTATTTTGAGTGTGCTCTGGGCATAGACTCTACTTTTCAATCCTTAGCATTTTCCTGATCATCAACTATAAAATTGAAAACATAAGGGAATGAGTTACATAGCTTATTATTGATTCAAAAAAAAATTGGGTATGCACACTACTAAAAAAGAATATATAAAATTGATGATACTTTTTTTTAGAGATTGAGTCAAGAAGCTAATATGGGACAGGATCATACACATCTTACATGAAGTATTTTATGGTCTTGACCCTTCTCTATGGTATTATAATTGTTTGGTTTATATATCCATAATTTTCTGAAACTATCACCTACATGGAACTATTTTTCGTTGTCAAACCCTGATTTATTATCATGTTGATGAGCTTTCAAAATAATATCAAAAACATTAACCATGGTCTGGGAGATATTGAAAAAAACATTAATTGGGTTGTGGCACCCACATGCACTACCAATATTAACACTACTATAGAGAATCCTCAAACCATGCATCATTCTCCATCTAACATGTGATATTTGAATGAATACAATTATGACTTGGAAAATATCTTATAAAAATGCTTGAATATAGTTAAATCTCGTTAAAATAATAAGAGAATGGGTGTTTGAGTTCTTGTAGATGAGATGGCTTATCTCCTTAACGTGGTAAGAATATTGAAACCTATAGATTTTTTTTTCCTTCATGATTATATGTGTTCTACCGTGAGATTTAGGGTACCTCTACTACCTTTTGCAAGTGTTGGAAGTGAGTGTATAAATGTAGTTCCATATGATTTTTAGGATAGAAAATCGGTAGTTTTTATTTTCTTATATAAGGTTTCATAGATGGTTTATTAAAGAAAGGTTTACCTACAAGGTTTATAAGACTCATAAACTAATATGAAATTGAAATAAAATTATGATAATATGTCAGTATAATACCATAAAAGTTGGCTATAATCAAATATAATATCATGACCATAGTATATGGCCTTGTCCAAAGGATGGAGAACATGCAATCTATAGTTTGCATCTTGTCTATTTATTATTTTCTATGGATTTTACACATTATAGTCTCATAATTTTACTACATGTTAGTATTTAAGGATAAACAAGCTAAATAAGATACCTCAAAACATTATAAGAAGGAATGAGAAGTTTTTATTTATCTTAGCAAGAGTGCATTGTCAAAAACTAGTGTTAATGAATAAGTTTCCAAATTTGAGTTCTTACATTTTCCCCCCTTTAATTATGAAATAAAATTACATGATTAAAGGAAAAGATACTTGAGTGTGTAGACACACTTTTTCTTCACTTGAAGTTTGTTTTGAAAAGACTTGTTATGCTTAGTGTTGGAATGCTCAATGATGAAACATGAAACATAGTGTATAGTAAATTCCCATGATAAATAATTGAACTTTAAATCAAATGCAAAGTGTAACATGAAAGATTTAAATTTTCATAAAAAATGAAATAAAATATATGTAAACAAGGAAGGAATACACATGTTTGTTCTACAGAGGCATAATCTCTAGAGATTTACTTGTGCTTGAAGGTTTACACTATTGAATTTGCCTAAGGATTAGGGGTGATTAGTACCTAATTGTGTCAAAAATAAAATATATTGTTATATGCATGCAACCCAACATGGAATGATGAGGAGATGAGAACAAGAATGAAGTGCTGAAACAACCTACTAAGGAAGAATACATGGTGAATAAGTGATTCAACAAATCTGATATCTTTCCCATTGAGTGTAAGAGGAAAATATAGTCTTCCTACAAATAACTTAGCCAACTCGACACCTTCCATAACCCCATATACCACACCAATACAAATGCATGTAGTATTCATTCTATGAATAAGGACATAAAATTGAAAAGAGAACAAGTTACCCCATGCCCTTCCCATGTGCCACACAACTAAATAAAAAAATTAATTTACTGAAATGAAAATGGAGAAAGGAGACTCATTCCCATAAGATTCTTAAGACTCTCATATAAAAAAATTCATGGTTAAGGATTGCATTCCAATTGTATTGTTCTAAGTAGAGTGAAATGGATCTGAAAATGTGGCAAAAAACATATATTGTAGCTAAAAAATGAAACTGCCGAGAAATTTGATGTAACTACCCCTAGGAAAAAACATGTGGTAGGGTCAAGACCATACATACATTTTTTTACCAAAGTTTATGGTTTTGAACATGTGCATATTTTTCTAAGTTTCTATGTTTGACTATATTTTTGAGTACATGTACCCTATTTTTACTTGTACACTACCCCAAAAGTCTACTTGTGTATCTTTGAGGTGCATAATATACTTAGAGGAATGCCCTATATTTTGAGGTATGTGAAAACAACATGTTGAGAACTTGGCTCAAAAGAAAAGTTGTGTCCATGCATTAAATGTCTGTGATAGGACACAAACTATTAGACTATATTGAATTAATATTAAATTAACATTTGAACAAATATTAATGTAAATGCATAAATGAATAAACAACAAAGTAAATAACACCGTGACATAATATTTACGTGGAAAACCCCCGAGGGGGAAGAAACCAATGAAAACTAAGAAATATCCATTATAAGAGAAACATATTTACAATACAATAAAATCCCCTTTTCCGTACTTCTCTCACATCATTCACATGAGGTGAAAAAAATATGATCTAATGACCCCATGGGTCATGAACATATTAAGTGATGGGGTATGATTAAATCATACCCCAATTTAATATAAATTAGTTAATAAATAACCAATTAAACATAAACATAAATTTTATATTAAATAATTAAGAATATAACCTATTCTAAATTATTTAATTATAAACTAAAGTTTATAGGCACTTAATATTATGTTCTAACACTCCCCCTTAATATTAAGTGGGGAACCATATGCCAACATTACCTATTTGTACAACAAGATTTACAAATCCATAAACCATTAGTGAAGGTTTAGGCTAACATATCACTTTTGAAGGATTTATAACACCTTCATCATGCTCAAATTACCTTTTGGTACAAAAGGATTTGGAATCCATAAATCAAAAGTTATGATTTAGGCTAAACATGATTTGTGAGACTACATGTCATAATTTCTCATGGAAAAAATCTCAAAGAACATCTTTAGGATAGTTTTATAAAAAAAGGAAATACTTTACAAATAGATGCACGACACTAGAATGCACACCGTAAAATTATAGTGGTAAGTTTACAAAGATCATACAAATATATTCTTACAATGCTTTTTAATGGAGAAGAAGTATAGAATAGAAGGAAATAACAATCGGGTGGCCATTAGGAGGTGACATTTCCATGCACACTCCCCCTCAATGGAAAATATGAAAGGCCAAGAATTACATGAAACTTACATAATTTTATAGCACACAATGGATTCGTAAACATATATGTAACTTGATCTTCAATTAGGTAGTATTGGAGAACTATTCACTACAGAGATCTTTCTATCAAATAAAGTGCATATGAATCTCTATATGCTTCTTCCTTTGATGTTGAATTAGATTCTTAACAAGAGAAATGAAACTCTAGCTATCACATAAAAGAGGATTATTTCCTTTAGCTTCCATGTGTATCTCCTCCAACAACCACTTTAGTCACATGGATTATTTTATGACTTCCATTGTGCTTCTATACTCTACCTCAGTAGAAGAAATATAGACTATTGGCTACTCTTTACTACTCTAAGTAATGTCACCCGCACCAAAAAATTTAATACTATCTAGTCTATTTTATATTTTAACACAACATCAGCATGGTTAGAGTCACAATATCCATATAGACATCATAATAAGCATATAAATATTTACTGATTTCACTTTTAACCATCTATAAAATTTAAACACTAGTTGTATAACAATTTACATAACAATATGCTTAACAACTAACCATGTTATATTACAAATATGTTGAAAAATTTCAACATATTAATCTTGTAAAATATATATTAGATGCAATCAATATTGGACGTCTCCAATACAAACACAAAGGCATCCCCAAGTGTCATTTGATATGCATATAATAATATTTTAGTAATCACATACTAAGAAATGTTTTATCAACAACATATATATCTTCATTATCTATTCTAAGCCCTTAGAAAGTGATAAGATTGATAGATATCATATTTGAAAATATAATAAAATCATGCAAGAACAATCACAAGATACACTGAATAAAAAAATCCTCTAACCATGGACACATCCCATGGATTTATGTGGAGTTTTCTTCAAAGAATGAATGAGAAAGGTTTTTGGTGATAGTTTACCATGTAAGTACCCTTTACACATTTCATAGGTGGCAAGATTAAGCCAAGACATGTCATACATGATCCTAAAGAAATGATCTCAGTATTTCATGCCAAAAAAATAACAATAGTTTGAATAAACTACTAGAAAAAATTGAAGCAAAATTTTTGAACACATATAAGCCATTTTTGTGTGTTTTCAACTATAGTTACTTCTAAACCATCAAAAATTATAGTTTTATTTATTTGTTATTATTGACAAATAGTTTTTTGAAAGGGACTATACCCTTGAATACAAAAGAAGGCCTAAAAGCCAGGATGAGCAAGAAAACCAGAGTGAAAAGGATCAGAATCCAAATGTTACAATGATGTTCAAAGTAGCTAAAAATAGCTACCAAAACGAGACAGAATAGCAAAAATACTACAAAAAAGTAGTAAAGGATCCGCAAAAAACAAAGCAAAAAAGCAAACAAGGACAGCAGAATCAACTGCAGCTACTTCCTAGTAGCTTTGTCTAAGATGGTTTTGATATTCTTCCAGGAATTAAACATTCCCAAAGTAGTCATATGGGCAGCGTCATTAGAATCCAGCTACTCCAAGGTCTTCTTTCTTTCTTTATCAGTACCCCAAAGAGTTGCCGGCACTCCGCTTAGGTTGGAGACACTTCTGACATGTTGTTCAATAAATTCCTCAATTTCCCTAAAGATGGCAATGTTGTAATCATGCCTAGTCTTGGCCTTCCCTAAGCGAGAGTCCAAGGAGTGCAATTTCTTGTATATATCTTCAATTTGGCTGCTGTCCACATCCTCCTCCTCCTCCTTCTTCCTCTTTCCTTTCTGTTTTGTCAAGTTTTTAACTTCATCCTTTAACAATTTCATATCTACCTCTAAGGCTTCCAGCCTTTTAGTAGGGCTTTCCAATTGCACTTCCCGGGGGTTGGCACTGCTGATATGCAGGAGGTCATGAGCAATTTCAAATTCCTGAGAACCCTTCTCCACAGCAAGGGTCTCGAGGTTAAGCTTCCTAGAAGCCCTGGTAACCGGTCTCCGCGAGGTAGAGGCCAAGTGGGGGTAGGAGCCTCAGAAGGGGGAACGGGAGAAGAATCCTGAATGGCCGGCATGGGGGTGACAGCAGCGGTGGCAGGGACAGAGAAAGGAGAAACAGGGCTGGCAGCAGCAGAGCTTGGCAAAGGAGGAATCGAGCTAGGGGAGGATGGGAGACCAGGAAACCTGAGAAGACAACATTTGTGTAACAACAAAATGAGCCCTTGGTGCAAAGGAACCACCCGGGAATGCTTTTGAAACTCAAGAATGGAGTGTTCAAGAGAGTTCAACAAGTAATGGGGGAAACAAACCAGCCGATCCCTATGAAAATGATTAAGAAAAATAAGGTGTTTCGCAGGAACAGTGACAAACCTCCCTTCCAAGGAGATGAACCGTATCATCATGCGGGTTACTTCATCATATGGTGGAGGGATCAAGCTAACAAGCAGGCCCGCTGTTAAGTGGGTCAGTTTCTCCTCTCCCTCAACAAATCTTCTCTCTTCCACATCTCTATCAACCCTTTTGTTACAGAATCTGAAGCGCTCTAAGCCAAGGCTGGTCGCTTCAGCAATAATCTCTTCATTGATTAAGACCTTTTGCCCCCATACTCCACTTGTCCTCTCCTTCCAATCCTTTGCAAAGTGCACAGAGATGCTCTGGTCATGTCCCTGAACTTTTTCCATGAAGTTTGTTATGCCACCCTTGCTAAGAATGCTCCACAGCTCAATATTGTCTTTCCAATCTGGGTCCACACTAGGCTCAATTTGACAAGGAGGACCCCCCATCTTCTCTATCCTGAATCTGTTTGCAACTAATTCCTAACTTATTGCCAAAGGCAGTCCACTCTTTGCTATAATAATCCGCACAAAAATGGAAATGAGAGCCGTTGTTATTCCCACGATAACTTTGAGTTAACTTTGAGTTAAAAATAAATTATTTTTCAATTCAATATCATATATTCAAATAAAAAAATTCTTTTCATTTAGAAGTGATAGATGTAGTTTATAGAGTTACTACATTAGATCTGTGATTATTCTCTTCATTTTCATCTTGATTTTGATATGATTTATTCCATTTTTATATTTGAATTTTGAATTGTTTTTAAATTTATAGTCATCTTTCTTATGGCCAAATTTTCCACAATTATGACATTTACTTGTCAAAATTAACTCTTAACATTCATAGGTTCTTATATTTACTAGGAGGTTTAAAAAGTTGATTTTAGAAATTTGTTGAACCTAAAGGTTTTTATTTTTATTTTTGGGCGGTAAGTGCATGAGTGGAATTATATTTTGATTCAATGTTTGTCATAACTTACTCTTCCTGAATCAGGATAGCACTAAGGGTTTGTAAATCAGGGATGTCATATTCGATTTGATACTTAGATTTAGTATTGAAATGAAAATTTTAAAACATCATGTATATTCAATTGAATAATAAAGTAATGTAAATTTTCATGAATTAATTTATAATTACATCCATCCAATTGGGACTTAATATTCTTATTTTTTTTAGAAAATGATTACCTTTTCATCTCGCTAATGGGTTGTCATCATCAATTCTAGAATCAATTTTATAATATTTGATACTTGTGTACCTTCATGCATTGATTCCAGTTGTGTCCAAGCCTCACTCGGACTTTATTGATTCTCGATGTGAAGGAGGAGATCATCGTGAAAGCTCTAAAAATAATGGACATAGCTTCATGTACCTTTTTTGATATGCAACAAAATTATCCGTTGTCACTTTTTATCATTTAGAGCCTCCTCTGTACCATTTACAATTGTCCAAATATTATGAGACATGAATTTTTCCTTCAATTGTATCTTTCTAGATGCTATAATTGTTTCCATTCAACATCTGTGATTTATCAATAATAAAGTGGTTAGATCCCATTTCTGTAAATAATTTTTCAATAAATAAGAACAACGAGGTTTATAGTAATCAAGGTTTAAAAATCCCCTATCAATTTTCAATCCACACAATATAATTTTTATGAATTCGTGATAAAAAAATATTTCAAACCAATAATCTAAACATACGATATATTAGTTTGACAATAACAATTATTTATCAAAATGTGAGTGAATTTTTTTAGTTTTACATGAAAATGCTGACATTTAAGTCATCATGTTCTAAAAAATCACTTCATTAATCTAATTCAAGTGAAATAATTTGAACAATTTTTCTATTATTAGATAAAAAAGTAAATTAAATTAATAATTTGATATAAAAAAATAAAAAAGGAAATATAATGCTTATTTACAAAAATTGGAGCAAAGCTCCTTATAGAAGGGATGCGTTGGGGGCCAAGATGGGTTTGAGATTGGTGAGCTACATACCGAGTTGGGTCCCAATCTCATTTATATTATATTAACTAAATCAAACCATATTAATAAACACATGCAATGTCGGTGAAACTTGTAAATAGCTTGGCGAGTTAAGTGATAAGGAGAGTCACATCTCGAGCCTTAATTGTAGCCTCTTTGATAGTTTCCAACTCAAAGGAGTCAAGTTAACACCCAAACTAAAGCCCGTGGAAAATCCACTTCACATATATGCTTGATCCAATAAAACAAAAGTAGTGTGACCAAATTCACACTACTCATTGTGCATCCAAAGGATAATAAATTCTAAAATATTCCTCCTCCATCCCAATGTGGGACTAAAATCACACATAAATGAAATAAAAGCATGTCCCATGGCCATGTAACAAAATTTAGGTGATATATAGAATAGTGCGGCCACATGGTGGAAGTGAAGAGTTTTGGGAGAGGGCACGATAGAGCCCTCCAAGTGGAGCCAAAGGATATGTGTGGGGGGAGTTGAATGGGGCCACCTCAACCCATAGATTAAACATAGGCAAAGGCCTAAATAGATAGGTTAGTTTAGGGGTCTCTTAGATAGGTTTAGTATGATTTTAGGCTATAGGTTTTAATATAATATAGTTTATATTAAATATAAACTTTAATATATAATTTTTAATCAACTAGGTTTTAATAAAATAAACCATAGTTTTAGACCTTTAATCTAGTTTTAAAAATATAATATATAATATTATTTAAATATAAACTATAATATATATGTTTTAAACCTTAGATATTTAAAATATAGTTTGAAATTTAATAACTATAGTTCTAAAATAATGAAGGATGCCCTTATTTAAAGGGGTACTTGGAGACATACATAAATTTATTTTCGAATTCCAAAGGGTAAAAAAATTAACATGGTGTTTTACCAACAGGAGACACAAGAAAATTGGCCCCATCAATGGAATATTTTGAAAATCCTATTCTGATGGATCTTGTCTCCTCTCTTTTAACCTTTATTTACTCTTGAATTTAATCCCTAGAATTATTTTAACATGAACAAATTTGAAACTATAGAAATATAGTGAAATATTTTACGCAAATGTTTAATCGTTATCTCTATTTTGCGGTTATATTAATTCTTCACACTTGAGATTTCACATGAGAGGTCAAAGCTTTCGAATAGTTTTAGATTAATTTCCACCTGTGCACAAAAACTATGACCTAGAGGGGAGGGGGTATTTGAATATTTATAACTAATTAAATAACCAACCACCACAACTGACGCACTTGATTGGTTGAAACAAAATTAATATTAATTATATCTAGGTCTAGTACCATGATATGATGAGGATTATTAAACAATATTGAATTAATATTAAATTAACATTTGAACAAACATTAATGTAAATGCATAACTAAATAAAAATAAAATAAAATAACACTATGAACATAATATTTACATAGAAAACCCCTAAGGGAGGAAAACACGAACAAATGAGAAATTTCCATTATAAGATAAACATATTTACAATCTTATATAATCCCATTTTCCTCACTTCTCTCCACATCATTGACGCAAGGTGAAAACAATATGATCCATGACCATATTTAATTGACCTCATGGGTCACAAACATATTAAGTGACTAGGTATGATTAAATCATACCCAAAGTTAATATAAATTAGTTAATAAATAACAAATTAAACATAAAAATAAATTTTATAAGCATTTAATATTATTTTCTAATATTCTCGAGAAATTGTAGACGAGTGTAGAATGATTCGATGTTTCTACCTTAAAAGAACATGAACTTAAAAAAATAAGGTTGTGCACATGGTGAAAACTATGATGCATAATAAAATTAATTATAGGAATAGATATTAACAATATAGATGATAGAAACCCAGATATCGGTGAATGTAGGTGAAGATAAGTACAACAATAGTCAAATCATATATAACAAGAATGAAATCAATATCACTAACAAGAAATAAATATGCAAACATGGGACTCGATGATTTAACAAGAAAATCGAATCCGATAGGAATACAAACAAGAGTAAGAAAGACACAACAAGATAGGAATAATACCAAAAACATGGGACACCCATGGTGTCATAAGACAATCAAGGAACATAGGGCACAAGTAATGAAATAAGTAAGGAGTGACACACATAATTACCCACAAGTGATTATGCATGAAAAATATGAGTCTCATAACATGATGAGATGATATAACTATGAATATAGGTGAAAATATAAGAAATGAAATATGTCAATGTTATACAAGACACATGTTTGAGTCATGTTAGTTAAAAATATAACATGTACACAATATATGTAAGAAAACATGATGAGGAAGTAGAAAGGAACTGTAATGGAAAAATAATACCTATATTTAGTGTAAAATATATGCCCTTATATGTATAAGACATTTAGATTAATGGCTAGCCATCACCTATCATTAAGCACCACTTTATGTATGTCCTACATCAAGCTAAAAATATCTTGTGAAGGAATGTTCGTAAATATTAAATAAGGATACTATATATCAAACCAAAATGAGAAACAACATGTATAATATAAATAAATAACAAATCAAGAAACATGTACAGTCCTTATTTCATATTTTACAAATATATTAATCTTTTTATAGTTTTAAATGGTGTTAATGTTTTTTAATTTTTTAGTGCTTAGCTATGAACACAAAAGATAGGTAACATTGAGCTACCCATTGAGAAAATTTAGACGAGGTGGAACAACAAGAAAAGTTGATGGCTACTTAGGCCTCAATTATGTGGAAGGAGGTGACTCAAATGCAAGAGGTACAATAGTGGTAATGGTTACAAAAGATGGTTTAAGTGATGAATAATATGTATGAAGAGTGTGTGTAGTAGAATACCTATGTGGATGTCTAGAAGAGAAATTACTCCTAGACATACGATGGGAACTATAATTACTATGGGAAATGTAGGAGAGAGCATGCACACTAGTGGACCTAAATAGAATCATGCGAGGGGTGGAGCCATGAGTAATAAAAATAAAGGCTTAATAGAAGACTAAGGAGAGCGAGAGCCACAAGAGATAATGTGTGTAACATAAAGTCTATCGAAGATCTAGGAGATCTAGATTTGTGATAAATATAAGGTAGAACCACAAACTGAAGAATAAATATAGAAGGGATAAATATATGAGGGAAATTATGTGGAACCAATACCTATCCATAGATGCACTAGGTTTAGGAATAAGACTTGTAGAATAATGACAATACAAAGTAGGATAAGGAGCCTCAAAGGGGAATACCTCTAATAGTGAAAAATACATGTTATGGATAAAATTGACTCATTTGGTGGATAATAGAAGGAATATCCCTAAGAGCATGTAGTGAAGGGAGAACTTGGAATAATGCACCTTAACCAAGAGTATTAGTAACCAACAATGAAGTTAGAGTACTAATATAGCTAATAGTGATGGGTAGAGTAATACATTTATATTGAATATTAATGAAAAATGTGATATTTTGTGTTGAAATTACAAGATATTAAAGGATCGTGAGAGTGAAACATTATCTTTATTTAGTGGTTCAACCAAAAAAACATGTATAGGTACTCGATTAATAGAGATGGGAATAAATCGAGTATCAGATACAAGTATTTCATCTATATTAAAGTCATTGAAAGTAATGAATGGTTCAAAATATGATGTATGAGTAATAGTTCCAATAATTTCATTTGAGGGGTGATCATAAGAGTGTGGTGGTGGTGCCACATGATAAGTATTATGCACTTTGGATGTAGATTTATTATTGTTATGCTTAGGAAATGGATCATTGGATAGTTTTAGTTTGACATTTTTATGGGCGGGCTTAGAATATTCCATAGGATCATCCCATTCAATAGCATGGAAGTATATGATATCTTTAATGATGAAGGGAAGATTGAGATACGAATTGGTTAAGTAAATGATACATCGATGATAGTCATAGTAATCACCGACATTGAAACTTTTACTTTGAGGCTTTCTCACATCAACCTCAAATGTTGGGGGAGAGATATGATATTACACTCAAGAAAGTATTTCAATATAATGTGTGGGGGAAAGGGTAAGTGGGTAAAATATAAGGCATAAGATAAGTGGTTAAATTGTCGGTATACACGTTGGAGTTGTAACTTGGTTCGTTGGGTAACAACGTTGATAGTTTCCTTAAAATAAAATTTATTGTCATTAGTATTTAATTTGAATGTGAATTTACTTGGAAACATGGGATTAAATGTAGTAGGAGTGCTAGAAACATACTTAATTTTATGCATATGTAATAACTTAGCTTCGTTCTCCTTGATCATATGACATAGATGGTCAAAATATTGGAATTTATCAAATAGGATTGATTCTTGCAAAGGAGAAAACAATCCTTGTGTGAATATATCTGCAACAATCAACTAATATATTTCTCATTCTGGTAATTTTGGTCTTATATTGTAAGACATAAGCATTGATAGGTTTGTTAGATCCTTGTCACAATTTAGATAATTGTGCATAAGAAAATTTTTCCGTAATACTAATAGAGACTTGTGCTAAAAATTGATTTATGAAAGAATTAAAATAGAACATCGAATGTTTTGGGAGATCTTAAAACCATTGCATTATAAAATACTTAAGAATTATATGAAAGAGCTTAGTGAACAAGATATCATGAGAGGCATAATCAAAACAATCCACATGGAAGGAGAAAATATTGTCATTAGGGTCTCCATTTCCATCATAATTAGGGATTTTAGGAGTAAATTTGGTCTTATACTGTAAGACATAAGCATTGATAGGTTTGTTAGATCCTTGTCACAATTTAGATAATTGTGCATAAGAAAATTTGTCCCTAATACTAATAGAAACTTGTGCTAAAAATTGATTTTTGAAAGAATTAAAAGAGCACATCGAATGTTTAGGGAGATCTTAAAACCATTGCATTGTAAAATACTTAAGGCTTATATGAAAGAGCTTAGTGAGAAAGATATCATGAGAGGAATAATCAAAACAATCCACATGGAAGGAGAAAATATTGTCATTTGGGTCTCCTTTTCCATCTTAATTAGGGATTTTAGGAGTAACAAAACTATTGGGAAAATTTTAAAAAACCACTTTGGTTTCAAGTGGATTGTGAAGTATATGATAATAATCTATATTATGTGTAGAAGCAGACACACCTTGTTATAATTTTAAGATTTGAGAATTGTAATATATGAACAAGGGTTTCAAGGATTTGTGTTCTAACAGAATAAGTGTGTGAATGATGAGGACTGGATGTAGGATGTGTAGTAGAAATAGTGGTTTTAAGAAGAGGAAGATAAAACTTATGAATTGATAGTGTTTTCATGAAATATTTCCAACATGAAAACTAAGCCTATAATTAAAAATTATGTTTCATATTCACTATGCATCCTTCCTCTAGTCAACCTTCCCTCAGTTCAACCCTCACCCAAAATTAGAGTAAATTGATAAGAAAGTTTGTAAGTGTGTTTTAGTGTGAAGGGAAGAGTGCCTAATGATATTGATGAATGTATTGATATTCGATGAAAGACAACTTCCTTCGGATGCCTAAAAAGGTTGTATTTTTCCATCCGCAACTAGTAAACACCCTCTTGAAGTGTACAAGGAAAATATAAATTATCTTAGGGTGATTTTAGACAGAATTGAAGATATATGAATTAATTTGGGGAATTTCTATGAAGAAATTTTAATTAAAGAATAGTCTATTCAACATTGGGTAATTCTAGGTGTAAGGAATGAATGATCCAATGGTGAAAGATAACTTCTCTAGGTGGTTTCAAGAGTTATGGAAGGATTTAGGAGGAAAAAAAGAGTCATAGGAAATATCTTGTAATCATATACAAGATGGAAATAATAAATTTATTTTAAGACTCAATGTTTTCCTGAGGTAGTTTAGAACACCAATTGGTCCTCTTGGTCAAGGATGAAATATTGTCTAAAATTGGAATTTGAGGAATAATTATTTCTTGGTAATGGTTCCAATGATCAAAAAAGAGTTTTTTATTCAAAATAATATAATTTTTGATTCTAAAACACTTACATATGCTCTTAGGTAAAATCACTCACTCCCAGTCCCGATTTAGATGTGGTGGGTACTCCCAACTTTCCCAAAGCGCCAAGTCACACTTTTTCACCTCATTGTGCCTAATATCCCCCAAGGAAAATGCGTTAAGGAGAAATAAAAGTGTGATGCCCTTTTCATGGAAATTTTTCATCAAGGTAAGTGCAACAAGTTGGGTGGCCAAAAAGGGGTTGTAAGTAGACGCCATATTGTAAATAATAGCAAAATATCAACTTGTAGTTATTATTAACAATGCAAACACTCAAAATTAGAAAAAATTATAGAAATATGAATCATAAAATATAGAATATAGTTTCTAAACTAATGATTTTTTTAAAAAGGGACAAGTTTAGATATATTAAACACTCAAAATTCAATGACTTCGTAATTTTTTTTTAAAATCCTATAAGATTGTAGTCTGTTTGCCCATGATTTGGATGACCAAAAATTGATATATATTTTTTTCCCTTCGTGAAAAGTTAGATGCTACTGTCTATCTTGCAATAGATTTTATTTTGTATTTTTTTGAGCAATATTTTTTTAAAATTATTTTTTCCATGAAAGTGGTCTAAAAACATAAAGAAAATAGAGCACTTACCATTTTCCCACCATAACCTCATCAAAAAATATCGAAATCAAATTATTTTTTTAACATATATAGAATTTTTACATAGTTGGGATGGTATAGTTTTTATCACACTATGGCAAGTGAAATAAAAGTTGTAGTCTTAAACGTAGACATGAACATTTAAGAGAAAAAAATGTCTTAAATAACTACTATTAGTAAAATATTATAAAATGAAATTTATCATATTCTTTTCACTTTAAAATCATTATTTATACTTAGCTAACAATCTCCCCTATGTAATGGTACCATTTTTGTGACATTTTTTTGATTTTTTCAGCATGGTTCAAGTCTACGAAGAGAAAATTTGATGTTTTTTTATTTTTGATGTAAAATTCAAGATTTTATGTCCACTTTTTCATCCCCCAAATTTCTGCACTTACTCATCACTTATTCCTCACCACTTCTACCCCTAGGTCACACAATCTGAGTTTTCCACTTGCCCCCCTTCATGATGGATGATCCTCAGTCTAAATTTTTCACCCGAGATGTACTTGACTATCCCCCAAGAGATATAGGGGATATAGGTGACACAAAAGTGTGACCACCCTTCTCTACTCATCCCTCGGTCACCATATAACCTCATTCATCCCCTAGAGCTCATTCCCAGCACCTTATCTCAAAAGTCAAAAATTTCACTCTCACTATCCCCACTATCCCCTAAGGGAAAAAGGGGATACAAGGGACATAAAAGTGTAACCTCCCTCAACCATGTAATTTTTCCCAACCCTAGTTAGATAGTTTTGGTCACGGGTGGGTTAAAAAACTCACACAAATCAAATTAACTCCCCAACTATCCAAAAAAATACATCCATTTTTCCAAAGAAAGGTGATACTAAAATAAACCTCTATTTTAACTAGATATTCTACTCATATTTCACTAGAAATCCATGATCAAAAATAAATAATTACTCATAACTCTATAACCATGCACCCAATTCCAATTAAAATTTTCTTGTTCATTCCTCTTCAAAAGACATTTGATTTGTTTGTGAAAGAAACCCCATGAATGATATGTAAAATTTACAGTATAAAGTTGAATATTTCAAACCCTAAAGTTTACTTTCTGATTCTCTGGAGATCCAGTGGATGGAAAACCTCAAAACTTGGAGCAGAGAGTTGTAGAGAAAAAAAATGTATTTACAATGTTTTGATTTGAAAATTACACCTTAATGCCCTTTCTACAAATATAAATTATACAAATTTGTGTATATCTAAAAATAATAATTTTCTAAAAATATTAAACCCTCAAAATTTGTGACACTCCAAATGATTAAGAAACATTAGAATGAGTAAATGGTGAAAACTTAGAAAAAGAACAGTCTTTGATAGGACCTAAAAATAGTAAGTCTTGTAATTAAGTTATGAAATCTTATGGAAACTCCCATTATACCTATCTCGTTGATTTTTTCCACCATTGCAAGGCTAGGAATTTTTCTCATGGTCTAGGAAAAAGAAAATCCCCGTAGGATTTTAGAGCATTAGTTTCAAGGTGATTTCTACATAAAACAATTTTATGTAAGAATATAGATGGTTAAAATCATCCTAATTACCATGGAAAGGTATTCATCATGATTTAATTCATCTAAGAATGAGATGTATTCATCGCTGGAGTGAATCAGAGAGCTCCATACCAAATTATTAGTATTTCAACCTCTATAGAACCTGTTTGAGTCCCCGAGGTTGATTCCATCCCATGAAGGAGACCTATTTTCCATAAAGGTATGATTTGAAAACAAAATGAGCATGATGAGGAAATTTAATTTCTCATTATTACTCCTACCTTGTGATTATCTCTCTTTCCAAGGATAAGGGACATCATATGAATCACACTATGGAAAGGAACAAATCAGAGTGAATCAATATGTGTGAAAGATAGTCACTTGGACAAAAGGTGAAATCAATAACATCATGAGGTTTGTAAAGAATTTACAACGTCAATAAATTATTTGAAATTCAATTCATCAAGGAAATGGTCATTAGGATCATGATAAGAGAATATCACCATGAGTGATGTTGGTAGTCATCTCAAGCTCACAAACAATGCATATCTCATGAAAGTGTTTTTAAACACTTAACTAATGATTTTAATGTTTTCACATCTTGAAAATAAATGAGGTGGAATTTGAAGTGTTTCAATGTGATTTATAGGTCAATAACATGTAACTTATTCTCAAACATTCCTTCAAGTTTCATTTAGGGATCAATCCTTCTATCTAGAGGAGGAAACCTATTTCCATGAGGATAAATTGAGAAAAAAGGTGTCCATATATCCTAAGTATGTTTCCACTCAGGTGACATCTTTGTCACAAAGTTAAAATGTGAAGCTCAAGGAGTAAGGTGATGATCATCATATCTTGACTCTTCCATTGTGTTCAAATCTCTTTAAGGAACAAGTCAAGATGAGCTAGTCAAGCTACCAAGGTACCCAAGACCATCATGTTTGTAGGATCAATAAGTAATATATTCCCATGAGAAACATATGAGAAATAAGGTGTATGATCATCCTAAATAGGATTCCATTTAAGGATTATTTTGGAGCCAGGAATGGCAAGAGGCGATCTTCACTTGGAGTACCATGTTTGTAAAAATGGGCAATCATCTCAATCTCACATGATGAAATTCACTTTGTAGTGTTATTAAACACTCATTCAACACCTTGTAGTGTGTTCATACCCAAAATGAGAAATCATATGTAATCACCACATTTCATTTTAATAGACTTCCATAGGACAAGAATTTCATTTAGGGAGAAATCCTTCTTTCTACAATATGAATACCTATTTCAGTGAGTGATAAACAATCATAATAAGGTTTGAGCATCACGGAGTCTATTTTTAGTCACAAAGGTGAACTATGAAGGCATAGAGGAGAAATGAAGTTATCCCCATATCCTATCTCCTACCTTGTGATTAGATAAGATCATCATTTTCTTATCACAATGTATATCTCATAATAGTGTTTTTGAACACTTATTTGATGACTTGTAATTTTTTCATATCTCACAGAAGAAGGAGGTTTTGATCATAATCCTTCAATTCAGTAATTTATTCGTCAGTAGAGGATTCATATCCAATCAAATAGGTCAAGCCTATTTCTCTCTCTTATTTTTGGTCTCTTTGTATTCTACTTCTTCATTAAGAAGGTCCTTTTTACTACTTTTTCTTATTCACTTAAGTGGACTTTTACTTAACATTGTTAGAGTCCTTTTTCATTAATGATAAAAAGAACCACTTTTATTCCTAGGAAAATGAAAGGTCACAAGTGGTAAGGAAAGGTGAAAAATCATGTGGGGGGAGATGAAAAGACATTTTACAATGCTATAAATTGGAATAGATTCTCCATTCCAAAGGGTTGAAAATTGTTGAATACTTTATATTGCTAAGATTTGTATCACTACTACATCAAGAAATAAAATCTACAATTCATCTATTTTCTTAGTCTATGTTCCTCTATCCTCTATACTCTATAAATTTGAAAGAATTTTTATCTTGAAAAACCAAGAAGGAACTTTTATCATTAATTGTTAGATCTGTAGAACTTTGTGTCTCTTTTTATAAGTCTTGATGATGTCTTAAATTTATATATTCTTCTAATTGAACATAGACCTACTAAATTTACTATTTGTGAGAATAAAATAGTTCTTCGTCATGCAACATCAACCATCTCTCCTTATTTTCCTACTCCCCTTTACTCCCCTCATAAAAACTCCTCCCTTGTACATTTTATAATCACTTTACCATAGGTTTAGTGGAGTATTCCTATGTGATCCCTAACCTAACCGCCACCCATTATATTTAGTTATTTTACATTAAATAATGTGAGCCTCCCCACACCCAAGAAGTAGGGGTTTATCCCAATGAATATTGGTGAAAACTAATAATATGCACCAAAATAAATTATTTAACAAATATATAAATTAGGTTCCCCAAGGAGGTAGTCATTGTAGATGTAGGAATAAAAATATTTCAATACGAGAGACCGAATCATGCTTAAGTTGATCTCTTACGGTATAGAGGAGAATATTAGTATGAGTGGTATTCTCTTATAGGAAATGTGTAAGGTATTATACGTCATCTATGGGAAGATCATGAGCATGCATAAAAATTCATTATTGGACCTTCACCTTGGATAGGATCAACATTGATAGTAAAATAATTATTAGCAAATATTAACACTATATAATAGGAGACTAAAGTAGGGGTTAGGTTCCACGGTGTATACTAATATAAGTGGAATAATATATCCTAGTGGAAAAGGATTGAGAACCCATAGGTTGAAGGAAAATATTATAGAAGAGTTGAGGGTTAATCATGATGATAGATAGGTAAATAAATATGATAGTAAGAGTTAAAATGAAGATCATAAGAAATCCTAAGGTCGCTTAAGGTGGATGCTAAGGTTGAATCATAAGTTAGGTTCACCAATTTTTGTACACCCCAATTAGATTTGTGTGAAATCTAATAATTTAGTGAACTATGTACAATAAAGGATGTAAGGGTTATAAAGAAGAGGTTATTTTGATTAATTAACTTCCAACATTAATTTCCAATATAAAAATGCATTGATACATGTAATTATGTAGTAAACAAGACACAATTAGAAAACACAAGGGGATGAGTTTACTTAGCTAATTACAAATAATTCTGGAAGTTTTAGTTATAAAAATACTAAAATAGGAATATATAAACCTAATGATTATTTATTCTAGATATTGTGATTGGAAATTGACCTATAAGTACGACCATACAACTTTTGAAACTATCACCTTCTTAGAAATATCTGTTTCTCTCAAACCCTAGCTCACAATCATGTTGTGAATATATTTTAACATCCTCAATGAGATCTCGAACCCTATCCAAGGGTGGGGGATCCATCAAAATAAATATCAGTTAGGTTGTGGGTACTCTTGTGAATTTCTAACATTAGCAATACTCTAAAGAGGCCTCAAACCCAATTTTTTTCTTCACCCACCATATGATATTTGAATGAATGTAACTATGACTTGAAAACTCTCTTTGAAAATTATTGAGTTGAGTTATCTATTGTTAAAATACTTGGAGAATGGATGTTTGAGTTCTAGTAGATGAGATGGGTCGATCCGTGACTGGTACGAAGCTTCAAAATTATAGATATTTTTTCCCTAATGAATGTAGGTGTGTTATTACTTGTTTATATAGGTTTTTGTAGATGATTTATCATATAATGGATGACCCATAGGGATTATAAGACCCAAAAAATAATATGAAATTTTAAAAAATAGATAACACGTCGGTCCAAAACCATTCAAGTCATCTTAGACCAGATATAATAACCTGACCAAATTGTATGTCCCTTACCATAGATGGAAAACATGCAATCTGAAGTTTACAACTTGTTAAATGGTGTTGTCTATGGAATTTATACATTATACTCTTAGATTTTTATGACATCTCGATACATAAGGATAAACAAGCTAAACAAAAACCTCATAATTTTCTATCTTAGCAAAACTGCATTGTCAAAAATAGCGGTGTTAAAGAGTAAATTGCCAAATTTCAGTTTTTACAAACACCGATTCTCAATTTTTTTTTAGAATTTATAATACAAAGAACTAGTATTAAAATCTTGAAAATAAAAGTAAATACTTTATGCAACATATTGGTATATAAATGAACATAAATTTTCCACTTCACAAAAGAATAATTAGATGTAAAATTATTATATAAAACACACAATAATTAAATTTATAAAGAGACTATACATTTGAACTTTAATAAAAACTATAAATCCATTGTTTATACCCTTATTAGATTTTATGACAAAAAAGTGTAAGAATTAGAAATAGGTTAACTTTTTTACAAATTAACTTCCAACATTAATTATACTTGACCAAAATAATGAATTCTAACTTAAAATGAACTAAGTAATTGATAAAAATAAGTAATTAATACCAAAAGTAAGTATGGAGGATATGTCGGTGAAAACCCATACAAATAGGTCAAGAATAGACATAAACTTCGACCAAACTACATGGTTTTATTCCAAGGATGAGAAACATGATAGCTAGAGTTTGCAATGTGTGAATTGGGATTTTCTTATGGATTTTATGTGTTGGAATCTTAAAATATGTCAGAATATCAATGTATATTAATAAGCAAGATAAAAAATATGTCTTGGGATGTACTAAACAAGGATAGAAAGAGTCTGTGTGTCTTAACAAGAGTGAATTATCAAAACCAATATTGTCAAAGAGTGAATTGCCAAATTTTATCGTCTATAATTTTCCCCCTTTAAGTATGAAATGAAAATTACATGGATTAAGGAAAAGATACATGAGTGTGTAGAAATACTTTGTCTTTATTTTATTATAGGTAAAATAGGGTTGAGGGGACCCTACCCCTTACATGCAAGAGCTCCTAACACAACGAGATGTTCAAATACATAGCAAAACAAAATTTACATATAAAGGACATACTTTTTAGTCATTTGGAGTTTTTTTGTAGTTTTCCCATTATTCTTGGTGTTGGAATGCTCCATGATGAAACCTACAACACAGAGTGTAATCATTTTTCATTGATAGAAAAATAAAATTTAACTCAAGTGTAAAGTGTATTATGTAAAACTTTAGTTTTCATAAATTGAAAATAAAGTGATAAAAAAACATGGAAGGAATACACATGTTTTTTTTATGGAGAGAGAAGATATCATTATTTTCTTATACTTAAATATTTGGATTTCTAAACATTCTAAAGGATTGAGGTGATCAATTCCCAATATGTTCAAAGTAGAAACCAAAGTCTTTGGTGCAATAAAACCCAACACAACAAGATGAAGAAATAGAGAAAAATAATGAGGCATTGAAGAACCTTGCTAAGGAATAATACTATGTACCATATTCATTCATAAAATCTAATATATTCCCTTTAAATGTAAGAGGTGAGGAAATATTTCCTATAAAGAACTCATATAATTCAATACTTTTTGTAACCACAGTAAATCATAGCATTCTAGACATGATCTAGGCCCAACTTTTTAAATAAAGAAATCTAGTAGAAAATATAATGAGTTCCCCCATGCCCTTCGCATGTTCCACACAAGTGAATAAAAGTTGTAATATATTGAAATGTAGATGCGAAATGGATATCATGCCCCTAATTTCCCTAGAAATGTAACTATAGCTAAGAGTTGTGGTGAAAAATGCATGAAGTGCTTCATACCCCATTTTTAATATGGATTAAACCAAATGCGTATAAAATTGTGTTAAGAAATATTTCTTGAAAGTGAAAATATGACCATGCTGAGAAATTTGATGTAACTAACCCAAGGGAAAACCCTATAAAAGGGTAAAAATGTCCAGTACATTCCTAGCCAAACCATGCATTTTTACATTGTGTAATTTTTTTGAATTTATGTATTTGATCATATTTTTAGTACGTGAAACCTATTTGTACCTCTTTATGAACCCATAATTTTTCATGTATTTATTATAGATATAGGATATACCTAGATGAATTCCCCCTCTTTTGTGATGCATGTGAAAGATCATTTGAGCGTGTGGCTCAAAATAATTGAGGTGTAACCATGTCTAATAATGCTAAAA